>CM067312.1:26666316-27266316 GCA_034231615.1 Meghimatium bilineatum
ATGTAAAGTATTATTATTAGTATTTTGGATCATGATAATTATTTTAGTGCCCAATTGCTTCCTGATAAACCGATAGAGAAGGTGGGATTTGAGTGTTCAAATCCCGTAATTTAGAAATTACAACAGGGCATTTAGTCCAAGAAAAAAAGCAAAATATATGGTAAACACCCCACTCCCTTGTGTCTTGCTCAATCTTTCACAAAAGTATCAAATAACACACACATACACACGAAGTGATTCGCTTTCTTATGGATTAAACTCCTGCCATCCCCACCTTATTTATTCAATGTGTCTCTATGTTCCGCTTTCTGTTCGTCGTCATCATCAGCTGCCGTCCCCGCATTGAAATTGGCTGCTTTATTATATAATTTCTTACTCCATCACCCCTTGTCACATCATGTAATCTGTGTAAACATTTCATCTCTGTTGTTATTAATTTTTGAAATATCGTTACTGTCCAATTTTTTGTTTATTTGGAGAAAATAATTTTTCCGATTTGCTATAGAGAGCATATGCCCAAATTACGTAAGAAATAAAATAGAGATACCTAGATATCAACAATGATCACTGCCGTGAATAGTGAAACGACGAAGACTTGTATGATTTGTACATCTGCGCCAACATGGAAAAATAAACGGTAGTACAGGAAAAGCAGAAGACAAAAAAAAATCAATCATGGACAGACATATTAAGGATTAGATATGTCAAGAGTTTTTCTCATTCATTCCCACTTTTGAAGACAGAAATTACTAGAAGACAGCGCATTGGAACATCAATGTGGAACCCCTGACGGATTGTTGCTTTATGGCAGGATGGATTTTGTAAAATAGTTAGAAGTACAATTCCATTTCTAATAAGCAACATTAGTCTGATGACAGATAGCTAGGCACATCCACAAACATTTATATATATACACGTCACAAAAACAGTCGGTTATTATAAAAAATTGCCGGGATTTCCTGTCACTGAACCTATTTCAGCAGTATAGCTAGAAAATGTACTAGTCTCGTATGTGTCAGTTTCTTTTCCATAATAGTCTTACGTGTTCATCTCACGAGGCGTTATTTAAGTTGGCTAAAAATACTTTTTTCATGATTTTCATTGGCTAGCCAAACAAAGTATATGGAGAGCTGCCGATGATCAGTCGCACCAACCAAGATGAGTAACGTTGTGTAGAAACCACAAAAAGAATGACTATTCTGGAAAGAGACGTGGTATTTAATTGTAAGGGAAATCCTAGCAATGTTTGTTGACAACCAACCGACTGTTTTTGTGACAGTGTAGTTAGCTCTTTTATATCTAGATGTCCGTGATAATCCCAGGTTATGGGTTAATTTAACCTTGTGGTTCTCATATCACATAACAAGCCAGGCGCATCTTTAGCCAGTAGCAGCGCTGTTATTCGTGGATGAAGGAAATAGTTTGTGGAAATGTGGACCATCGACAGGCGATTTTCACTACTCGCCCTAATTAGAACTAACTGTTCGTAGCAACATTGGCGACAGAGTCGGGAAATTTACACACCTTACATACAAAACATACACACCTATGTCATATCTAAGACCATGAAAATAAGTGGCAAATATTTCAATGTCTGGTATTTGTTAGGTTCATTGGTCCGTACTTGTGAATTCCTGCTGTCAGACACTTGGGGTACACTGTGTCACCCCTTACCTGGCTGGATCATTCCGTCAGATTTAAAAATAGATCTGATATATCAGTCTTTGTTCGAATTCTTATTATTTCTATACATACTGTAAGAGTTTATATATTGGAGTAAACAGAGCGCAGTTTAATCTACTAAGAATACAAACATAAACTTACGAACGAAGACCGTCTACATCTTACAGCTACCTTCGTTTTGAAACTCATACCGCTTATCAAAGATGGAAACCGAAGAATGGAATACTTTGTTGCATTCGTGTACAGCTTAGCTGCGATATCCCCTATATTTGGCACAACATATGATACTTCAGCTTGTTTTTGTTATCATTTTTTACTTATGGGTTGAAACAGATAATCCCCACCACGAAAATATCCATAGCCGCCTCTTACGACATGCATTGCAGGTCTCAGGACAACTCGGACGATGAAAAAATCAATTTCAAGTACAATCGAATGTTTTCAGAAATACACTTAAGCGTCTTTGCCATATTGCCCATTTCATGGTGTGATAGATTTAGCTATTAATTTGATGTGTCATGGCCATAACGTTGATTTTGTTGGATTATATATATATATATATATATATATATATATATATATATATATATATATATATATATATATATATATATATATATATATATATATATATATATATATATATATATATATATATATAAACTACTTTGAAAATGTATCCATATTTTCTTGTTTTAGACTGATGAAATAGAACAGTTTAGTCACACTAACAAGTAATGCTGTTAATCCAACTGTATTTGTTTTGTTTTTATGAATGATGTCAAAACTCAGTCATGTAACATACTATAACACCAAGGTGGATAACCGTTTTGTAAGTGCTGTCAAAACTCAGTCATGTAACATACTGCAACGTCAAGGTGGACAACCGTTTTATAAGTGCTGTCAAAACGCAGTTTTGTAACATACTGTAATGTCAAGGTGGATAACCGTTTTGCAAGTGCTGTCAAAACTCAGTCATGTAACATACTGTAATGTCAAGGTGGATAACCGTTTTGGATTAGTAGGTTATTTTCAAATCTCTCTGTGCAAAAATAATTGAAGATTAAAACGTATAGGCCATTGGTATTAAACTATTGTTAAACTTTTGAAGCACCACTAATACACAAAATCGTATAGCCAGTATAATGTGGATGGTTGGTGCGCAAACCGCCTAGTTCGATGAGTTGAATTTCTTTGTATTGGATGGGGCCAATCAGTTACTCGTATAAAAGCACTGTGAAAGTCGGAAGGACATCGTAATTATTTTTGTCCCTTCGAAAACTTTCTGAACAATAAAAGGCTTGCTACATTAGTAGTCAAAGCATGTGTCGCCTCCAATGTCGAATATGAGTAGTTGACGCTTGACAACGTCTCTGAATGTATATTTCGTTCTGAACATTGTTTTCAGCTAGCAATATCAAATGTTTAACATAATAATTACCTCGTTATCACCGTTTAGCATCAAATTTTACAGTTTGTCTAAGATAGCTTGTTATTTTATATTTTCTGATTTCAGATGTCAGTGTATATATTTTAAATAAACCTGGCTGGTGCTTCATCTTCAGGACAGACACCCATCGTCTTCATGGCTAACACCCACCACCTTCGGGGCTTACACTGTATAATTTTCTTGCTTTACACTTATCGACGATGTTAACACAGTATTACATACACAACACCAGATGGACGCTCAGCGAGAAACTTAGCACAATCTATCAGATTTACGAAATATTTGCACACACATACACATATTAAAAATAAAAACAAGTTCTAGACCATAAGACTAGGAATATATAAAACACATCGTGAGATGACCACAGGAGACCGCGATCTCAGGTAAAAGTAGCGTGCCTCGACTAAAAAAAAGACTCTAGCCCAGTGTTTCCAACGTGGGGGCAATTTGAGTGTTGAGGGGGGGGGGGCAATTTCGAAAAATATTGTAGGTAACAATTCTATTTTTGAATATAAAAAATTATGTATATACTACATATGGGGGAATCATAATTTTAGAAAGACTTTGTTGGGACATTGTAAAAAAAAGGTTGTTTGAATACTGCTTTAACCCTTTACTTGATTCTTGATTCTTCTTGATTAGAAACTGGCTTCTCAGCACGTGGGATATTCCCGGAAGTGCTGCGTCCTTCGTTTCAGCAGCTATTTCAGTGTATGTAGACTTAAGTCCCGGTCATGTGTTGATTACGGCATCTTCGGGACATTTCAAAAAAAATTCTACTTTAGAGTTTTGCTTATATAAACATTTAAGTAAAGTAATTTTAGCCCCATACTCAACAAACATAAGCAGACGAAAACATAACTTATAGGTCTACGTAGATAAGAACGCAGCATATAAGCAGACACACACATACGAATGTACAATCTGTACGTTCTACAAACTTTTGAACGTTACAAGAAGACCTGCAACAACAAAGCAGACAGTCGTAGAGATAATCTTGAAATTTGCAGCTTGGCTGCTCATCTATTACCCTATCAGTTTATTTTTTGCCAACTTTGCATAAATAAGAAATCTCTCGAGGTGGTTCTAGTCACCCCAAACCAAAATTGAAACGCAACCAATCTCTAAATAAGGTCTATGGATATAAATAATAGATTGAAAGCACAGAACCTGTTAGCTCATGCGCTATCAATACTTCTCCTATTAGCTGTGTCCTTGTGTATAAACCAGTATTGGGTGTAGGCGATCGACTTTAATAATTCGTCTATTAGCTGTGTCCTTGTGTATAACCCAGTCTTGGGTGTAGGCGATAGACTTCAGCATTGTCAAGTTCTGAATTTATTCATCAACTATTATGGGTGTTCTATTCCCGGTTACAGTAGATTCTATAATTTATCGACTGAAAGTAGGAATTTCAATTCAAAACCGACAATAATGTAATTCTTCTTCTCCCTCCTTCTCCAGTCGAAATTAGTCGCCGATATGGATTTTATAAATTAACTGTACTTTAGTCACAAGCCCTGAGACGGGGGCCGTAGAGCTATAATGAGAATTTGTCTGTGGAACTCGCCGTGTCTTTTTTTCTAACCCTCCGCCCTTTCTTTTCCTTCTTAATGTTTGCTAAATTGTATCTATATTAGAAATCTTACACTGTGCATGACGTGGCGAAAGCAAGGGTGTGCGGATTTTATGACACAGCTACACGTACCCACCGCCTCCCCCGTCACCCTAGCGGGAAAAATGCATTATTGACAGAAAGTATCTATAGCCCTCTTCTCTGTGTAAGGCAAGATTATGAAAACAAATGGTTCAAAAAGGCTTATCACCAGCCTTTTATCACTTATTTCATTGTTCTCATGTTTGTACCCCGCATGTGAGTTATTCAGTAACGTGTCATTCTTTTCCTAATATGCGTCATTCTTTTTTACGCAGTATTCTCTGGGAGTCTGAGAGTATCACCATATGAGTTGATATTTCAGTCACGAGCTAAGTGCCGCTGTGATTTTTGTTACTATAATCTCACACATATGTACTCTGCCCCTCTCAATAACACAGTTATGTCAAGAGTACCACTCATTGAACGTACCTACGTAGCTTGACGGAGTTTCCAGGGAATATTAAAAACATGCGCTCATAAACAGGACCTCACTGGTCGGTATAGAACTCACATCCTCGTGATGACAAGGTAGATGACTTAGCCACTATGACACACATATTTCTGTTAAACTTAAGTTCACTCCAAATGGTCATATCTTAAAAAATGCTCAGAAGGCAGAGTCATCATTTTATCTAGGTCCGTTCAGCTGGAACCTATTTGTCTCGCAACTTAAATCGATTTGTTGTTTTTTAATTCTACCAACCCGAATACACAAAAAAGATTATAATTTAGTCACGTTTTCGAAAGTATATTTTCTTAAGTTAGTATGATGATGGATCGGCCGTTTCGACACACGCAAAACAACACATACACAATACAAGTATTTGCTTTCTCAAGGACCACAAACTTTAACACCAGTACGCACCATTAGGCATCAGTACTGCAAGGATAATTAGGCCTGCTTATGTACATAAATAACTCGTAAACAGTAATAATATTGCTTCATATGTAGCATGGGTAGATGTATAATATAATTAGAAAATACACAGGAGTGAAAGTAAAAACAAGAAGATATCAGACAGAACAGGAATCGAGATCAAATCCCACCTAGTTGTAGAGAAGTTGTAGGCTCTTTCTCTTCAGTGTTCATTCTCAAACTCCCGCTTGGTTCTCTCTTGTAGCATGACAATGGTTCTACAAGATTTCCAGCAGGATGTAGTCCAGAGAATGGAAATGAGTTGTGTCTCCGTTTTATTTGCGCCAATTGCCCGTCACATCCGTTTTTGGCGGAAAGTTGTAGGTTCAACTCCAATTTAGATGTAGGTTGAAATCCTGTCTAGATGTAGACAAGATGTAGGTTCACATCCTGTCTCTGCAAATTGGTTTATTTATATAACTTCTCGATGCTTCCTAATTATACTAGTTATTAACATAAAAAATACAATTACGGAGCCGAACTTATGCGGCCTCATACAAAACGAGGGTTTTCGTGACAGCATCAATAGTCTGAGAGTAGAGTAGTCACGTTGATGTTTTCGTGACAGCATCAATAGTCTGAGAGTAGAGTAGTCACGTTGATGTTTTCGTGACATCATCAATAGTCTGAGAGTAGAGTAGTCACGTTGATGTTTTCGTGACAGCATCAATAGTCTGAGAGTAGAGTAGTCACGTTGATGTTTTCGTGACAGCATCAATAGTCTGAGAGTAGAGTAGTCACGTTGATGTTTTCTATATTTCGGGAGCTAAAACCGTGCCCCGTTAAAACTAGAACTACGATGTAGATAGAATATCGACAAAACATAAAGGCCGGAGAGACACAAGATGTAGATATACCATCGACAAGACATGGAGACTGCAGAAATAAGATGCGAACAGAACTTCAAAGCCACACACAGACTGAAGAGATAAGATGCAGATATAATATTAAACAGACATAGTGACTAGAGAGAAATGATATAGACAGAACATCGACAAGACATAGATACTACATAAAATCGATCCTGTCTCTGGGTTTTGTTTCCGCTCCGTTTGTGACTTCTGTTTTGTTGTCGCAATCTTGCTGATCTAAAACCTCAGTGATCCAGTTATGGATAAAATGTTTGACACTCTTTCTAATGTGTGTGTGCGTTTTTTACAATTTTTCATGTCAATAATTAATACTCCATTTCTCTCTGCCGAATTCCGAAAATTAATATTCTAGACCTATACGACGCACATTCAAACCGTAGCACAGCGTATTAAAAAATTCAACATGAAGATCAATATTGAAGAGACCGAAATAATGGCAATAGCAAAGAAAGAAAGAAATACCACAATCTCCATCGATGATAAACACCTTAAATAGGTAAATGGGTTCACTTACTTAGGAAGCATTATATCGAATGAAGGGAAAACCTGTAAAAAGATACAAAATAGATGCAACAAAACATACCAGATCCTAGGACAGATGACACGTATTTTCAAGAACAAAAATGTAAACGTAAACACTAAAGTTGCATTATACAAGACTTATTATTATTCCATCACTGTGCTACCAGTGCCAAACCTGGACAATGACAGCACAAAACAAAAGACAAATAGTGACAACAGAAATGACATGTCTACGAAGAATACTCGGAGTGTCATTAAGAGATAGAATTAGAAACGATAACATCAGACAGATAGCCAAAACAATACCAGTATTGGAACACATCAAAAGACAACAGATCAAGTGGTTTTCACACGCTTCCAGACTACCGACAGATAGCATGCCACAAATGACCATGAAACGTAGACATAACGGTTATAAAGCCAGAGGCAGACCATGTAAAAGATGGATCACAGAAATCAAAGAAGCCACAGGAACAAGCTTACAAACAGTACACAAAAAGGCCATCTCCAGAGAACTCTTCCACCCCTGACGCCGCAAGTCAAACAAGGGCCACAGCTTATAGATAGATATATAGACAGCGTATTCATTCTCTCCGATTCCAATCACACGAGATGTCGCGCTGGTTAATTGAGAGCGAAAGCAAACGTCAACACCAGCAACTCTGCGTAAACTGCTGAGATATTCCAAGAATAAAGTGTACTATTTAAAGAATATATGTTACATAGAATGATCTCGGTTTATGATTATTCCACGTGTGTTGAAAACATCGATAGCATGATCTACTAAATGCTATTGATTTTATATACAGTTTTCACACACACTTTCCATACTGTATTTCAAGATTCTATTATTTTCCGAACAATTTTTCCTAGTAATCTTATTACGTTCTTTATTTATCCCAATTACCTCTTCATCAATTCTCGAATTTTAAACTCGTTCAATTTCGTTATTATTGATATTGTTATTATTAAATGTCACTATTACAATCACTACTATTAATAAATGTTTTATTATTGCTGTTATTATTAGTCAGTAGTTAGTTTGTTCCTTTCGTACCGCAAGCGACACATAGGGCAGAGGTTTTGGTTCTCCATATGATGCGGTCCGCTGCCTGAAGCTTTAGTTCTTGGATGGTTTTACAGCCTATTAATTCCCCTTCTTTAAGAATGGTGTTTTAAGGGTTGTTTTAGGTCTTCCTCTTTTTCTTTACCCTCAGGTGACCACATAAGGGCTTGTTGGTTTATTCTGTTTACATCTAGTCGTAAAACGTGACCAAGGTATTTCCATCTTCGATTTCTTATGATGTTTGAAACATACTCTTGGTGTGTTTTGTCTCTTAGATCACTATTTGTCACGAAGTCGCTCCATTTTATGTCCATCAGTTTGCGAAGACATTTGTTTTCGAAGCTGTTTAGTGTGTTGTCTGTTGCTTGAGTTGATTTCAGCTTTCACTATCATACGTTAGCACTGACACATGAGTTAAATAGCTTTAGTGTCACTAATAATACATTTTTACAGAATAATGTGTCCATCGTGGAGAGAAAACTGGATGGGGTTTCATAGCTGGTGCAAGTGACACAATGATTTCCAAGATCAACTGGGCATATAGGACAAATACTTCCGGTATGAGGTAGAGGTTCAGGCTGTTACTGAAGCTGCACAATATGTTTCTGAGACTCATTTTACTAGGGTATTTATAGTGTTTGATTCTCAGTCCATGCTTTGAAACATTCAATATTATCACTACCAGTATGAATTGGCGGACTTTATAGCCTGTTCTAAACTTCATGGTGTTACACGGACTGACTGCAGATGACAAGTTGGTGTTCTCTGCGGAAATAAGAGAGCAGATAGGCTTCCGTCCAATGCACCTATAATCGGTGAATTGTAAATGGAGAAGGGAGACATTGTGAAGCTGTAGTTGCTTTGCGAGTGCCTGATGAATGTAGACACCACTATGGGAGATAGGTGTAGGATAGGATTGTGAGAATGTGATATTCAGTGTAGCATATTATGACTGTGCATATGAAGGGTAGAATGAAGAATATGTTATATTATTAAGTCCCAATTGTCCCAGTTTGTCCCACACTGTCCCAATTTGTAGGCGCAACAGTCACCAGCGAGACACAGGAAGCATCAGTACACATTCGCTTTGATATTTGCTTGGGGAAACTGAGCACCAATGGGTTCGCCCAGAGTGCAGTGATGTCAGCTCATAATCAATAATCAATAATCACAATAATCAATAATCAATCAAATTGTTATTCTTATATGCTATTATTATTATCACTATTATTATTGTTTTATGTTATTATTACTGTTAATATTTTTACCTCTTATTATTACTGTCATTACTAAATTCCCCCATGCGTGTCACAAGAGGCGATTAAATATTTACGAATGTAAGTTTTAAATATAGTTATTCAGAGGTGTCTGTAATAAATGTCCTTCAGTTGAAGGCAAGGCTGTGTACGGCCCGACATAGCATTTTTATGGCCAGCCAAGCTAATCTAAATATATTATATATACTAGTCTTGGCTCTAAAGAAAACTTACTTAAGAGTTCAAAAGGACTAAAAAACATCTTTCATTTTTATTAAAACAGACGAGCACTGTTTATTCTACCCGTCGACCTCATAGGTTTGTCCACGTCTGGTTTAAGGATAAGACAAGATGGTTGTCACAAGTCGGTCGTGTGTAACCCGGACTTGAAAGGATAGAAATATCAGAGATGCATGTTATAGGTTGCCGCTAAGTATTTCGGGAGTGGAGTTGGCTGTCCCAATTTGTAGAGTCAAAGTGATCCGAGGTCATGGTGAAGTTGGCTGTCCCAATCTGTTACGTCAAAGTGATCCGAGGTCATGATGAAGTTGGATGCGTCTTGCTGAAAGGCGTAACCATCACTGACAAGCTGTAAACCGTGACACAACACATTCCATTCTCTGGACTACATCCTGCTAATCTGCAAGAGTGTGAGAAAGAACGCAGAAGAAGATAACGATTTTTCAAGCTGTCAGACTTTCTAGTAAACATCAAATAGCTTGATGACTTGTTGCAGAGTGAAGAACCATGACAGGATGGCTTTGTCGCCAGTCTTCAGAATATCGAACCTGATCATAGTGGTGATGATAGTGACGATAATTATAGATAATTCTGCCGAAGCCGAATGTGTCGGGCAGTTAGCAAAAATAAAACGGTGACACAACGCATTTCCTATTAAATCCTACTGGAAATCTAGTAGGACCACTGTTCTGCTGCAAGAGAGATCTAGCTAGAGTTTGAGAATGAATGATGAAGAAGATGACAGAACATTGAAGAGATTTTCAGGCGACTGTATAACCCTATCTCTTTAGAAGAGAATCTTATCTCTTTACAAGAGACATGGTGTTATCAGACCAAGATCTGGAGGACACACAGGGAACACATGAAGAAAGAGTTGACACACTCTCAGAAAAAAAAACTGTAAAAAATACAGACAAGAAAATAAAGTAGGTCTACATGGAGGTGATATGAAAATAAGTAAACTGGGAAGACCTAAGAACACATTGAGGATAAAGACTGTGAAGACGTGACAGAGATGGAAATTACATGGAATTGTGGCTGAGAATATAACCAAAGGAAAGAGAAAAATGGAAAATCGTTTTCCGTGACATATCACTAGAGGATGTGTAAACACAATAGGGCCCAATGATTTGATTGAATGATTATCACAATTCCTCGAACTTATCATCATTCTTCATCCGTCTAACGTATCACCATTTCTTGAACTAGCTTTCTGCCGAAGACAGAAATGTTGGTCCATAGGCGCAAATCAAACGGTGACACAACCTATTTTCATTCTTTAGACTACATCCTGCTGGAAATCTAGTAGGACAATGGTCCTGCAACAAGGGAGATCCAGCGGAAGTTTGAGAATAAACACTGAAGGAAGAAGAACTAACTTATCACCATTACTTAAACTGTCTAACTTATCACTATTTCTTGAACTGTCTAACGTATCACCATTTCTTGAACTGTCTAACTTATCACCATTACGTAAACTGTCTAACTTATCACTAGTTCTTGAACTATCTAACTTATCACCATTATTTAAATTGTCTAACTTATCACTAGTTCTTAAACTGTCTAACTTATCACCATTACGTAAACTGTCTAACGTATCACCATTTCTTGAACTGTCTAACTTATCACCATTACGTAAACTGTCTAACTTATCACTAGTTCTTGAACTGTCTAACTTATCACCATTACTTAAACTGTCTAACTTATCACTAGTTCTTGAACTGTCTAACTTATCACCATTTCTTGAACTGTCTAAATTATCACCATTCCTCTACCAACAATCATGAGGATATGTGCTCTAGAAACTATAAACAGCTACCCATATCAGAAATCAAGACCTACGCTGATGGATTGGATTTAAACCCACCTGTTTTGTAGGATATGGCATCAATTTTCGATACCCTGAGGGATCTGCCTACGAGTTCTGTGACTTGTGGTGAAAATTGCTCAAATTTTGAAGCAGAGACTGAGGCCATCAAAACAGCCATTGAGTTGATACACCTACAGTTTGATCTCATGGAATAAAAACCATAAGGCATAGTCATTTTTACAGACTTTATGCCAGCTTTGGAAGCACTTAACATATCCCAAATAAAAATCAAGATATTCTCTACATAGCATTAGCAGCGCACAGTCATATCTCTGCATTATCATTCCTCGAACTGTCTTATTACCATTTCCTGAACTGTCAAACTTATCCCCATTTCTTGAACTGTCCAACTTATCACCATGTCTTGAACTGTCTAACTTATCACCATTTCTTGAACTGTCAAACTTATCACCATTTCTTGAACTGTCTAACTTATCACCATTTCTTGAACTGTCAAACTTATCACCATTTCTTGAACTAACTTATCACCATTTCTTGAACTGTCTAACTTATCACCATTTCTTGAACTGTCTAACTTATCACCATTTCTTGAACTGTCAAACTTATCACCATTTCCTGAACTGTCAAACTTATCACCATTTCTTGAACTGTCAAACTTATCACCATTTCTTGAACTAACTTATCACCATTTCTTGAACTGTCTAACGTATCACCATTTCTTGAACTGTCTAACTTATCACCATTTCTTGAACTGTCTAACTTATCACCATTTCTTGAACTGTCAAACTTATCACCATTTCTTGAACTAACTTATCACCATTTCTTGAACTGTCTAACTTATCACCATTTCTTGAACTGTCTAACTTATCACCATTTCTTGACCTGTCTAACTTATCACCATTTCTTGAACTGTCAAACTTATCACCATTTCTTGAACTAACTTATTACCATTTCTTGAACTGTCTAACTTATCACCATTTCTTGAACTGTCTAACTTATCACCATTTCTTGAACTGTCTAACTTATCACCATTTCTTGAACTGTCTAACTTTTCACCATTTCTTGAACTGTCTAACTTATCACCATTTCTTGAACTGTCTAACTTATCACCATTTCTTGAAGGGTCTAACCTCATGATGAATACAATTATTTTCACATTTTAATTTTAACTTTGCGCTATAGTTAAATATATTTTCTCAAAACATCCTCCACGTCTTCTATACCTTGTCTATTAAATTACAATATCTTTTTATATGTTAAATATATGACCTATATCAGATATAAGAACACGGACAAACGCATGGATAATCACACACCCTGATATTATTTTTTTCCGCCCTATTTTTCACATTTGAAAATCGTTTTGGCAGATATTTTCCAGCTGACAAGTCATCTCTCTTTGACCCAGTCTCGTTTCTTTCCCTTTATGACATAAAATGACAACGTTTACAGAATCCGCCCTGAGTTCTAAACTTGATGTCGAAACGGACTGTCAGTCAAGTACTCTATATACCATCTTAATAATTGTCCATATTGATCAGTGATTTTCAGAATTGTAGAATATGTGTACCTCATTCAGAATTTCATACGTTGCAAGCTTCTAAGATATATATATATTTTTTTAAACTGTCGGGTTAGTTGGTTGGTTGCTGATCCAGCGGTCCATGGGCTCATGCCCTTTGACCCAATGCCATTGTGTAATATATGCATGTGTTTGTGAGTTGTTGTTTTGTTCCATATAATGAGTTCCATTTATCTGGCCCTGGAGGGAGGGTGGTTGTATTCTGTTCAGGTGATTGTTAAGCTGTACATGTTGTGTGTGCAGTCGGAATATGATACTCTTGTCTTTTCTTTCCAGGAGGTTGATATTGTCTTTAGGATTTGGGCTGGTCATATATTTATAGATTTCCCTCCCAGTGTTTCCCATGGCCCATCTGTTCATCCAATTTTCTTTGTTCACAGATTTCAGAATCATTTTAACTGTCTGCATTGTTGTTTCTGTATAAGGCTGTTCTTGTTGTGCTCCCCTCTTTGCTAGTCTGTCTGCCTTATCATTACCAGGTGTGTTTGAGTGGCCAGGAATCCACTGCATAACAATGTTGACATCATAAGATGTGAGCAGCTGGTTTGCATGGTGGTATATTTCAGCTAGCTCGGGTTTACAATGTCCATCACATTCCAATGCTTGGAGAGCAGACATAGAGTCTGTAAAAATAACAATATTTTGGACTTTTGATGGGAAGACATCAAATATGGTCTTCAGGTGGTACAAGGGTTATACAATTTCTAGTGCTGTTATTTCAGCTTCATAGTTAGAACATATCTCCCCACAGGCATCAAACAACTCATCAGATGTTTTGTCTGGATATTCTATATAGACACCATAACCTGCTTTGATGATGGCTTTGAAGGCAGACCCATCAGTATAGACATGAATCCATTGTTCTTGGTAGGTGTCTATTGTTTTCTGTGTTGCTTTCATAAGACTTACTGGGTCGGATCGTTTCGTTGCATTATCTCTTAACTGTGTTTTGATTTCCGGCAATTTAAAGCCTGCGTGTGGTGGTAAACATTTTTCTACTCTTTGCAGTCTTTGTCTCTTGTCTGGAAGGTGATAACTGTCTTTTATTTCATTGACATGGCTCAGGACTGACTTGTTTTATTCTGTGGTTTGGTTCCCAGTTTTCTACAAGTTGTTTATTTGGGTGGTCTTTGTTCATTCGTTTACTTCTTTCATAAGCCTCCATTGCAGCCATATCTCTCCGCATCTCAAGGGGTTCTACATTCGTATGTATTTCACATGCAGCCGTCGGTGTAGATCTCATTGCTCCACTAATAAGACGTAGGGCATTGTTCTGCACTCTGTCTAGGGATTCTACATTTGTCGTGGAACATGTTGTGAGGAGTGCACTGTTGTATTCTAAAGCAGAACGTATGTAACCAAGGTATAGTCCTCTAAGGGTATCCTTGTCTGATCCCCAAGATGTGCCAGTGAGTCTTTTCAGTAGTTGTAACCGTTTAAGTGCTTTATTTTTGATATTTTTTACATGCTTCTTGAGGGTGAGCTGCCGATCAAGCGTGATTCCAAGATATGTGGGGTGTTCTTCTCTTGGCTATTTCTGTGTATCCAACCATAGACTGATATTTTCTTTGGCTACTTTATGACTCTTGGTAAAGATGGTATAGACAGTTTTCTCACAGTTTATTTTTAGCTTCTATGTTTGACAGTATTCATGTAGTATTTTTAAATCTCCATTTTAAACTGTCAAATACTGCATGTTTCCTGTTGAGAATATAGATACAGGGAGAGATTTTGTAGATGTGTGATAAAGACCGCATGCTCTTGATGTCACCACGTCATGCACAGGGTGAGTTTTTTAAAATTTACCCTCGAAAAAAACCCCCAGCCCTTACCGGGGATCGAACTCTAGACCTGATTAGTTTGAGACCAAAGCATTAACCTCTCAGCCATGCACCACACCTTTAAAATATATACAATTGACAAAAAAAAGTGGATCTGCTGTAAAGCTCGATAACCAATGAGATATTTACGCAGAACACAAGGTTGTGAGTTTTGCTGTTCACAATCAGACTAACGGATATAGATATAAAATATAGATGACAAAGTACAAAACAGACTAAAACAACGTCTTAACAAGTTGGTCTTTCTCACGAGAAATACACACACACACACAGAATAAACCATACATATTGTAATAAAAGTACAAATGAACTAGACTACGGACATCTAACAACAGAAAAATCCAAGGTAACAATAACATACGTGTACACAAATACCTCATGCAATATCATAGAGACACATATTAAAAACATGGGAAGCGTGAATTTTGTCATTCTGTTTGTTTTTAGTCAAAGTTATATTTCTTTCTTATTTCCCCAATGTTTTAATTTGTGTCTGTATGACAATGAGATATTTGTGTGGGCACAACATTGTTAACTTGTGTTCTGATAAGTGTATTAACTTCTTCTTCTTCAGCGTTCATTTTCAAACTCCCGCTGGATCTCCCCTGTAGCAGGACCATTGTCCTACTAGATTTCCAACAGGATGTAGTCCAGAGAATAGAAATACGTTGTGTCACCGTTTTATTTTCGCAAATGGCCCGACACATCCGTCTTCAGCGGAAGTGCATTGTTTGAATTGTAGACTAACTTCATTCTTGATTGATTCTTGATTCTTGATTAGGAACACAGGTCACATCACTGGGGGCATTCCTATATATGCTCTGCTTGCTGTTCCGTCAGCCATCTAAAAGTGTATAAGCTCAGTGTCCCAGTCAGTTGCTGATTACGCGTTCCTCTGATCTTTCCGGGGAGGGAGCACTTTCTCCCATAGCCTCTAGTCCCATTTCTACCATTCTCTGAATATGTACATTGTCACGTTCGACCTCCTCCTCGTCTTCTCGTATGATATCAATGACTGTTATAATTAATTCAATCCTGTATCTTCCTATCTAGGTTCCGTTCACCAAGACTTTACCAGCGAACACATCGGCTCTTTCGATTCCCCTGACCCCAGCATGACATAGAACGGAGATGCATGTAATGCTCTGCGCGTTGTTAAGAAGAGTGACCCATTCAGTTCTTGTCATACAATTTTCTATCTTGCGCAGCATACTTTGCGAGTCCGATAGAATCACCAAGTCTGTTGGTGGTTGCGTCACCAGTCAAGTGAGAGCTGCGGCCACCGCAGTCAGAAGCAGCTGACTTCTCAGATAATTTCTTGCCATTTTGGTAGGCCACGAAACCCCAACAACACCTGTTGATTTCTTGTTTTACTGAGCCCCGTATTTTATAGGCCAACTATAACACATTAATTAAAATATAGATCAATACATTAGTTAAAATATAGACAAATTGTAATACATTAATTAAAATATATACTAACTATAATACATTAATTAAAATATAGATCAACTATAATACATTAATTACAATATACACCAACTATAATACATTAATTAAATATATATCAATACAATACATGAATATGTAATTACCCCTATGCACCCGTTTTAGTTCTTATATATTTTATCATCGTTTTTAAAATCCTTTTACTAGTAGTGCTAGGTAATTCTACACTTGCAGAATATTTTTAACCACATTGATTCACCC
Organism: Meghimatium bilineatum; assembly: GCA_034231615.1. Classification (NCBI taxonomy): domain Eukaryota; kingdom Metazoa; phylum Mollusca; class Gastropoda; order Stylommatophora; family Philomycidae; genus Meghimatium; species Meghimatium bilineatum. Next base: position 26,682,946 of record CM067312.1, read on the forward strand.
GTAGAAAATCATTTCAATAGTCCCACATATTACGGCAGAATTCACGTTTCAGTTACTGTTTTGCTTCTTTGCTCTTCTAGTGACCACCAGCCGTTAGCGTTTGTCTTTTTATGTTGATTGATATACCGTCTCGGTGTGATAAATCCCCATAAACTGAACACCAAAAAGAATTTATCTTAGTCTTATGGCATGCTTCCTTCTCACACTTGTGTACCACTTTTGTCTTTCGCTTTAGTGTTTTCTTGCGAGGTCATTTTATTCCCAATCGTGATTCCATGCTCATTATGTGCACTTGATTATCTGCATGTGTCTCCTTTTTCGTCATCAGCATTAGTATCATTTGGCATCCCCCTTGTGTATCTATTGTTTCTTGTGCTTTCTTTCTCGAACACCTGCAGATTACCACGGTATTTAGGCCTCAGAATGTGTATGCTTTGTGTCAATGTGCCTTTCCGCAACATACCGAGTTGAAGTCAGGAACTTACGGTCTCCTGCCAAGCATCCTTTCCTATCAGAGGGACGCCATAGAAATCCAGCGCTGAGACATGATCACTGAAATGGGTCGATCAGCCAGCTGTCGCATTTCCTGTTATCCTAGGGGCTCTACAATTATGCAGGGTTATCATATTTACCTGATTCTGGGCTCTTCCATGAAATTGCAAGAGCACCACGTACACACTGAAAGCTAGGATCATGGTCAGAGCTGGAGCTAATATCTCCCCCGTCCCTAGTTTAATATGCAATTCTGGGTTCTAAAATATTGCACCATAAAAGAAACCGTAATTGTACAGATGAAATACTGTGTGGCTTTCGAAAAATGAAAATCTCACTTTTCTGTCATGTCATTTGCTGAAAGTTTACTGTTGCATAATGGTTGATCTGATAGGGAAATAGTGAGACCATCAGACCGTCCGCATGCGGTGTAATAACTACAATATCGTTTTAATATAGAAGCAATGAACTAGAGTTCCATATAGAATGTAGGCGACATTGCATGTTATAAAGTTTATTATTGAACAAAACTAGCAGGTGACCAAGTCATTCATGCAATTTTCTAATCTTCAGACAACATATAATATCGTGATTAAAATAGGATACGCCTGGGGCTCAGTTTGCGAACCGTCGGTTAGTCAGGATACTTCATTTTGTGGGCCACATCTTTAGATGACATTGGTGCCAATTTACTGGAGAGGTTGAGTGCAGGAGGTTGAACGAAGACGAAATGTTTAAATTGGTGTGACCATCCTGAACTTTCTTGTAATTTTTGTTCCTTCTTTCTTGAATTTAGTGTTTCCTAACATAATGAATGTACTGTTATTTCTTGAATTTAGTGTTTCCTAACATAATGAATGTACTGTTATTTCTTGAAGTTAGTGTTTCCTAACATAATGAATGTAATGTTATTTCTTGAAGTTATTGTTTCCTAACATAATGAATGTACTGTTATTTCTTGAAGTTAGTGTTTCCTAACATAATGAATGTAATGTTATTTCTTGAAGTTATTGTTTCCTAACATAATGAATGTACTGTTATTTCTTGAAGTTAGTGTTTCCTAACATAATGAATGTAATGTTATTTCTTGAAGTTAGTGTTTCCTAACATAATGAATGTACTTTTATTTCACTTCATCGTATGATACCAAGGAAATATGAATTTTTTTATCATTCCTTTTTGTACGGTCAGAAAAACAAAGACTTTTTTCTCTGTATTCTCCTCTTATCTTTGCAAAGAGAAAAATGTCTTTTCTCCTTTTCTCCCCCTAATGAAATCTTCTTCAGTGTACATTCTCAAACTGTCGCTGGATCTCTCTTGTAGCAGGGCAATGGTCATGCTAGGATGTAGTCTAGAGAAACGGAAATGCGTTATTTCGCTGTTTTATTTGCAACAATGGCTCGACACATGCGTCTTCGACGGGATCCCAAATAAATAATAATGATCTCTCTATAACTCTCATTATTTCATCATCACTAGAAAGTTTATCCTGGACTTGATGTAGCATTCGCTACAGCCTTTCTAAACTCATACCAACCTTGACCTAATCTTCTTACTTCTGTGAGTGTCATGTTACGTGGTCTTTGATTTCTTTCGTCTATCTTCTTCGATGTCTATCTTATTTCGTATCCTTGACAACATTTCCGCAATTATGGCATATCCTAGGCGGTCGTGTAGAATTATAATACCCACAATAATGTAATTTTCTAGACATAAACATGGTGTTTAACCAGTTTCTTTTACTTTCAATTCTTTCAGAATGTTCCTGCTGGCTATATTTTTTGATCCATGGTAGACTATGTGAGCTTCCGTGACATGTTTTTCAAATGTTGCAAATTTTATTGTGCAATGTATTGGTGATTGTCCCAGATTCATATATATATATATATATATATATATATATATATATATATATATATATATATATATATATAGCAACTAGGAATATACAGACTCTAATGACAGTTATTTTGTGTTTATTTTAGTGCAATGTTCTGTTCTTCTTTTGTATCAGGTTATTTGATGCAATGCCCAACAAGTATTTTTGTCAATTTCACAAAATATTATTTCGTAATTTTACCGCAAACTAAACCTAATTGTCTGCACAAAAATTATTGAATAGAAAGCTCTTTAATTTCACACACACACACAAACTAGTGTCAAAAAGCGCAAAAGAAAGAAGCAATTTTGCAAAATGAAGTATCAATTCTGTTCATAATAGACATTTAATGTCCAACTTAATATTTTAGCTGGAATGTTCTGAATAGTAGACGCGGCAGACACATCCCCATTCTGTTCATACGTGTCATATTTATCATTACCATGAATTATCTTCCTTGTTCAATCACTCTCCCTTCCCCATTCTCCATTTACGCAGTTGATGAGGCAATAATTGTGAGTATTAAGGTCAAGCACAATATTGAAGTGAATACCCTGCTGACCAAGATACTCTTAGTATCCTCATCTAATTGCCTTTCAAAAATGTGTTATATGTAGCTATCGGTTTCTTCTGTTATTATTCATAAGATCATTATACCATTCTTCTTCTTCTTCTTGTCTATACACGTGATGTTGGTTATCGTGTATGTCCAAAACCTGATACAAATTAGTTCGGATGACGATGGTTCTCTATAACATGATTAGAATTTCCAGCCTAGAATTTTCTGGTATAGTGGTTTAGTTTCTTCTTCTTCTTCTGTGTTAGTTATAAAACTCCTGCAGATTAGCAGGATGTAGTCCGGAGAACGGAATGAGTTGTGTCATGGTTTACAGCATTGCTGCGATATCTGCACCTTTCGGCCTGACACATCCGACTTCAGCATGGCTTTGGGTCACTTACCTTATATGGGATGGGACGGCCAACTCTACCCCATAACCTCCTTAGTCGCCTTTTACGACATGCATGGAAGGTAAACAGTGTTGCTATTCTTTGCTCCCCTATCGGGTCCCGGCAACACACGGGCGCAAACAGTGTTGCTATTCATTGCTCCCCTTTCGGGCCCCGGCAACACACGGGCGAGTTGTTTAGCTATTTGTTTTGTACTCCAAAGTTGCGGGTTTGATGCCTGATCATCTTGTCACGTCGTGTTTACAAAACGCATTTTTTGAGTATCTGCTCGAGGCTATAAATTACGTGCTATGAGTGATATTTTTGACAGTTAGCGCTTCGCTGAGATGGAAGGAATAAATGTGTAAAACCCGAGTACAATGCAGTTAATCGTCTACGCTTTTTCAGCTATTCTCAGTGACAATTACATGACAGGCTACCGGACATGCTCTTTAGCTCCTCGGTCAGTAAAAGTGCCAAGTTCAATTTCTACCTCAAGCAATTATGCATCTGCACCGTTCAGAGAGGAATTACAACTTACTATACCTGAACTCTGAAACGTTCAGAGAGGAATGACAACTTACTATACGTAAACTCTGCAACGTTCAGAGAACGATAACAACTTACTAAACGGACAATCTGGAGTGAAAGCACCAGTACAGCCAAGAAATTATGTTTCTGTTACATTTTGAATTGGTAGTGAAACGACTAAACTACTGAAAGGGTAGCAAAGAATAGCAAAACTGTTTACCTTCTATTCATGATGCAAGAGGCAACTCAGGAGGTTATTGGGTGGAGTTGGTTGTCTCATCCCATATACAGTGAACTTGACCTATAAGCCATGCTGAAGTTTGATGTGTCAGGCTGAAAGGCGCATATATTACAGCAAAGCTGTAAACCATGACATAACTCATTCCGTTCTCCGAAATACATCCAGCTAGTATGAAGAAGTTTGAGAACGAACACAGAAGAAGAAGAAAAAACAAATTAACAACTACACAAATAAACCGCTTCTGGGCCTCGGTAACAAGGGCTATACGCTGGTTTCGTTGAGAGATTCACGTGCTTGTTCGTGTTTCTCTTACTGACTTAGAGAATATACTTCACTACACTTCCGACAGCATTATCTATTTCAACAGATGGAAAATGATTTAAACGAAAATAATGCATGTATTTGGTTACTTATCAACACCTGCCTATACAGTGTTCCACTTGTATACTTTTTTTTGTATGCGAGTTCTTCGTCAATTATGCACTTCTGTGAATTCAACAGTTTCATTCTTCAAAAGTGACGCTATATGACTTTTCCTATGCTTTCATTTGTAAATATTTGTATACTCTCTGTCCTTAGCTAAAGAAAACAACAAGGAAAGTCAAACAGCGTCAGTTTTTAAAGATGAACGGTATGCATTACACAGGACTGTATAATTGACGAGAATCTCGATGTAACTACTATCCGCTTGTTTCATATCTGCACAGATTAGTCTCGATTTGAAATGACATTAAACTCTAACTATGCTCAAATGTCAGTGAAAAGTTCATCAAGCCATTGAGCAGTTTCACGATCTTCTAATGTTGTAAATCGTAGCCTTTGTAAATGTTATTGCCATCCAAATCACAACATCACTCAGACACAATGGATAAACAGAACATCAAACGTGTAAAGAATATCTTGAGATACAAAACTATTCAAAGAAACGGAGTATGTAAAGTGTGGCCTGTATGTACAAGAAAAAACTTTGTATGTAAAGTGTAGCTTCTATGCACTGAAAAAAAACGGAGTATGTAAAGTGTAGCTTCTATGCACTGAAAAAAAAACCTTAGTATGTAAAGTGTGGCCTGTATGTACTGGAAAGAACTGTGTATGCAACGTGTGGCCTGTATGTAATGTAAATTGGAAAGATTTAAAACATACGTTCAGAAATTATAATATAAAACATTCATCGGCCAGGAGGTAATAGTAGTAGGATTACCTGAACCGCGACCTGTATTTTTTCAAAGGTGATCTTCTTCTTCTTCGTTCATTCTAAAACTCCTGCAGATTAGCAGGAAGTAGTCCGAAGAACGGAATGCGTTGTGTCATGGTTTACAGCATTGCTGCGATATCTGATTATAGTCTTTCTTTCTTTGTTCTTGTCGCTTTATACATCGATATGCCATGCAGCGTCATTTCTTATTACTTTTTTGTTTTATATCGGCGAATTTTTTTAATATTTACATATTTACTAATGATTATAGTAAATAATTTTGAATATATGTACACTATTTAAGTAGTTGTTTAATCATGGGAGGGGACGCTGAGCATTGTGGCGTCTATTGATTTCTACGCCACTGGTAATCAATGACAAGAAAATAATTATCATTATCTCGCTTCTTATTTTTGTTACTGCGACACACTCCGCCTTGTCGGATATCCTCTAACAGTGTATTTTTTTTCGAAAAATAGTATGCATGCCGATGGATCATGTGCCTAGCTGGTTGAACATTCCGCCATGCAAGAGTCACTTCTACTACTAGCACACTTAATACCGAATTCTCCAAATATCATCCTAGATGTGTCATCAATAGCGATGTTTACATCATGAAGGAACTCATCAAGCAGTTTCAGTACTTTATCTATTGTTAACGCCTCGTCTATTAATGCCGTGATGCGAAATGTCTGTTTTCTAGTTACAGCAGTTCTCCAAAATATTTCAGGGACAGTGAATATGTTTAATATCTCGGAGTTTGGACGTACCTCAGTTTCTTAATGATGTACTGCGAGGATTCTTCAACAATAAAAACTATTAAATAGTGGGTTTGTTTTTTCTTGTTGAATATATTTTATTAAAAAAAAGTGAAATACATTTTTACATTTTTGGCGTAGTCACTATTGCTTTACAACACCTCAGTGATTATAAAGTACGTGAATTTCTATATTTAAAAAAATTATATATATATATATCTAGGTCGACCACCAGAAATTTCCAATCATTTTCAATTTTCATTGATCACTTTGTGTCGATAGCAATTAATAATCACAGAAATAATCAAATACGCTACGTTAAATAGATGAGTCTCAATTTAGCCCGCATATCTTATATTGATGTGGGGTCACGGTGTTATTTATGCTGACAGGATGAGTCTACACCGGTACTTCCTGGTAGATCATAAATAAACCAATGTTGTTCCACAAATTAAGTTATTGGTTATCATCGCTAAGATTTTTTAATCTTGCATGATATCAATACCATTAACGGTGGACCAGTGCACTCTCTAAGCTTACATTTCTCTTATGAGTTTTCCAGTTGTTGTCTTTCTTCTCTTACAGTAACACCTGTATACAGCGTTACAATGCTTCGCACTTTCATTTCTGAGAACGTGATGTGAATTAGTTTCCAACAGGTGAGAAGTTCGAACTTGGGGTCTTTGTTCTGGAGAATGACTATGAATAACGTATGACTTATAATTTTTAATAAACTTTATCACAGAGTGATACATAAACTTCAAATTTCTTGATCCTCAGGTTTATAGACTATCGTTCTGTTATCATGCCCCTCTCACCAGAAGTAGCCCGTGTAATCTTCATTTCTGCGTTTGTTTTGTATCTACTCGTATAGTGTGATGGAGATTGATGTTTTAGATAACACTTGCATTGCTGAATGATTTATTATAACATTTATTGTTTACTCAGAAATGAGATTCTAACGACGCCGAGTCCCAAAAGGGGAGCAATGAATAGCGTAACTTGGAGTGTGTTATACATGTCGTAGGAGACGACTAAGGAGATTGGGGGATTGGTTATTTCATTCTTTACCGTCAGAGTGACTCAGATCATGCTGGAGTTGGATGTATCAGACCGAAAGATGAAGATGTCGCAGCGGGACTGTAAACCTTGACACAGCGCATTCTGTTCTCCGAACTAGATCATGCTAATCTGCAGGAGATTGAGGACGAGCATAATAATAGGAAGATGATGTTGGACATTGAGAAAAACATGAATAACGAAAAACGACGAAGCAAGAAGTGTTATAAATAAGACAACAATACAATGGTTCTGGCATCACCAAATTTACATTGGTAGTGTATCCTATTCAGGACGTAGCCATCAACCCAGCATTGTTTGACTGTAGTGATTTTTTTCTTCTGTTTATACAAAAATAATTATTTTTAAAAAATGTGCACAAAATATTATAGACACACAATAAGACATGACACATTACTCAAGTGTTTACATGACAGTAAAATTGAGATGCGAAGTGCATGAGATTGAGTCTCTCGTCAATTATACAGTCGTATGGCATCATCGGTTATCATTCTTCAGAAGTGATACTAGTTGAATTTGTCCGTGATTGTCATTGGTCGCCTAATGTATACTTTCTCTTGACAGTCAATGAAAATCACGGGAAAAGTCAAATAGCGTCACTTGTGAAGGATAAATACATGAATACATGGATTCCACAGAATACTATAATTTACTAGGGACTTGACGGAGATGCAAGTGGGGGGAAAAATAAGATGCACAGGATAAAGTCTGTCATAGTGCATCATCAAGGCACGAAACAGATATTGTTGGAGGTCTGTTGCAGCCAACCTTTAAATTCGAGACGGCACTTAATGATGTTGATCACATAAGCATGGTCCACGATTGTCTGATATAAAGCAGGGTCTCGAACACACAAACTCTGTACTTTAGTTTGTCTTCGTTCATTCTCACACTCTTACTGGTTCTCTCTTGTAGCAGGATATTGGTCCTAATATATGTCCAGCTGGATATAGTCCGAACAGTAGAGATGCGTTTATCTCGCCGTTCTATTTTCAACAATGTCCCGATACGTTTGACTTCAATATCAGCCTCTATGGTGATAGTAGTCACGCTCTTGTCTCTGCAATATGATACATTGTGGTGATGGTATATATATATATATCTGTCCATGTTTCACAGCCGTATATTGCAATATGAACATCAATATGAAATGTTAATCTCCGTTCACCACACCTGCCAACTGTGACCTGCCAGATATGTCCTGCCAGCTGTGACGTGCCAACTGTCTCCTGTTAGCTGTGTTCTGCCAACTGTCTACTGCCACATGTGTTCTGTCAGATGTGACCTGCCAACTGTCTATTGTTAGCTGTGTTCTGCCAACTGTCTCCTGTTAGCTGTGTTCTGTCATCTGTGACCTGCCAACTGTCTATTGTTAGCTGTGTTCTTCCAACTGTATCGGTATGCCAATATGTCATCTACTTTATAGTAACTTTTAAATATATATCGGTAGGACTGAAAACTCATTATGAGGATAAAGTGTTAAGAGTTGAATGTGCTTAACCCGCATATAAAATGTATATACTCCACATTAGCACAAACTCCTATCTGGATAATGATTTACGTGGACACTAGCTTAGATAAGTGCACATTTAAAGAACCAAAATATCGGAGGATGTCCGACACATTGGAAAGTGCCGCAGTAAGCAGACAAATACATGGTAAATCCTAAATAAAGTAAACAGGTTACAGAGAATACGTAACTATCGATATAAACAATTATAAATAATAATAAAACATTGCAACATATACAAGGAAAATTATTAACGTATCGGTCCTATTGGGACCTGTGTTAAAAAATAAATAACACCCGTAAAATAAATTAATAACCATGTTGACTGGGACAATGGATTCCTCACCAAAAATCATTGCCCAGTCTTGACTGGGATTTAGGATTTACCTTAGATAAGTACACTCGAGTCCCCAACAAGTTTTAATGATGCTAATACATGAACTCGGTACCTTGGCTGTCACAAACACATTCGGCATCATAAAAAACCCAATTAAAAAATTGATAAACTCTAATTTACATTTTGAATTGGCAGCACCATTCGCCTTACTATCCATACTTTCATTCATAAATCAGTTTGTATTAGTTTCACCCCTCGCTACACAACTAAATGAACATGATAGCGCCTGCTCCTCGTTGGCGCAAGTCACGAGTAAGATGATCATGTTCAAACTTCAATTGTTACGTTACGTTCTTTACCTACACTGTTGTGGTATCACCCACTATTGGCGTCCTTAGCAATCAAACTGCCAACTTGCACAACGCCACCTATGTTTTTTTGAAATTATACACCACGTTTAAGGTTTTCATTTAAACCCTTCCCCCATTTAGTTGATGCAAGTATTAATTCTTTCTTAGGCGTCCTACTCGTATACTGGCACTTACTTCGAATACAACGGAAATAGTTACTTTCTCTTTATGTTTTCCACAATCTCTTTTGAATGTTTCTGTTTTACATATTCTGAATCAACGTTCTTCATTGCAATCTCAACACTCGTCGTCCTACTATCTAGGCCAGACACTTTTTAATTACTTTTGCAATATGTCGCCATCCCGCCCACTCATCAATGTCAACATTAAATGGCTGTACTTTGTCGGGGTTGCCAGGTAGTTACAATAGTTCTTATCCAAATTATGTGTAAAAAAAATTGTCAGAAAATAGCCGAACTCCTAAGTTATGTACATTCAATCGTGTCATGACAAGTGGGGTGGGCAATCATGTTTCTTCACACCTCCCTGCCTCTTGTGTCGGTGCATGATGCGTTCAGTTGGTGAAATTCCCTCATGGCATATTGGCTAACCATAGCAACTATCTTTTTCTCTCTCTCTCTCTTTCTTTGTCTCCCACTGTCTCTTCTCTCTTTGATCTTTTTGGTGACTACTACTTTGTTTGAGTTTGACACTTCTCATCACATGCCTTATACATTTTGACTGTCTCTATTTTTTTGCTGTAATTGGTCTCGGTTCACTACGGAAATCAGTGGCCACATTTTAGCGAAGCAAATTCCTACATTATTATACGAAACGAAATATTGATAAAGTCGCATTTACATGCGCTATTACTGCTACCCGCTGCAGCGATCTGCATGCTACGCACTGAGGTCTCTCCGTTCGCCTCCTCCCCCTTGGGTGCCCCTGATGAGTTTGGGGGGGGGACTCTCATTGTGTAGCGCGCAAATCCATGATACCCGAAGCAGACGTAGCAATTTTCTTTCTAGTCTCGAAAGCTGAATGAAACTGCGCATAATATTAAACAGTTGGAATGTGGCCATTGATTACCGTAATGAACCTTGGTCTCTTTAACATTGTTGACAACATCAGGATTTAGTTTTCTTAGCTGTCTATTGATTTTTCATTCTTGTTTTTTAAAACATCTCCAGTGTCTCCAAATGATTTTGAGCTTTTTACAGCCCACATCTGTAGAAAAAAAAATGGTTGCACATAGCACTCGAATGTTGTTTATATGTATTGACAGTGATCCGTTGTAAATAATGTTTATTTTATTATATACCAAAAAAAGTGGGTAGCGTAACCAATTCAGGACGTAACTATCAACCCATCATATTTTTGACTGTATTTACTTTCTAGGCAATATAATAACGTTCAGTAGTTTGCTATTAGTTTCTGAACGATCCGAATGCACAATTACATGTGGCGGAGATCGATCTCGGTGCCTTAGTCGTCACAGACGCGCTCTTTACCATTCTACCACAGAGAAGGTCTATATATACACACAAACTATTAAAAATAATAAAATGAGCTTGGATGCAGTGAAATTCATTCCTAATCTCCAAGTCTGATGACAGCAACTAGTAGATATGATCTCGTTGTTTCTTGTCTATGGTTTAACATCAGTTTTCCCGCATGTTCACTATTATTGACCTATCAAAAGAAACTAGTATGCAAAAGTAAATTCTCCGTAGATAACATGACAATATACAGTGTGTCCGGCACAATCGTTACCACAAACATATGTCAAAATTGTTATACTGTTAATGGTAGACTGCTTGTTAAGCAAGCGCAACACGTTTCAGTAACAACTCACCAAGTTTCAGCACATCTAACATAAGTGCATTTAGTATCCGGAATATCTGTATAAAGTGAATTTACTATCAAGACGGTATTTTATCTCCACTTGTTTTGAAACATCTGAGGTGTGACGGATTCACAAGCATCATTTATTTGTTTCAGAAGATTATCCACTCCCTGCACTGGAGTTTGATTGACAAATATTTTTACGCATCCCCATATAAATAAAGAAGACTCTAGACAAGAATTCCAAAAAACCACCTACGTACATTATGAACTTAACCAATTTTGAAAAAAAAACTATTTCAATGGAAACTATAAAGCAAATCCTAAATTCAATCTTCATACCAACAATGTGTTATCAATATCAGATATGGACACTAACAAATGCACACACACATTTATTGTTTGTTTGTTTGAGAATCCCATAAATTGCGAGCGATTAGTTCGTATTTCCTATGAGCAGTAGGGTGGTTTTTCTGAGCTTTCTTTCATACACAGGACACTTCAGCTTTCGGCTTAGTGAAATGCCTATTGAAGGAACATTCTACTCAGAGGTGATCTATAATTGTATAGATGACATGCTACAAGGCTTCCATATGAGAGCCTCAATATAACGGTGTGTTATCTACTAAGGTTTTTTGTTGTAGGGGTGATTTATCTTGTGGGCCATTGGTGAGACCCTCAGACGCAACCGCATGGTATGAACAAGAAAGAAAGTTTACTATTTATGGAATGAGATGTCTAAGAACACGAAGCGATCATGTCAGGAATGACAACGTTACAGGAAATATAGGAACGAACCACATCTGTAGTCGAATATATTGAAAAATAGAGACTGAAATGGCTCGGGTACTTAATGAGAATGAACCTTTGTTTGCAAGCGTCAAGAGTATACAATATGTAAATGGAAACAGCAAGATACAGAGGAAGACGAGGAAGAAGATGGATTGAACGAGTTACCAACATTCTGAGGTGATAATATAACTGGATGTCAAGCAACCAAAAGTGTCATAGCCATAAAATTAATCGTCATTCTATTCTTCGACGCCTTATATTAAAAGCATACAAGACTATATATATATATATATATATATGCATAGAAATAAATATAAGGCGCTCAAATCTGTTTACCTCGGTGGCCCATTCAGTTAGACCTAATCTTCCAATCACTTTGTCTAGAAATTGTTGATGAAGTTAGTTTCTTACTTTTATGTCATAGTACGGAGGTTCTCCATTTTGCTGAATTATGAATCCTTCTAGTTTCCTAGGAACCATACATTCCTGCCGTATCTCATTTACACAACAATGGGAAAATGCAAGCAATAGGAACATTATACTTTCAGTAGCGCCTCGACGTTCACCATATTCACTTTACGCGTCATCACATTCCACGACTGCGCATCACGACTACGTAATCCGCACATTGTGGGACAAATGGAACTAGATTTGCTCCGTCTATCAATATTGTCCTAGCTACTAGCATGCACGTGGTGCCCAGCCAATCAACATGATCCTAGCTACTAATGTTTACGTGGTCCCCCGGCTATCAACATTATCCTTGCTACTAACGTGTACGTGGTGCCGGCTACCAACATAATCCTAACTAGTAAAGTGCACCGGCTATCAACATAATCCAAGCTACTAATGTGTACGTAGTGTCCCGGCTATCAGCATGATCATAGCTCCGTGGTCTCCGGCTATCAACATGATCCTAACTACTAATGTGCACCGGCTATCAACATAATCCAAGCTACTAATGTATACGTGGTGTCCCGGCTTTGAACAGGTGACATATGGAGTGTCGTGAAAAACACCTCTCTGCAAGACTTGACAATTCCCTCTACTGTGCGTGAAACAAAGCACTTGAGATACCACAGCATTGCATGCATGAAATAAGAGCCAATCGCTCGTAATTGCTAGGGATCGATACAACAACAGTTTTGAGAGAAACAGGCTATACCAACACAGCATTACTTACTGGTACATATTACCACACTTGTAATATGTATATATGGCCTTTAGTGTCATATGTGTTATAATATAAGAAAAAGACACTCTTCAATTTAGGCCACTTTATGAGACAGGGAGGTATTTTCACATAGTCACAACAGGGAGAACATAGTCACAACAGACAAGATTGAAGGCAGCAGAGACAGAGGGCGAAAAAGTGAGAAAATATTAGTTTGACAAACTGGCACGACAGGGAAACAACAACGATCTTTATACATAATGCTGGAGATAGAGAGATTTGGAAAACCATGATCGCTTACGTCAGCCGGCATGGCATCTGATAATGATGATGTTATAATTAAGCAAAAATAAAAAGCAATATTGGTGTGTTTAAAAAAAAACAACTAAAAATTCATACATTTTTGGAATTTACCACAAATAAAACAAATTTACTTAAACATAAATTATGGTTAGTGACATATTAAAACTGCCAAATATGGCCATAAATTGGGTAATATGGCAACAATGACGTTGATTCTTTACGTGCTCAGACATATGTACTGCGTCAGATTTCACGACTATAGTGTTGATGAACTGTGAATAGACACACAAGACAACTGTTATAAATACGTGAACTTTCCATGGAGAAAAGAATTCTGGGTTGTGGCGAGGGGGTCGAGGGAAGAATTAGAAGTTATTTTTGTGGTTGTATGTGTGGAAATTAGTGGACGAAGAAAGTGCTTCACTGCGTGAGTGACACATCTGTGGGTGCCAGGTCTGTTGAAAACAGTTGGCATTCCAGGCCATATCAAAATGACGTTAAGCATGATCATCTTAGCTGGTCTCAAGTGGCCATAGACATATTTATGGGCATGACGATAGAAATGTTGAAATGATGATTTTGACTTCGTGAGAAATGATGATTTTGTTGATGTCCATGAAAAATGATGATTTTGTTGATGTCCATGAGAAATGATGATTTTGTTGATGTCCATGAGAAATTATGATTTTGTTGATGTCCATGAAAAATGATGATTTTGTTGATGTCCATGAGAAATTATGATTTTGTTGATGTCCATGAAAAATGATGATTTTGTTGATGTCCATGAAAAATGATGATTTTGTTGATGTCCATGAAAAATGATGATTTTGTTGATGTCCATGAAAAATGATGATTTTGTTGATGTCCATGAAAAATGATGATTTTGTTGATGTCCATGAAAAATGATGATTTTGTTGATGTCGTTGTTAATGAATATGTTCTTCAGTCTTCTTTTCTGCGTTCGTCCTCAAACTCCTGCCTGTCAGCAGGATATTTCTTCTTCAGCGTTAATTCTCAAACTCCTGCTGGATCTCTCCTGTAGCAGTACTACTAGATATCCAGCAGGATGTAGTCCAGAGAATGGAAATGCGTTGTGTCGCCGTTTTATTTGCGCCAATGACCCGACACATCCGTCTTCGGCGGAGCAGGATATAATTCAGAGCACCGAATGCATCACGTCATGGTTTACGACATGACTGATGTCTGCAAATTTTAGTCTAACACATCCGATTTCGCATGACTCGTATGCCACTTTGACATGTGGAATGGGACCAAATCTTCATAGTTACATGTTTTACATGTTGAGGTGTTGCTATCTGTTTCCTTTCATTTCGGCTCCGGCAACTAATCTTTATTCTTGTCATTTGTCACTATATTCACAACCCCACCAGAGTTATAGTATACCACGTGTTCATTCACAACCCTATTAGAGTTATATTATAGCGTACCGCGGTGGTTCTCAGCTTTCCTAATGCCGCAACCCTTTAATACAGTTCCTCATGCTGTGGAGATTGCCAACCATAAACTTATTTCGTTGTTACTGTATATGTGTTTTCCAATGGTCTTATGTGATCCTTATGATTAGGTGAACCAATAGGTTGAGAACCGTTGGTCTACCACTTTATTAATAACACAGGATAGCACGACGTTTAAAGAACAACACTGTCCACAACCACATAACAGAACACAAAGAGGTAAATGCTAGAAATGTGGTAGTGTATGAATCATAATATTAAAGTTATTTTCCATTTGAGGTACCCTGCTCTATGGCGGAGAGATACAGAGTGTAATTTGTGTATTCAGAAAGCAAAGGCAACTTTCTTAAATTAAATATTGCCTAGATAATCACTGCAGCCACAATAACAAACAATTACGGCTGGCTGTGACCCTCGGCAATATAAGATCTATTGGATAATGATAGACTAATCCTTCTAAAATGACTGATTTTCATTGGCTGTCATCTATTGACGAAAATGATGACCTAGTATTATATTCATCTTCTTCTTCTTCTTCAGCGTTCATTCTCAAACTCCTGCTGGATCTCTCCTGTAGCAGTACTAGTAGATCTCCAGCAGGATGCAGTCCAGAGAATGGAAATGCGTTGTGTCGCCGTTTTATTTGCGCCAATGGCCCGACACATCCGTCTTCTGCGGAAATTTCATCTATACACCTCACTTGTGGTAAAAGGAAATACTTGATTTGACCTACTTGTGTTCGTTAACTTTACCTGTTGTTTATTCAGCATTGTTTATCAACCAAAAATACGGAGCTAACACAGTATTCCCCAATTGCGAGAGAATATTTTATATTATACTGAATGTTCCTTAAGTTGTAAATAGTTATAGAAGCTTTACACATTCAGGATATTGTCATTATTTTTTTTATCTCAATTTTTTTTCCAGATATACATGACTTGTTTGTAACACCATCATGACACACCGAGAACGCCGAAGCGTGAGTCTTGGTCGCCATAGAGACAGAGGTACACGAGACCAATCCAAACTTCCTGAAGAGGATTTATCAACACGTCATAATATCTCCAACTTTCTCTTGACTCTGCAGAGAATTCAAGTGAGTACTTGTTGTGTAGAGAGAATAAGAGGGTCGGAAATGGGGAATGAGGGAAGATGGATGAAAAACCCCGTGACTTGGCAATGTAAATCTTGTTGACAAAATAGCCTGTTAAAATAGCTCGTTTGATTTCTCCACCAATATTCATTGGCTGTCGATACAGTACTAAGGGCTTACAAAAAGTGACAAATGAGGGACTGTTCATACATTACGTCAATAATTAACGGAAATAAAGGGGGGGGGGGTTGGGAACAATTGATATTTATTGAGAAGGGATGAGGGGGGATTGACAAAAGTTGACGCGAAAAATAAAAATTTTTATACAATAATTAAATTGTGTGAAATTATATCATTTTATTCGAACCTTTTTTGCAAACAATTTTAGGGAACTATGATCGCAGTCCAAACCCCCGTTTTCGTTCTTGTTTCCTTTTAGTGCGTACCTATGTATTTTGTAGTTAATTAATCTAAATATTATATCAATAAATATTCAATAATGAATTGAAATATTCGTTTTTATGGTTAGGGTTATGTGTTAGGGTTAGTTATGTTTTACATAATTAATCCTAACCCTAAATATAATTATATTTAAATTAATAAGCGGTAAACATAAATTGTTAAACATTTTGCAAGGGAAATAATAACACAGATAGGCACTAATTGATGCAACGGGGGTTGGACTTCGCTCATAGTACCAATTTCACTTAGGGGATGACGAGAAAGGGAGGGGGGTCTAGTAAGCAGTTGAACATAGGGAAGGGAGTCTTCTTCTTCTTCTTCTTTCGTTCACTTGAAACATGTCTATATCTGTAATTCTGTCTCCTTAATAAAACTCACTGTCTTTTGTAGTTCATACAGTGTCCCATAAAGTTTTGATTCCAGTGTTGTTTCCTCTGGCCAATATGGGAAGGGAGTCAAAAAGTATTGAAACAATATATGGACATCCCCCTTATGGCATATACATACGTATAATCTGATTTTCTAATATATATATATGATACTTATAAACTATAAGAACTATATCCTAAGTATATGCCTATTGCTTGTATAAAGTAAAGTAAAGTAACCCATAGCATTTATTAATGCCGTAGGGGTTGTGAGATGTTAGCGATCTCACATTTCAGAGGCTCTGCAAATGAGCGCTGTTTAATCCGGTACCCATTTAAGGCTGGGTCGACCCGGGAGCCGTTGCGCTACACGGCTCCCCATTTTGTATTTTACAATTGCTTGTATACTAACAAATGATATTCCTTTTGAATGACTGTTTGCCAAGAATGTTAGCGATTAATTATCACTTCCCCGTTAGAAGATGTTTACTTCACAACGACGCAGCCAGCTATCCGGTAAGATAAAGACAAACTATACCTTGTACAAAATGAAATCTATATAATACTTTTCTTTTTGTCGTTCTGTAAGAATCCCTATTTTCTTTTGAATTTTAATGTGACACGTAGAGACCGTGATGTTTTGTTAAATAACGATTATTTAGTTTTAAAGTTAGAAAACTGAATAAGCGAGATTTTTCAAAACATTTGAAAGAATTTCTATCTACGTTGGTAATTTTATGGAAGAGTTTTCATTATTATGTCAATGGATCTATTTAGACATGTGTAAACTAAATTGATAAATTGAAAGTTTTATATGCGTACCTAGGATACATTTTCTTTTATCCGACTAGTTTGACTCACTAAAGGGACATTTAAACAGAATAATTAGAAATTGTCAATATGTAAAACACACACAAATAGTTGATTATATAGGTTGTATCGGAAGTTGTTATCCATTGAAGCCACACAAATCTATGCAGACATATAGGACGTAGTGTCACCACCAATGTAAATGAGTTCATTTCCTACTCCAGGAAAACACCATGAGTTAGACAGGATAGCCGAGACTGAGCACCAGTATAGTAGACTTTTCAACTAAAAACGTAAAAATGAACTATTTTCCGCTTTACGTGCAATCTATTTGTTGGCCTTCGCTATTTTTTGCATGCTTCTCCAAGTATGTAAATAGCGACCTATCACAAATCCAACAATAATCAAAAACGTAATGAAAGGGTTTCAAAAATTAATTTAGACAGGTTAGCGCTCATCTGTGGTACCTGTAACCAGGAATTATTGATACAACTTTACTATAGTGGACTGGTCATAATTGAAATGGCTTGCAATGTCCTTAGTCACCATCCCACTGACAAGCATACCAGCAGTTTCCTATCGCTCTTGTCATGAAAAACAGTAATATACTTTCTTCCGATAAAATAGGATAATGCTTTTTACTTGCTTTATTAATGTGTGTGCCACATTTCAATACTTTCCGACGTTTAATAAAGTCAGTAATTTATTTTATATGCTGTTTTCGCCCGTGTGTTGTCGGGGCCCGAAAGGGGAGCAAAGCATATCAACACTGTTTACCTTCCATCCATGTCATACGAGGCGACTAAGGAGTTATGGGATGGAATTGGCTGTCCCATGCCATATAGGGTCAGTGACCCAAAGACATGCTGAAGTCGGATGTGTCAGGCCAAAAGGCTCAGATATCACACCAATTATGTAAACTATGACACAATGCATTCCGTTCTCGGGACTACATCCTGCTGATATGCAGGAGTTTGAGAACGAACGCAGAAGAAGAAGAAGACATGCCCAAACGAAATCAAACCACACCGTATCACTACCGCCAAAAGTGTTTCTTGACAATCTACAAATGTGTCTATATCAGAGACATTAGTGCACTGGTTCACAAACGTTTCCAGCCTACACTTTTCACTTTTCTATATTTTTTCCACAGTCCATAACCCACCCCCTCACATTTATACTCCAATTTAAGCCCACTTCTACATTTTCAATCACGTGATAATTCAGGAAAACTATAATTGAAAATAGAAATGAGGCGTGTTAGAAATAGAAATAGAAATGTTGGTAAAACAATGTCTCACTCTTTCCTCACTACGAGATTTTCATAAGGACAAACAAATTATACGTGGTTATAACAGTTATTTTTATTTGGAACATAAGTCATTATTTCTTTAGCTGTTTCTTATATATATATATTTATATATATATTATATATATATATATTATATATTATATATATATATATATATATATATATATATATATATATATATATATATATATATATATATATATATATATATATATATATATATATATATATATATATATATATATTATATATATATATATATATATATATATATATATATATATATATATATATATATATATATATATATATATATAAGATTCAGATATATATATATTTTTGGTAAAAATTCTTATTGTTTAGCTGAAAAGAAATAATGTATTTAATGAAACTAAATTCCAAAATCGCTTGGGCGCCCCCCTTTTGAGATTACCTCATGCTTGGAAATCACTACATTAGTAGTGAAATAAGTAAGCCTATATAATGGGAAATAAATTAACTGGTTCATTACGTGATAATGCGTCCACACACATTCCAACCTTTAATGTTAGGTTTAATTTCATACAGCTTCCATGACGCGGAGATATAAAAAAAACACAAAATACTATGTTACCGATCATTCGATCTGCGTGCAACGCACACATAGCCCCGCCTCCACCCAAGGGTCTTCCATGGGAGCCTCTTCCTGAGTCTTCCATGGGAGAATGGTGCCTCTTATTGCGTTGCGCGCAGCTCGATGGATACTGCGTTGTATGCGCCTTTATCGAAAGTTCGTTTAGTTAAATAATGTATGGTTTGTTTTTCGTTAAAAAGCGTGGACACATTATATCGAAAAGTACCAACTAACTTCCTCATGACAGAACTGAATATAAGAAGTTTGTGGAATCAATATTATTACGAGGGGGTTAAGAAGAAATGAAGAACGAACGGCTTAACCATTACACCAGAGATCGTAATTCTTCTGTCGTATGTTTAAAAATGAACGAAGATTAAAAAAATGTATTGCTATTGTTATCCGAATGTTCTTCTAGTGTTTACCTACTAACTTGAATGTATTCTCTAGCTTGTAACAAATACTGCCTGTTTACCCAATGATGGTTTCGTTATCGAACGGTTTTTTCATATTCAAATTGAAGAAATTAAATTATAAAATGTATTTATAGTATTTATGGTTTTGGGAGAACTGTACATAAACAAACATTTTTTTATGTCGCTCAGTCTGGGCTATCAAATATTAACATTAATTGTAAAAGGGTTGAAACAACGTAGAGGGTTGACTTTATTTTAGTCGGATTACCTTATATGTACGCCGTCCCTCTCAATGAGATCATGGCCCCATCTGCGACGAAGGGAAAGACACAAAGATATGTATCCGAACCCATTCGCATAATAACTTATATATATATATTATATATATATATATATATATATATATATATATATATATATATATATATATATATATATTTATATATATATATTTATATATATATAATTAAATAATTAGATAATCAGGAATAGGATATATGGACAGCAGAAAATGCTTTTAATATCTTTATTAGACCTCACAGAGGGGGCCACAAAAATTATATACCCTGAAAGTGAGCAAAGGTTGATGATAAACTGCTTCTTTAAATCATTATACAGACTTTCTATCATCATTCGTCCATGTCGAAATTATCAAACCATTTGCTAAGTGATCAAAATGTTATGGACTCGAAATCCAATCGTGAGGTCTTTCTTATTAGCGCATTTATTCCAGATATCCTTGGGATTGTCCATGATCTCCATACTCTCAGCAAGCAGAGTGCTCTTATTTTTAGATGGACTGAGCACAGAAGGATAAATCCAGGTACAATAAAGTAACCATTCTGCGACTTATATAACCCAATGACCCTAGTCACATCACATCCTATCTCCAATTTATATCCATAGTTCACAGACAAATCACACAGTGACAGTTATAAATACATTAAGGTCAGAGGTATAGCCGGATCTATTTCAAACCAAAGTATCACAAGCTGTATATAACAGCCATGTTCGTAGATTGGAGAGGAGATAAATTTGAGAGCGTCATACTTGCCTTCTTTACGAAAAATAAGATACTACACATGGTTGGTTGGTTGCTGATCCAACGGTCCTTGGATCATGCCCCTTTGACCCTAATGTCATTAAATGGCATTATATTGCTGGGGAGTCTGTGGATTTTCGGCCCACCCCGGGACAGAGCCAGAGAATAACTATCACACTCCAGGAAGGTAGGTTTCAACCTATGCACTCCTCCTAGCCACTGTAGCCAAGATAGAGTTCACTGTGCTCATTCCCCGCCACCAATTGACTACTGGTTATGCGAACTTCTCTATTACTCTAGGCAAATGTTCAAGTCAAAATGATTGTCACGTCCTGAGTCACTGTGCCTCTATGATGAGTCTAAGCCAAAGGAAAAAAACAGTGATGTCAGTTTCCTCCTCCCCAGTGCTGCATAGTACATCTCTGGCTCCCTCCCAACCACAGATGGTGCATACATATATATTCAGGTAAACATGACACACATTTCAACAAAATAAAAGCATAATTGTATATATGACGTGCCATGAAGCTTCTCTAAGAAGATAACCTCATTATAACGGCATGTCATCCACTAAGGTTTTCTGTTGCATGGGTGATTTGTCTAGTGGGCCATTGGTGAGACCCACAGACGTAACTACAATCGTGATACTACACATAGTACCAATGGTCAGCCAACACCTTTTGCGATAGATGTATTGGAAATATCTCTATAAAAGCCCCTCAAAGGGTTTTTTTTTAAATACGGTTCTTTAAAAACCCTCAAAGGGTTGCTTTTAAATTAAACTCTTACCCTTAGCAAAATCGTATATACGGCCCTGCATATAAGTTTCTAACGAGGTAATTTATTTAGGACAACATTATCCCTTAGTTAATCACTCGGGGGTCATGTTCCGACATTTCTATCGCTCCGTACAAGAATACTCTCTATCTATACTAACTATCGATCGATAGTATTTGAAGATTATAACAATCAATATTTACCGAGAGAGGTCTCATCTGTCGTGTTCCAAAAGTCTCAGCAGGGGGTACAAAAAATATAAACTATATTAAAACTGAGTGTATACAATTTAGACAATAACGGTAGAATATGTTGAAGACTAGAAATTATAATATAGCTGTGTAAACAAGTTTCAACAGTGTACGTCAATAACTGCACAGAAAACTGTAATAATATTAAGAAGAAGGAAACAAACAACAATAACAAAGGCAGTAACAATAACAATATAGTAACAAGAATTATAGAATTAACATGACCCAAACACATCAAGGTGTTAGATGTGTCACGTTGTTTAACCATCTATACATCCCTGGGAACAGTAATCGCAGAGCATACCCCTTACTACTTCCTGTTCACGGTTTTTAAGAATTTTGCGCCCGTAAAAGTTTTAATATTTTGGAATGCAAGAGCAAACTTGTTTGTCTCCCTCACTACAAAGGGGTGTGACATGTACTAGCGTAAGATTTATTGTAAACACTATACCTAACCCTGGTCTCCCCCCCCCCCCGTCCTAAAATCTAGCAGTATCCTGCAGTTGTACTAACGTTCTGCAAGTGACGTAATTTCTTAGACCGTGCAATAAAATGAAAACAACGCGCAAACCATCATACACTACCAATTCGCCGTGTGTTGCCGGGGTCCGAAAGGGGAGCAAAGAATAGCAACACTATTTGCCTTCCACGCATGTCGTAAAAGGCGATTAAGGAGGTTATAGGATGGAGTTGGCTGTCCCATCCCATAAAGGGCCAGTGACCAAAAGCCATGCTGAAGTCGGATGTGTCAGGCCGAAAGGCGCAGATATCGCATCAATGCTATAAACCATGACACAACGCATTCCGTTCTCCGGACTACATCCTGCTAATCTGCAAGAGTTTGAGAACGAACGCAGAAGAAGAAGAAGAAATACACTACCAATGAACATGTGCATTGAATCTTATTTCGTTCACATCCAGCTATAATAACGAAATATAGGGGGTATGCTTTGCGATTATAGAATCCATCTCTGTCCTCAGCAGTTTGGATGAGTATAAGAGTTATTCCTGGACTATTCCTTGATGTCAATCCAATATTTTCTTTAGCGGCCTCTTTCCTTCCACTCTCAACTGTTTCTTGCAAAATAGTTTTAGAAATTGAATGGTATCTCATTAAATGTCAAAACTAAGCAAGATTACTCCGCTTACTACCGCCAAAAGTGATTCTTGATGACCTGCAAGTTGGTCTATTTGTTTCCTGACAGAAATATTGTGACAACGGGGCAAGACTTATGTGTAGCTATACATTCTAGATAAATAGATCGTTACAAATAGAGAAGATAACTCAATGTTTTCCAATGTCCGGCATACAACCCAAAAGGGTGCAATTAAACAGTAATTTTTATTATTATTATTTATTTATTTTTTAATTATTTTTTTTTGGGGGGGGGGACAATTTGTATTATTTGTTGTTGTTGTACTTTGTTACTTGCTTACTTATCCGATCCCCAGGGTTGCGAGCTTTCACTCTTTCTTCCCTGTGCCAGGTAGTGGTAGGTGCATGTCTTCTTCGGCAGTGTTGTGTCTGTATCAATCAATCAATACAACCCATAACCCTTCAGGGTCGTAGGGGTACCACATTGGAAGCTTCAGCACACAGAGTCCTCCAGCGAATTCTATCCTCAGCGATGCGGATGAGTGTGGAAATATCTAGCCCTGTCCATTCCTTGATGTTGTCTGTCCATGTCTTTATTTGTCCTCCTCTGCTTCTTCCACCCTCGACAGTTCCCTGGAGTATTGTTTTTGACAAGGAATCGTGCCTGCATACATGTCCGAACCATGCTAGTTTTCGTCGTTTCACTATTGAAAGCAAAGGCTCCTGGACAATAGTGAAACGACGAAAACTAGCATGGTGTCTGTATAAGGGGTGTTGGTGATGAAGAGTACTTTGTTATTTCATATTATTTTCGCTCTTGATTGGCTGGTATGTTTTACAGGTGTTCTGGAGGAAGTAATGGGCTCTACGGAAGAGTGGTAAGTGGAAACATCTGATAAACACATCCCATTCGAACTTGCTCGTGCTTCGAAAACCGATCATCTATATTGTACTGACGATGCGATTGGATGTATTAGTGTTGCCTGAAAGTTCAACAACAATTGATTGGCTATTACTGTATACAGGATATGCTTCTCTTATTTTATATTATTAAAGGAAGGTGAGACTATTTCTTGGGCACGGTGTGATCACATATGTTTGGAAACATTGAGTTAGCCAGGGTAAACATTGAGTTAGCCAGGGTAAACATTGAGTTAGCCAGGGTAAACATTGAGTTAGCCAGGGTACGCATTCCGTTAGACAATGTAAACATTGAGTCAGCCAGAGTAAACATTCAGTTAGCCAGGGTAAACATTCAATTAGTCCGTAAATACCACTTCAATAAAAGGGGGGGGGGAGCGAGGGATTTATTATTGAAATAATTTTTTTGTGTGGTAATTCCTCCGTTTTCATGAAATTTTTGATGTCCTTTAATAGAAAGTTTTAGGAAAGGGGGGGGGGGCGATTGCCCGCTATTTTACAAAATTCTCCGTACTAAAAGTGATGTTGTGATTTCTTAGGGCATCCGGGGTTGTAACATCACAACACCCCCACCCCCTTATCTTCTGACTGGAGCTAACTATATTATTTTTAAAATGGTAGCTTATCCTATTCAGAACGTAACTATCAACCCAACATTTTTTGGCTTTATTGATTTTCTAAGATTATAAATAAGTTTAGTAGTTTGCCATTGCTTTCTGAACGTTCCGGATTCCTAATTGCATGTGACGGGATTCAACCTCGGTACCTTGGTCGTCACAGTGTACAACGCCGCTACAGTGCCGGACTAACTAATTTGACACACATTGGGTCGAAGGGTATGAGACCATGGACCGCTGGATCAGCAACCAACCAACCAACCAACCGACACACATTGTTCTACCCGAGTTAAAAATATTAACCAAGTGCATGCCAAATAAAGAATGATCAGAGACGTAATAATTAATATAGCTTAAACAACAATATAATAATACCGGCTTCCCTGGTGGATGGGTTATCGAAACAATCCACGACAGTCCACTTGTTCCATCTCGATGTAAAGTTCCAGTCGGTATTACATAGTTCTGGCACAGTTATTCTGCTTTCGTTCTCAAAGTCGTTACAATTAACAGGATGCATAGAAGAGAACGGAACGCGATGTGTTATAGTGTCGAGGTTGCATGTGGTATGTATACATTTCGGTCTGACACATCTGACTTCCGAATATCAGCTTGGTGACCTTGACATTGTATGGTAATTGGACAGCCAACCCCAACTACGAAATCCCCTAGTCGTCTCCTACGACATGTATTGCTGGCCGAATATGGCTATTTTTTGCTCCTCTTCCAGGCTACAGCAACATTACACAACAAGTGTTACTGAAATGTATGAATGATGCCGAAACATTCGACAATACTGTGAAATCAACTTTTCTATACCTGGTGATGATAAAATCGTGATGGAACAGGAATGTGTCACACTTGTTCCATGTGCCAGCTAGGTAGTCTTAACTTTCAACCCAAAGGAAGAAAGAATGTGTCACACTTGTTCCATGTGCCAGCTAGGTAGTCTTAACTTTCAACCCAAAGGAAGAAAGAATGTGTCACACTTGTTCCATGTGCCAGCTAGGTAGTCTTAACTTTCAACCCAAAGGAAGAAAGAATGTGTCACACTTGTTCCATGTGCCAGCTAGGTAGTCTTAACTTTCAACCCAAAGGAAGAAAGAATGTGTCACACTTGTTCCATGTGCCAGCCAGGTAGTCTTAACTTTCAACCCAAAGGAAGAAAGAATGTGTCACACTTGTTCCATGTGCCAGCCAGGTAGTCATAACTTTCAACCCAAAGGAAGAAAGAATGTGTCACACTTGTTCCATGTGCCAGCCAGGTAGTCATAACTTTCAACCCAAAGGAAGAAAGAATGTGTCACACTTGTTCCATGTGCCAGCCAGGTAGTCATAACTTTCAACCCAAAGGAAGAAAGAATGTATCACACTTGTTCCATGTGCCAGCCAGGTAGTCATAACTTTCAACCCAAAGGAAGAAAGAATGTGTCACACTTGTTCCATGTGCCAGCCAGGTAGTCATAACTTTCAACCCAAAGGAAGAAAGAATGTATCACACTTGTTCCATGTGCCAGCCAGGTAGTCATAACTTTCAACCCAAAGGAAGAAAGAATGTATCACATTTGTTCCATGTGCCAGCCAGGTAGTCATAACTTTCAACCCAAAGGAAGAAAGAATGTGTCACACTTGTTCCATGTGCCAGCCAGGTAGTCATAACTTTCAACCCAAAGGAAGAAAGAATGTGTCACACTTGTTCCCTATGCCAGCCAGGTAGTCATAACTTTCAACCCAAAGGAAGAAAGAATGTGTCACACTTGTTCCCTATGCCAGCCAGGTAGTCATAACTTTCAACCCAAAGGAAGAAAGAATGTGTCACACTTGTTCCCTATGCCAGCCAGGTAGTCATAACTTTCAACCCAAAGGAAGAAAGAATGTGTCACACTTGTTCCCTATGCCAGCCAGGTAGTCATAACTTTCAACCCAAAGGAAGAAAGAATGTGTCACACTTGTTCCATGTGCCAGCCAGGTAGTCATAACTTTCAACCCAAAGGAAGAAAGAATGTGTCACACTTGTTCCCTATGCCAGCCAGGTAGTCATAACTTTCAACCCAAAGGAAGAAAGAATGTGTCACACTTGTTCCATGTGCCAGCCAGGTAGTCATAACTTTCAACCCAAAGGAAGAAAGAATGTGTCACACTTGTTCCATGTG
The DNA here is from genome assembly GCA_034231615.1 of Meghimatium bilineatum. NCBI lineage: Eukaryota > Metazoa > Mollusca > Gastropoda > Stylommatophora > Philomycidae > Meghimatium > Meghimatium bilineatum. Next base: position 26,709,787 of record CM067312.1, read on the forward strand.
CCAGCCAGGTAGTCATAACTTTCAACCCAAAGGAAGAAAGAATGCGTCACACTTGTTCCCTATGCCAGCCAGGGAGAGACTTACTTTTAACTACAGATTGATATCTCTCTGGCATCCTTATTGATGGTGAGATTTATAGTTTTTGCAGGTTCCAGATGATCGTTTCACTCAATGTGATTGTAGGGCAATTTTACTTTCTGGATCGTCTTCTGATCTGAGAGAACATTATTTTTTTCTCCTTCTGTTCTGAAACTCCTGCATATTAACGGGATGTAATCCGGATAATGAAATGTATTGTGTCGTGATTTATAGCTTGACTGCGACATCTGCTCTTTTCGACACATCAGACTGAAGCATGACTTCTGGACCCTCTATGGGACGGGACAGCCAACTACATTGGCCGTCTCTTGCGACATGCATGGCATGCAACAGTATGGATCATTTTGGACACTTTTTCGGGTCCTGGCAATACATGGGTGTGTCTCTTTTAATCTCGAGCCATGCAGGAGTATCATCATCTCAGATCATGCGGTGAAGTAGTTAACTCCACGATCAATCTTATTAGTCGCCTTCTTCGACATGCATGACAGGTGTCCGTGTCACTTTTATTTGTTCTCATTCGTTCCTGACGCCCCCACATGATATACTTTAATTATTATTTAAACTACATTCAATGCATTGCTTCTCTGTTGTGCTTTTAATGACCGTCTGCAAGTTGCAAACGAACATACAACCCGGCGTGCTACTGACCGCATGTCTTCTCAAGTTTTGTTTGTGGGCTGTCCATAAATTATGCCAACAATCTTTTTGGCAATATCTATCCCCTTCCGCCTTATCAGCTACCGTTAAGAATTCAGCCCATAGTCCCTGCTTAATAATGTCCAAAAACTTAAACACTCATTCCCTTTGCTCCTACACCCCTCAATATTTCAAGTAGAAAATTACGTAAAAACAACATTTGTTTCAAATTTTAATATAAATGTTTCAATTTCACACACTTTAAATGCTGTATAGAAAAATATATGTTATTGTCGTCAACTTGTATCAACCCACCCTCCCACTTGTCAAGAACTGTCAAACGTTTTCAGACCCCCTCCCCCCTTTCCCCCCTTACTGCTGAGAGAACTTATGGACAACACTTTGTTTGCAGAAAATGCCTTTTACGAACAGGATAAGGGGAGACATCATTTCACTTTTACTTAAATTATAAACACGTAATATTCATTGGCAATATACGGTTGTGAGGCATGGACATTAAATAAAACAGTAGCGAAGAGAATCGCTTTTTTTCGAAATGAGATGCTACAGAAGAATTTTACGTACACCATGGACAGCTAAAAAGACAAATCAAGAAGTGTTAAGATTAATAAATGTTGAAGAGGACTGGCTCCTTAACAATATCATAACAAGAAAGCTGATTTTTATTTCTTGTGGATCATATAAAGAGACATAACAGCATGGAAAAATTAATAGCTGATTGAAGAGATAACGGTAACAGGGAAAGAGGGCGTCCAAGACGACGATGGTGCAGTGATATTTTAAATTGTTTAAACATGTCTCTAGCTGCGGCAGGTCAACTCGCCTAGAATCGCGGAGTGTTCAGAGCATTCATAAGGAATACCAAGTTCTGGAAAGAATATGTCCCATGATGATGATGCATATTCACGTTTTGTTTTTATTCGCTAACTACAATCAAAGCGGCTTACATTGCACCATGCTTGGCTCCTGTCGGCACAGTGTCGCCGTATTTATTAAACCTTTAATGGGGTTGTTACATCGTTTGGATATTGTACCTCTTTATTTTAAAAAATACTCCCGCGAACAGCAGTTTTTTATCCCCATTATCATGGAATCTCCTACGAAAAATTAATATTTTTACAGAAAGCTTTTTTGTGTTTTAAAATCATGCGTTTTCGTATAAAGTGTTTTCATTCTTCATGCAGGGAAAACAAGATAAAATTGCCATTATCAATCTACTTTGATTATTCGCAAGTTCACAGTTAATTCTGGCTTGTTTGGCAAGTGTGGGTTTTATACGTAATAAAGGAAATTGGAGTCCTGCTTTAGCTAGTTAGTCGTCGGATCATCATCACTGCAAACTGGGCACGTCCACAGTTGCTCCGATCTCTCCATGAGTGTATCCGCCGTTACACTTCTGCTGACAGTATCGGTCCTCTGCGGGTTGACCATCATTCTTCTGCGCCCTCCAAAAAGTTCACTTTTAGCAAAACCGCATTTCAAACCCTGATCTTTAATCCTGGACATCGAAAAGGAATCATCATTCACAAAAGTGTCACTCTCGTGCTATATCTCTTAAAGAGATCCCCTTTATTGCAACACAAAATGCTACCAATTTCAACTAAAACATAATATTATCCAAAGTATCTTCATTCCAACCCTGTGCTACCAATGGCAAACATGGTCCTTAACAACAAAACATAAGAGACAACTGGTTACAACAGAGATAAGATGTCTAAGAAAAGCCACAGGAGTGACCAGAAGACACAGAATTAGAAACGATGTCATAAGAGAAAGAGTGGGTGTCATATCAATTCTACAATACATTAAAAACCAACAGATACAATGGTTCGGTCATCTCGGAAGAATGCCGCGTGATTCATTAGCTTATAAAGCACATATGAAGAGAGGCGAAGCAGAAAGAAGAGCCAAGGGAAGACCTAGAGTACGCTGGATCGACAACATCAAAGAGACATTACACGAACACCAAACAACATTATATGAAGCTGCCAGAAAAGGGAGAACAAGAACATTGTATTTCCATCGACACCCGTAAAGGGTCAAAGAGGAAGGAAAGAAGAAGAAGAAAGAGTTAAAAACGTCAGCTCGATCCATTGCCCCCTCGCCCTGTGCCTCAATCGCGCATGACGCCAGTTTATCTGCTCTTTGATTACCTCGAACACCCACATGTCCCGAAAGGTTCTGCGTTAGGTTTTCTTACAATATTGTACATTTGTTTGGGATGAGTTTGCTTGTTCTCCCTTTTTCTTCGGCGTGTATCTTTCTCAAACTGGGACTCCGAATTGGCTTATGTAGTACACTGCAGTATGTCTATTGTTTTTATTTATTGAGGGAGCATCTGTATAATGGTACTAGAGACGCGTGCTATTATGTGTGACCATCGCACCAATAATAATAATAATAATAATTATTATTATTATTATTATTATCTTCTCTTATTTGTTTCTTGGATTTCAATTCTTTCATAACGAATACAATATTTAAGAGATTTCTAATAGGCCTATATTTATTTTCAACTGAATTTAATTTATTCTCCAGTGCCTATGTTGCTTTCCAGCTTTTGAAACCATCTGTTAACATACTTTGCCGAAGATGTTACATTGGAGCTATACAAGCGTAGTTTAAACCTAATAATAATAATGCAAGTAATTATAACAGATGAGCACTTAACCCTGATTAAACATTTAATTTCAGAAAAAGTTTACTGTGCTAATATATTGTCCATTGTCTATCCCCATGTGTAAGCTTGTTGATAGTATCCATACTTGCCGTTAAGCATAGGGGTGGGAGCTGTAATTTTATGTTCAAGGCCAGATGTGATGCCTGAGTCGTACTGAGTCCGTATTTGTGGAGGGTGGTCGTGATGTTATCGATCCATCTCTTTCTCTGTCTTCCCTTCTGCTTCGGTGCTAATATAATTAGTGTGAAATTTTAGACAACTTGTTGGAGGCAATTTGAGAAGATTTGGGTTTGTAGATAAAAGGACAGTTTTCTCCTAAATCTCTATTATTACTAACTAATTTTGACAACCTTTAACATAACACCTGATAATAAATTGAGTGTAGAGCTAAATTTAGCTTTATACGCTGTTTGTCTACCAGAATATAGTTTTCACTAATTGAAATAATGTTGTGAAACTAATTCTTTAAAAATCCAAGAAAATGCCACACCAATTATCTGAAGCTAACCAAACTTTAGAAATCCAAATGTATTAAATTTGGCTTCTAAACATTCAATATTACAAACCCGAGCTCTATCAATCAAATAAGTGTCATACCGAGTGGCATAGGCGATCACGCTTCTCTAAAACTCTCTGTCTCTTGTTTTGTTTAATTTTAGTTGGTGATTTTTTATTGTGCCACAGTGAGAACCCATCCAGACATTTCTCTCTTTGTCTTCCTCTGTCTTTTCTCCCCTTGATCTTTCCGGTTGCAACTAAATGTTAAAGTTTTAATTTTCTCATCACATGCCCTAAAATCTTGATTGTCTTTTTCTAATTTTCGCTATAATTTGTCAGCTTCTCTGAGAACTTCTACATTAGTTTTATTGGCTATCCGTAGAGTTTTCATCATTCTTCTTAAAAACCACATCTCAGTTGCCTCCATCGTATATTGGGCACTTGTGTTTATTGTCCATGCCTCACTTCCATAAAGAAGGATTGGCTCAATATAACAACCTAGTACCCGAACTCGTGCATGCATTGATATTGCTCCATTGCATAGAATGGTTCTCATATTTTGAAATGTTGATTTGGGCGGTGCCATCCTGTTTTTGATCTCATTGGAGCACCAACCATCCGATGATAAAATGGTGCCAGTATACTTGACTTTGTCCGCTTGATTTAATTGTGCATCATTGATACTGCATTTTCACGGTGTGTATCTCTTTGACATAACAATTATTTCTGTTTTCATCTTGTTTAGAGCGAGGCCCTTATTTTCACTTTCTTGTACTACCGTGTCTAACAAGACTTGAAGTTCTTGTTAGCTCTCTCCAATCAGAGCTGTAGCTATAAATTATGTAAAAACAAAATGGTTCATTTGCAGTGCGGTACAATTATTCAGTTATTCCTAACGTTTCTTCTTGAAATTTTCTTGATATGGTCAGTGCAGAAACTATGTATTGGACAAGCTCTGGCTCCGTCGTCTCCCTTCCCTTTTTATATAAACTAAATTCACATCGGTTGTGGAGCCACATGAGATTTATTAATGCTTTGAGACTGGGCACCCACTCCAATCGCGCAACCTAGTTTCGCTCCTCGATGTTTAACCCAAAAATATTTCCAAAAATAAAGTTATGACATGTGCAGAAACTAAATCTTTTTCATACAATTTGTCTCAGAAAAATTAATTATGAATATCAGATGGCAAGACAAAATTCTGGATAACACTGTCCTTGACAGAGTTGATATCCTTAGAATTGACACTTCAGATATAGATACAAATTTGCTGAGCTGGTAATGTGGTACATATGCCAGATCATCATTTACCAAAGATACTTCTCTAAGGTAGTTGCAGAAGGAGGTTCTATGTTCTCGATGTGGCCAAAACAATCATGATTCTGTAAAGACCTCACGGAAAGCGTTTGAAATAAACCAGGATATGGGAAGACGCTGTACGAAATAGAGTTATATGACGTTCTACAGTCAAAAAAAGGCGCAGCACCTTGTGAAAAGGGTAGAAATTCAGTAACTAAACAGCAGAAAGTATCTAGAAAGTCACGGGTAGATTAAAAAAAACAACCCATCTATATTGGTCATCATATGCCACCTACGAACTCATAGTCAAGGTGACATAACTCTAACTAAATTTCATAAAGTGGATGTAGCAAAGTATCGTCCTTAATTATAAGGTCCTGGGTTAGTGGTTAAGCCGCTTGATTTATGTTAAATAGTGGTTTCGAATCTCATTCGAGACATTTTGTTTACAGTGTGCATTTCTTTAGAGATCACTGTGGATTATCTCTTGAAACTGGGGTTAAAGGGCACGAGCTTATGGACCGCTGAATCAGCAACCTGAATCAGCACTTGAAGCTGCGACGAAGTTATGGGCTGTCAGTGGTGCTGTAGCAAGCCGTGTGCAACTTCATTGAGAGAGAGTACATGTAGGGTAGCCAAGGTACATTGAAGTCAGTCCTATACGCATTTTCAACTCTTCAAAAAAAAATATTTATACGAGAGTTATACATTCACTGCAGGTACTGAAATAAAAGCCTCAAGCACTTATATGTTTCAAATATGATTATCCGTGTCAGGATTTAACCTATCCCAGGATTTTTAACTTATTTATTTACACTATTTTTTACACTGATTGCGTTTCTTAGGCATATCATGTCACGTGATATGTCCTACTGTCGGTCTCAGATACGTGCCGTGGGTGGCACGTATGACATATTCTAATGTCGGTGTCACATATTATACTGCTGGTGTCACGTGTTCTACGGTGGGTGACATATGACATGTTCTACTGTCGGTGTCACACGTTCTACTGCTAGTGTCACACGTTCTACTGCTAGTGTCACATGTTCTACTGTTGGTGTCACATGTTCTACTGTTGGTGTCACATGTTCTACTGTTGGTGTCACATGTTCTACCATGGGTGGCACATATGACATGTTTTACTGTCGGTGTCCCATGTTCTACCGTGGGTGACACATATAACACGTTCTACTGTTGGTGTCACATGTTCTACTGTTGGTGTCACATGTTCTACTGTTGGTGTCACATGTTCTACTGTTGGTGTCACATGTTCTACTGTTGGTGTCACATGTTCTACTGTTGGTGTCACATGTTCTACTGTTGGTGTCACATGTTCTACCATGGGTGGCACATATGACATGTTTTACTGTCGGTGTCCCATGTTCTACCGTGGGTGACACATATGACATGTTTTACTGTCGGTGTCCCATGTTCTACCGTGGGTGGCACATATGACATGTTCTACTGTCGGTGTCATATGTGCAATTTTCTACTGTTATTGTCATATGTTCGTACGTGGGTAGCACATATGACATGTTCTTCTGTCGGTGTCACATATGCCATGTTCTAACGTGGGTGGCACATCTGACAATGTTCTACTGTCGGTGTCACATGTTCTACTGTCGGTGTTACATAGCCCCCCCCCCCATATGCCACGTAGGTATGGGCTACACAAGCATGTTGCAAATTATCATGAACGTTATTACTACGAATGTAATGTTCATTAATAATATAGTTTGCATGTCGACAGGAAGCACCGTGGGCAATGGTGAAAAGGCGTACATTATTGTGCTCTTTGGACATGTAACGAGATAATACTCAATTTCAAATATTATCATGCAGAAAACAGTTGGTAGAATGAGATTAGGTTGAAAATATTGTCTTGCTAACGTCAAGAAATGGTCTGTGTGTGATTTGTCCACACTTGTTCTTACGGCTGAGCGCAATGTTTGACTTGCTTTTATGTGCGTGTGGCATTAGTATAGAAAACCTACGACAACTGCAGGATTTACGTATAGCCTAAAGCTAAACTAGCTATAGCTTAGGGGCCCCACTTTCTTGGGAGCCTCCCAACAATTATTTTTGGCACTGACATATAATATCTGGAGTTAAAAGGGCCCCATATCTCAAATAACTTAGGGCCTTATTAAGTCTAAATACGGCGCTGCCTACGACCGTATTTGACTACAAGAATTATCACATTATTATTATATTCAGCTACTATCGATAATCATATTTTCAAACATTATCTACTCTCTAGGCATCAGAGGAAGAGAATAGACTTCTTAGAAAAGAAAATGAACTCCTACGACAAAGAGCGCGGTCATACCGTCTGTCGTCTGCAAGCTTCAAGACACAAAAGTCTTATGATACCACTGAACAGACAAAGATTGTACCCGATGCAGAGGATGACATTATAGCAGCAGATGTGAAAAGGAATTCTTTAATATTTGTTGGAGATTCAGCTCCTACCTCACCGGAACATGCTGCATTGGAAGCACAGTACAAAAAACTTCAGGTATGTTAATGTAGGGCCACTCAGTACAGTCTACTAGGATCTACTCTAGTATAAATAAAATCTAACTTTCTAAGAATATACGTAAAACACAGATTTTTAGAACGTCTTAGATGCGACGGACTATAGTATAACTATAACTAGGGAGTTATAGTGTGCAAACATGAAAACATACAAATTACAATACACAAAACATTATTCATTATCTTTCTTTCTAAGTAAGACTTACTAATAATGATAATCCATCGGTAAAAGTCATCGGTAAAACTATGGTAAGTCTTCACTGTGCTATAACTAGCCACAATATTTACATTTTTAACTAGCCGACGTCATGGATTTCCATGTATTGCCAATGAGATTAATGGATGCCTTGGCGTCACATCTCCCACACAAACGACATCAACCACATTTATAGTTATAATTTTTATAACTAATTTATATTTTAATGTATAACCGATCCTTATTCCTAACCCTAATCTAAATACTAATTCCAAATAAATATGCCTTTTCAATTAATATACCTTAATTTTAAATACAAATTCTACTAATCATGCTGCAAAGGTTAGATAATAGGCCTACCTCGAAACTAGAACAAAGGTCACAGTGAAGAGTTGATCCGTAGTTGCGCCGACATGTTAACATGGCTGGCATTGATGTCCTTAGTTTCATCTTATATTATGCAAGCAGAACTCCTCCTCCCTTAGTTTCATCTTATATTGTGCAAGTAGAACTGCTCCCTTAGTTTCATCTTATATTGTGCAAGCAGAACTTCTCCCTTAGTTTCATCTTATATTGTGCAAGCAGAACTCCTCCTCCCTTAGTTTCAACTTATATTGTGCAAGTAGAACTGCTCCCTTAGTTTCATCTTATATTGTGCAAGTAGAACTCCTCCTCCCTTAGTTTCAACTTATATTGTGCAAGTAGAACTTCTCCCTTAGTTTCATCTTATATTGTGCAAGCAGAACTCCTCCTCCCTTAGTTTCAACTTATATTGTGCAAGTAGAACTGCTCCCTTAGTTTCATCTTATATTGTGCAAGCAGAACTCCTCCTCCCTTAGTTTCAACTTATATTGTGCAAGCAGAACTCCTCCTCCCTTAGTTTCAACTTATATTGTGCAAGCAGAACTCCTCCTCCCTTAGTTTCAACTTATATTGTGCAAGTAGAACTGCTCCCTTAGTTTCATCTTATATTGTGTAAGCAGAACTTCTCCCTTAGTTTCATCTTATATTGTGCAAGCAGAACTCCTCCTCCCTTAGTTTCAACTTATATTGTGCAAGCAGAACTGCTCCCTTAGTTTCATCTGTCTTCTGCTAGTTGAGATCTGCACTTTGGAATCTAGAAATACATCTGAATTTTCAAGACCATTCATAGATTTATGCAAGTGCTAAAACAGCTTTAGTAACATTGTATTTGTAATCTTTGCAAACATCTTCCCAACTTGTCTGCTATGCAATAAGCATTTTTTATATGTTAATGAAGGTATACATGAATATAACTCTTGTAATATGCTTGTCATGTCCATCATCACAGGTTTCCTCTCCGATTTATACCTTCCTATATCTTAACAGGATCATAAAATGTAAACATAGGAGCCATTGGTGGTCAAAATGTTTTTATGTCAATCTTGTACATGAACAAAATATAATAATCCAAAATATAGGCCTCCTATTATTACATAAACCCTTTATTGTCTTCTGAGATAGGGTGTGCACCCATGGATTTGCAAGGAGAATTCTGAAGTTTATTAATTTATTAAATAACCATTGCTCACTATATCAAATGACCTAAGAAATATGCAATGATAAAAATATTTCATTGCATAGGTATATACTTGACTATATGTTCTATTAAGAGTGAAATCAGCCTTTTTCACTATGGAGTGCTATTACATAAATATCATTGGCTACCAAATAAGTAAATTTGAGCAAATCAGGTCTATTCATCATTTCCTTTCATTAATTTGTTCATACAGGAAGACTTCAAGACAGTCAAAGATTTTTTAAAACACCTCTTCCAGCATGCACTGACAATGTCTTCATCTGACAATGGTGGTGGTTCTTACAAAGATGGAAAAGATAGAGACAATACAGATGTCAATACTTACAACCCAGTACATACAAAACAGGTGTATAGTTCTTCCTTTTTATGTCCAGTTGCAACAGCTGTAGTTTTTACTGCTATAGTTATAGACCTATTATTAATTTTTCATCTTCAATAATCCACTAGAACCTGTCACTTATACTAAGCAGCCATGACAGTAAACTAATAAATCATTTCTGTTTATAGTGATTTCTAAATATATTACAACAGGACAGGAAAATCTTTATAGAGATAAAGGGTTTAAGATTCATAAATAGTAATTTGTTTCACTTGTCAAAATATTAGTTTAGTCTTCAAACAATTTAGTAACCGAAAGATCAAGGAGAGATAATAATAATAATAATAAGGTTTTGTCTGAAACATGTGTCTACTTATTTGATTATTTCCCTTGGTTATATTTATCAGTTGATGTTTATCATTTATTAATTTTAATTATAAATTTATTTAGGGTTAGGGTTAGTTATGTAAAATACAACTACCTTAACCCTAAAATAATTAATATTCAAATGAAATGTTGATATAATATTTAGTTCTCAATCATTATCAACAATAGCGAATTAGAAAGAGTCACCAGTTTTGAATACCTTGGTTCTCTTATGAACAGTAACTGTGATTGCTATGAAGAAGTCAGAAGGAGGTTGGCTATCACGTCAAAGAAGCTGATAGAAATGAAAAGCATATGGCTGAGCTGCTGCAAAACTAACATTCCGAAGAGCTTGTATATTCCCAGTGGCAATATATGTTTATGAATCATGAACAATCACCAACAAAATGAAAAATAAAATAGCAGCATACGAAATAAAATGTTACAGAAAAATCCTCAGAATACCATAGACCAAAAAGCACCAATATAGCCATCTTGAGAGAAATGAATATTAAAAAACTGGCTAAACAACATGGTTCTTTCCAGAAAACTACAACATTTCGGCTATATCAAATGCCATGACAAACTAGAGAAGACCATAATGGCAGAGATTATGCCAGGGAGATGAACAAGAGGCAAACCAAGAAGAAGATGGACGCAAGACCTCAAAGTCCAACTGAACATGACAGTAACAAGCAGGAAGACTGGCTCAAGATCGACAGAAGTTTCAAAAGACTGTGGTGACTGCTACATCCTGTTCAGGATATGCTACCTGATGATGATGATGATATTAAATTAGTTATCCTTAAAATAAGCTGGTAGACACACATTTCCAGACAAGAACCAATAATAATAAAACCCATAACCATCAGGGTCATAGGGGTGTTGCAGAAAGATCTGCCTCATCCTCATCTTCTTCCAATCTCCTCTTTTGTCATCAAGGAATGTCTCATCACATGCCCGTACCACTGAATTTTATGAAGTTTCATGACTGTTAACAGTGATTCTTGTTGACCTGCTATTACATTAATTCTATCATACACAAACACATTGGTCTTATGTTCTCAGTAACACATATACAGCACATCTCTATTGCATATGTTTTCAAATTCCTGGATTCTTCTCTCTAAGTCCACAGTTAGAGTCCAGGTCTCACAGCCATATAGAAATATTGACAACACGAAAGATTTATATAAGTTAATCATGTCCAATTAGTGGTTGTTCCTTCCCAAAAGTAATGGCAAGCTTCGGAAATATTGTGGCTAGAAATTTCCAGTGGATCAATACAACTGTTTAGAAAGACAAATAATGGAGGACAGAGCACCTGGGAGATGAAAAAAGGCAGACGATGAACTGTGGCAACATTAAGGATAACATGAATACATCGTTTGATGATGCAAGCCACATGGCCCAAGACAGAGAAGGGTTCAGGGAGTTCATTGGGAAGACAATAATATGTCACATGACAATGACAATCTTAACACAGGTGGTGATCCGAATTTTCCAAATGGTGGTTAATCTTGTCATGATGGCCATGATCATTGTCATTCTTTTCTTAACTTTTGCTGTTGATTCTTCATCACGACTAATCTGGGCTCCCAGATAAGTAAACATCGAAGCTTACTCAAGCAATTTTACATTTCTCTTTGTCTTCCTCTGTCTCTTTTCCTCTTGCATTTTGTAAAACTGTTATTGCAATTATTTAATATTTTTTAAAATTATATTTATTTAATAAAGTAAAGTATGTTAGTTTTACTAATAATTATGCGAGTAATGATATCAGCTGTACTAGTGCATATAACTGTCCTGGAGCCTATTCTGAGAGTTATGAGGTCAGTTGAAATTGATTGACCCAATAACCAAATACAATGTTGATGATAGTAACAAATTTAATATTTGCTTTGACAAAAGTGTGGCAAAACAATAGTTTGTTGTTGTTTTATCATTGTATTCAGTGAACCTGATTTACTACTAGTTTTGTTTTTTGCTAATTATGCTAGGCAAAATTGTAACACAGAGTAATGAACCTTTGCTAATCAGTGGAAACACAGAAAAACAATGCATTGATTAATTTCAACTGTTTAGTACAACTTCATTACCCATTGTTTTGCCTGATTAATTATGGTTTTGCTGCAGTTGTAAGGTATTGTTGATTAATTTATGTTAATTTTTTTTTTATCCCAGCTTGAACGCAGCCTAGAAGATATTCACGGGCAGATAAGCCAACTTCGAAATAGCCAGGAACATCAACAGATAAAAATGGAACAAGTAAGAAATTATATTATTCTTTTGTCTTCATGCTTTAGTCTTTCAGACAAAGCACAGGTTCTTTTCATTTGTGTAACTGAGATGACATCCGGACAATGGTTCACTTAAGGCATGTTTGTGTAAGGAAAGTTTGTGGATGCATGTTTAGTCCCTGAGGAGAGACATTTGAGTGAACTACTATCCAAGGGTTTCCTCATCTGCCAGAGCCAGAAGCACAGCACGCACTTCTGGGCCAACTATTTAATCATTTTTGTGTAAGATTTTCTGCAGTGATGGCACATCTAAGCATTCCCCATCACATAGGAGTCTATCACAAAATGACAAAGATGCTATGTCCACTGCCCTGCATCTCTTCATTATCCATCTGATAGAAAAGTAAGAAATTGAAACAAGATGGGACAATGTGATTTTTTTCTTCCAGGTGACAGGTTATCAGCCTATTTCCCAACTTTCCTTAGACGCCTCCTACGTCATGCCTAGGAAAGAAGACAGTTGCCATATTATTTGCATCCTGAACTAGAAGGCTAGACCCTGGTTGCTTGTGTGCAATCATAGAAGATGCACAATAGTATAATGAAGTGGTTAGAGTGAGCCCCAGCACTATTTGACCAAGAAGTTATTTTGCTACACTGATGGATGAGTTATTAAAAGACATTAGCAAGGAATTCAACTATATGTAGGTCTATTACTGCGAGATCTCAGAAAGCAACACCCTAAAGCAGTGTATCTAACTTTTTGGGTTTTTTCCACACCATAATATCTCAGGTATTGATATTGTCCTTTCCAACAAAATGTAATATGCAGAGGATGTTTGCCAGTATGTTTAAGTCATTAGTCAGGGTTAACACTTCAACTTCCTTTAAAGATGGAAGTTGCCATTTTGTCATTCTGTGACATATTTTGTCATTCTTTAAAGTATGCAATCTGATGGTATTTTCTGACAGAATTGGGTGCTATGAATATACAAAATAAACAAAAGTCATGTCCTTAAACAAGCCACTTTTATTTGCTATCTCTCTCTGTGGGGACCAAATCATCTTACCAAAGTAGTATATATATATCCATATTGTGTTCAAAAAGTGGAAAGGAAGATAACAAATAAAAATAGCTGAGCTGTTTCAGGGGAAAAGTACTCAAATATTTCAATTTGCCTTTTTAAAACTGTGATTTCTTCCCTCCTTTCTTTGGATGTGGAGTGTAGAGTTCAAGTTGTTAAACATTGCTCAAAAAAACATCATATACTTTTCTATGAAGAGCAGCAATAAAGAGTAGGTAGTGTAAGGTGGAAGTATGAGTACAGTAAAGTAAACCCATAGCATTTATTAATGCTGTAGGGGTGTGAGATGTTAGCGATCTCACATTTCAGTGGCTCTGCTATATAAAGGTGGTAGCCATCTCTTCTCCCTCACAGTCTTTACTTCCCGGATTAATCTGGTACCCAATTGTGGCAGGATCAACCCAGGAGCCCTTGCGATCTGAAAAACATTTCAGCCTCAACTGGAGAATGAACCCAGGATCTCTCAACCAATATATATGCAAAGCTAGTGCACTAACTACTGTGCTATGCGACCCCAAGCATATGAATGTATGATAATGTTATTGTTTTGTATGCTCCACTAGGTTCATCAGGCATTGGATAACGTTCTATCCCAATCTTCTGTCAGAAATGATGTTACAATGAGGATTGTAAGGCAGCAGGACAAAATGAAGGAGCTGACAAGATATTCTAGTTTCCTGGAAGCTCAACTTATGTATCTCAGTATCTCACTCAGACAAGCTGAGGTAATCTTTCTGAACATCAAAAATAGACTAGTCTGGCCTATATCTTCTTTGCTGTTTTTTATTCATCAGACCACAGAAGCAAGATTAAGCATAATAACATTTAATCTTTAGCGTGTGACCATAGTGTGCGCTCGATAACAGTTTACGCTATCTAAAATATCTGCGGTCGAGTGTACAAGCCCTACAAAGGCCCCATCTTTGGATCCCCTGAAATCAATTTTTTTTAAACACAATTTTTGATATTTTGGTGACCAGATTAGATAAATCTGGTATTTTATTCAATTTACTACCTTTTCCTGCAGTTTTAGTGGCAACCATATGCCAAATGTCATTGAAATATTGAAATTATTGCAATATGTTGACAATTTCAAACAAGAACAGCACCATGACATTTAACTCGGTTTTATAGACTTTGTTTTATCGTATTTTCATTAAAATCAATATGGAATGTGATTTAGATGATTATTTATGGAGAGGTATGTTGTTTTTACACTTGAAAATCGGTTACACCATGCTGATTTATTTAATTTGATATAAAAGATGAACCGGTTTCGAACGATGATACAGTTTTGGACTAGATCTACATTTATAGGTCACCACCTATTACATAACATTACCAAAAAATAATTCAACGGCGGGAGGAAGGTTTTTTTTGTTTACGGCGTGCTAAAGGTTAAGTGCTTGAGAACCGATTGAATATTTATATGTGACGAATAAAATAAATTAATTAGCTTATAAACTTGTTGAACTCCAATGTAATATAACCTATGTGTGTCGATAAGTAGGTAGGTAGGATGAGAGAGCGAAGTTCATACATTACACAACACAACTCTTCCTCACTTAACGCAAAATCTTCAGTGCAAGTCATTTTTCCATACATGGAAATTCAGTAAAAGGGAAAAGATTTTCCCACTTACTTAAATACTACAAGAACTCAATAAATATCTAATTGAAATCCTGTGACATAAACCATGATAATAATGGTCTATGACAGGTGATGATGGCAATAGTTTCAGATGACAATAGTTTCAATAGATGACTAGTCTTGTTGCATCTCTCTGGTGTGTGCAGAGATAACTGAAAAGTCTGTAACTGGCATAGAATCCCCCTGCAACATTTAGAAGATATATAGTCAGAACTTGACATCTGTATATTGCTGTTCTGTCTTTTCAGTCTCTGAGATTTGGTGCTTCTCAGTGATGCAAGCATTTTCTGGTGTAACTATGCCACACAATTTTAGAATTTTCCAAGTTGTAGCTTGTGCTGTATTTGGATTTAAAGTGAGAAAAAGTTGCACTATTCATCAATCTCACTCTCTCATTCTCTCATTTACAAATAAATGGGTAGATTTACCATAATTATGGAAACCAGTAGTACCAAAATTGTTATTGTGAGTTTAACATACAAATGTCTACATTATTTAGTACAATTGTGATTCTTTATTTAGTTATGCTTAAATTTAGTGTCATTTTGCCAATTTTAATTAATGTCAGGCCTGATGACTTTTTGCCCTTTAGAATACATTTTATTTTTTGATAGATAATATTTGGTTGCATAAATATTTCAGGAGAAAGCACGTCTGACTGCAGAACAAGGTCAAAATTTGAGCAACTTTGCACTAGCAAGCAGCAAAAATTTGAAAGGAAACACAAAAGATGAAATAAGCAGAGTAGCAGGTCTGATTTTTATATTTAATATGTTGCACTAAAAGTTCATGTTCTACATGAAATACATATGAAAGTTTCCCATACAGTGTATGTTTGGGATGTAGATGTTGTTTCAAGCAGCAGTTTTGGAAAACTATGCCAACCATATGTCATAGAAAAAGACAAATGACATTAATCCTGACCTTCTAGTTCTGGCTGCAAAGAGTAGGGTCACTGTCTTCTTTCTATGCATGTCGCAAGAGGGACTAAGGAAAATTGGGGTATAGGCTGACAGCCTGTTACGTGTTAAAAAATCATCACATCTTTTCTTAATTTCTAACTGTTGTTTTCTATTATGAAGAGCTGCAGGCCAGCAGACTTTCCACCTTTGTCCTTTTGTGACAGACTTTTAGGTGATGTGGTATGCTAGATATGCCACCACTGCAGATTGATCAATAAATCTAACAGAAGAATGATGAGATAGTTGACCCAGAAGTGTGTGCTGTATTCCTGGCAGGATGTGGTAATCCTTGGATGCTTGCTCACTGGAATGCCTCCCTTCATGGACTAATCATGCATTTATAAACCTCCCTTACACAACCAGCCTTTGAGATAACCTTATGCCAGTGTCATTTACACAACTGAAAAGAACCTGTGCTTTTGTCTGAAAGACTATGAGTTGAAAAGAGCTTCCTATTCACAACTAAAGGGATTCATTTTATTATCATCAAATAATATGGTTGGTTTTTTTATTAATTTGTCTATTGTAGCAGTCAATTAATGCCATATTTTATCAAATTTACACATTTATTGTAATATCACCAGAACAATTGACATGGTTAGGGCAGCTGAAATCAACTTGTGCTTGCAAGATGGCTACTATTAAAAAACTTGTGACCCATTTGACTACAGTAGCTTCTCAAAGGCAGACACTGACAGACAGCAAACCTCCAGCAGACATTGTGGATGCAATGTCCAAGTTAGAGCGGCTCATAGGTACATTATTTAAATGTTGTTACTGTTTAGGGCATTAGCAGTTTAGTAGATAACTATTTTTAAAACAATTAGTTAAATAAGTTTTCACAAGCCTACAACAGAACAAATTGACGCTTTGACCAAAAGGTATTCGTCAAGATAAGGACAAACAAAGAAAAGGGCACCAATATAGATAGCGGACTACATAGAATTATATAATCATCAATAACCTAACATAAATGGAAAAACGAGTATGGTAAATAGGAAAAAAGGACAATACAAGAAAAAAAGCATATGACAGAAAAGTGAATTCATTAGCAATAATATAAATATTTCAATTACTCCATTAAAAAAATTAATATCTAGTATACAGTTTTACTGCAGTCTCCCGTTCATAGCAGTATAGTATTGCTTTGATGTAGAGATTTTACTTGTTTTTTTGTGGTTGTTCATCCATCATTGAACATGAGCAAAAGAATGAAGAACAGGTGCAAAGAATATAACAGAAAAATAGAGGGTGTATCCAATGACCTGAATGTGAGTGTTGGAAATGTCATGTGATTCAGGGCCATAGATATGACTTTGATCTAGTGTGGAGGGAGCTGCCTTAAAAAACACTCTCAAATCTTTCCCCCTACCTTATAGATAGCCTGGGTAGATGGAAGAAATGGAGGTGATTGATTGCTGACTACCCAACCAATTTAGTTGTGTTGAAATTAATGATTGAATTTGATGAGAACATAACTCTGTGGGATATGTGGAAAACATTGAAAAGGAAAAGACCACAATGCTGTGTTAAGCATGTGATAGTTGAGGGTTGTAGAATAGTCTGATAGCATTATCATTAACCTGTAGCTACCCTGAGAAAAATTATGCAACTTCCTTTGGAACGCCACCATTTTTAATGATTTTTTTATCTGCACGTGTGTGCTTTTTTGGCATAACTTTGTTATTTATTGAGTTATTGATTTCAAATTCTGAGATGAGATAAGTGGATGTTGGATATAGTTTCAAGGTGTTGTTTACTTGTGTATATCAGTTTTATGTTGTGTACAACGAACATCGACAGTCTGGAAAAACACACACACACAGTTCTTACCGTGTCGAGGTCATCTGTAGGCCTAGCTGTAGAAAACACAAATTGCACAAATTCCTCATCTTAAACAATAATACTTACTATTTAATTTAATATTATTAAATGTTATCAATTGTCTTTCCCCAGGTGAATGATTGTTGATCACAGCATTCACACTTGCCGTTAAGTGTAGGGGTGGGAGCGTAAGCTGCCGTTCCAATGCCAGATGTGTCGCTGAGGTTGCATTTAGTCCATGTTTGTTCAAGGCTATCTTGATGTTTTCTATCCACCATTTTCTTGGTATACCTTTGGCTTTACGCCTGGATATTCTTGTATTATATGCTCTTATTGGTATTTGGTTTGGCTTCATTCCCATAAGGTGACCGAACCATTTTACTTGCTGTCTCTCAATATGTTCGATACATGATATTATACCAACTTTTTTCCTAATTTCTTCATTTCTTATTTTATCTAGTTTTTATTTTAACCATTGCAGCTTTTCTCAGACACTTCATTTCATATGTGACGATTTTTCTTTGCTGCGAAGCTGTTAAAGACCATGTTTGACATTGGTAGCACAGTGTTGGTATAAAAATTGTAAATATTATTTTTTTTTAAATTTCCATCTTGATCTTTGGATAAAGAAGTAATGGTGAAAGTTAGTAAGTCACTGTGTTTGCTTTCTGTCACCTTGTTTCTATTTCTCTGTCTAGTCTTCCATCTTCGGAAAAAAATGCTGCCTAGATATTTAAATTCTTTGACTTGTTTCACTTTGGTGTTTATTGTTATATTCATTGGTGTTGAAGACTTGCTAATTTTCATAACTTCTGTTTTTTGTACATTAATTTTCATGTTGTACTTCTGACATGCTAATAACAATGCATTGATGTGCTTTTGCAAAGTTTCCTCATCTTTGTATATTAAAATTTGATCATCAGCAAATAATAGGTCATTGATTTCATTATTAAGTTCCTCGTCAGGGTTATTTGCAATGTTTTCCTCTTTGTTGATGTGAACTTGTTTTATTATTCTGTCCATGTATATGTTGAAAAGTAGGGGTGAAAGTACGCATCCTTGTCTTACTCCAGATCTTCTTTCAAAAGGTTCAGTCATTCCATCTGTTGTTCTTACTGACTTTGACATTTTTGAAATATTGCTTTTATAATATCTAATAGTTGTCCTCTGATGTTATACATTTCTAAGGTTTCCCATAGAATGTTTCTATCTACTCAGTCGAATACCTTTTCCTGGTCTACAAATACTGTGTTTAAATCTTGATTGTATTTGATTGCTTTTTCACTCAATTGTCTCAGTGGGAAAAGTGCATCTGTACAGCTTGCTTGCCTTCTGAAACCAAACTGAGAGGGGCTCAACTGTGGTTCTGCAATGTATTACATTCTCTGTTCTATTATTTTTGCGTAGATTTTACCTGTGTGACTTAACAAGGAGATGCCTCTATATGATTCACACTCTCTCTTATTACCTTTGTTTTTCCATAGTGGTACAATTACTGATTTTTGCCAGTCATCTGGTACTTTTCTTTCTGACCAGGCTATTGTGAATAGTCTGGCTAACAACTGGACCCCTGTGTTTCTACATGCTTTTATTGTTTCGCTTGGTATACCGTCCTCTCCTGGTGATTTATTACTTGGGCTATTTTTTCAGGCTTCTTCTATTTCTCGATTTAGTATATTTAGTTATGTGGTTTCTATATCTTTTTGAGCGTTGGTGGGTCTATATTTTGTTGTTATTGTTGGGTTGTATAATTCCTGGAAGTATTCTTTCCATCTTGCTTTCCTATTCATGCTTTTCACTAATGGTTTGCTATTTTTATCATTGATGATTGTTATGGGATTATAGCTCTCTTCTCTTACTCACATAGATTTAATACTTTTGAAAAAATTCTCTTGGGTTTGTTTTATATATGTCAGTTAAATATTCTCCATACTTGTTAAATGAATTAACTTTTGCTTCTTTGATTACAATCTTGACATTATTTCTAGCAAGTCGAGATTGTAGATAGTCGTCACGTTGTTTGGATTTCAGCCATTTCTGGAAACATTGTTTTTTTCTGTTGTATAACTTTTTGTAGAGGAGCGCGGTAGCCTAGTGGATAGTGAGCTTGCTTGCTCTCATCTGGTTACAGCGTGCCAGGTTCGAAACCACGTCCGGACATTAAAAAAAAAAAATCCGGATTGTGATTTCTCACTTGAGACGACCACTCCTCCAGTCGACTCAGCTGTAAATGAGTACCTGACGCATGAGTTAGGGAAGGTAAAAAAAACAGCAAGGAAGGGAACTGGCCACCCCACCTAATAGTTTAGTACATGAAGAGTTATCTTCATCCCCGACGGGAGATGCCATGGGACCTACCTTTACCTTTTTTTATAACTTTTTGTATCTCTACACTCCACCATGATGTTTTCTTGTCTTTCTTGGAATGTCTTGTGCCGCATATGTTTTGGAGTTGTTTTAACATTGCATTTTTCAAAATTTCCCATTCTTTTTGGATGTTATCAGTTTCTTTTGGTAGGTTACGAAAACTTTGAGTTATTTCCTTACACAGTTCATCACTTTATGTTATGTTCATCACAATGTTATCACAATGTTATCACAATGTTATCAATATATCCCTCAATGTTCATGTGTTGATCTACATTACCTGCAACACTAAAGCTTTAAAACTCGTCTCCATCTGAATCGTCATCCATGAAGAATTCCAGAAAAATGGTGAGAGGCTGAAGTTAGATCTATACAGTTTGGTTTGCAACATGACATGGTCGAAAAAATTATGACTGGGCTTATATACCGCCACAAGAAATCCAAGGACAATCACTCTAGCAAATATTTATTATAAAGCGTAATAGAAAATTCAAATGGAAGATTTGTGCCCATGACTACAAATGGATATCTCAATGGTGACATATTTTGACATCGGGCACCTGTGGAAAGAGTATACACTTTGAAAATTGTCACATAGGGCTTCTACAGACTAAATCAGAAGCTCCAGTACCCGGCATATAAATGATGTGCCATAGCCTTACTTCTACAATAGAAACAACCTTCTACTGCACCTCTATCCTCCTTATTGAGTAGAATGATGATGGTAAGAAGCATATAGCTAATATTTTTTATCATATGCATATTTTTTATATGTTCACATACTTTACAGATGTTTTTCTTAGGTTCTGACTGGCACAGATTAGGTCGTATGCTCGGACTCAACCCAGACTGCCTAGATGACATTGGCAAGTTTACCAACTTTGACCTGACCAGCAGAGTAGAAAAAGTAATAACTACCTGGGCCAGGCAAACTAAAGGAGCTGATACTGAAGGTTTGAGGCAAGGGTTGGACAAGATGGACAGAGATATTTTACTGATCACTGGTCAGTTGTAGTGATCAAGTAGGCTGTATCTCTAATTTATCATTTACAGTAGTGACATAAACAAGCGTAACTACCAAATAATTTGGAAATGTAGGCCTACTTAACCATGTATCTGCTACATTGTTCTCAGTAACTTATTCCAGTTGTGCCAAATTCCTAAATTCTCTTGCCCAATCACTTTCATCCTGTGCTGATTCATTTTCTTGTTCTACAAAAATAAAAGCTTCCACAGTACTGACTTTTTATTAACACCAGAAAATATATTCCTCATGGATGAGATGTTGATGTATACTAGCACTTGATGATTTCAAAGTGTAATTTTAGTATCGATGGATAGAAAAAAACCCCTGTTAACTCATCTTTAGCAGTCAGAGAGAGGAATGTGTAAATGCACTTCATGGTAGCTAAAGGGTTAAGATCAATCAATTATTCCTTTGTTCAATCCAATTAAAAGTTATGTCTTGTATTACAAAATCAGTAACTTTCCTAGAATGCGGGTTCCACTAATTTAACGAAACCTATATGATTTTTATGAAATACGTAGTGAAATATAAGTCAAGGTAAGGAGAGAGAATTTCTACCAGAAATTACGTGTCGGAGACATAAAGTGGCGCAGGAAAATAGTTGTAGCTTCATTGTAATATGTAGGCCTATATGTGTACTGGCGGTGGCATGTGAGTAGATTATAATGTGTTAGGTGGAAGGTGGGGAGCGCATGTTTTGTTATTTTGGGAAGTGGGTAGAGTTTAAGAGTGTGTGTTTAGTTATTTTTTAAAGAGAGAGGAGTTGGGGTGTGTATTTCGTTCTTTTGGGAAGTTAGAAGAAGTAAGTGTTTAATTCTTTAATTAAAGGGGAGGGGGTGTAAGTGTTTTGTTCTATTTTTGCTGTAGCAACATTCTGTGAGAAAATCAGTTGTAAGTTTCTGATACCATAAACTCTACATTTATAGCAATCAATGTTATTGCTGTTTAAAATGTTCATTCAAGGATAAAACTATGACAGGTCCAGCAAACCGGTAGGTGATTTGAGTGTTTAAGGAAATCTGCTCTAGATATTATGCAGGAACTCAAGAAATGTAGAAAATCTATCAGTGATCGGAACTTGCATCAATTTTGAAACACACATCTATCCCTATGGAAACCAAAAGGAAAATCATAAATTCAATATTCATCACAACATTGTGTTATTAGTGTCAGACATGGACACTAACTTAAGAACAAGAGAGAAACCTTACTACATGTGAAATAAGATGACTAAGAAAAGCAGCAAACAGAACAAGAAGAGATCATGTGAGAAATGTGGCAATTACCAGTACTGTTGAAGCAACATCAGTAGTAAAAAATATTGAAAAACAGAGATTGAAATGGTTTGGCCACCTAAGGAGAATGAACTCTTAATAGCTAGCGACAAGAGCATACAACATGAAAATGGAAACAGTAAAATATAGAGGGAGACCAAGAAGAATGTGGATTGAAGGAGTTACATGCATTCTGGCACAGTATTATGACCAACATTCTGACAGGATACAGTATTACTGCATATCAAACGACGAAACATGCCATATCCTGAACAGTGACGACTCACAGCAAAAGCAGAGAAAAGACAATAGATAGAGACTGTTATTGCGTCCGATGAATGCAACTGAAATTAATGGCAGATGGAATTACTGAAAGAGAAAACCTCAAACTAGTCTAATTTACTTCACTATGTTCTTTACTAAAATATGCTGCATACGCTACTAAAATGCAACATTTCGGCTATGCTTTTTAGTAGCTGCATATTAAAGTAGTCTGTGCATCAGTCAGTCATTAACAAAAAAAACAGTTTAGTGAGATCAGTATTTCAGGTCACATTTACAGTTTGGTCATGTTTGAATTTTGCCGTACTGGCGACATAGGCCTAATGTTTACATTTTGCTGACCCTGCAGCATGCACATCTTTTTCATATGACTAGGGTCAAAGCCTGGCTCAGTTAGGTAAAAAAACTACTGAATTGGCAACAGGTTACTGCAAATGGTGCTTTGAAAACTAGAAACCGGAATATAAATTATTAAAAACACGAAGTAGGTATATTGAAAAGTGTGACTTTCGGGACCTGCATTCTAGGAAAGAACCATAAATTATCATGTGTATGAGAACAGGACACAAAAATATGAGAGCTATGATAGCAATATCCCACTCATAGCAAGATCCCATGAGCATCTTGTTAAATGGTCACAAACTGGAAGAAGTTACCATCTTCATATATCTGGGATCCCAAATATGTTCCTGATGGCAACTTTGGAAATGAGATCAAGTTACACTCGAGTTGTGGTGACTGTCATGGCAAAGTTGAATATGATTTGGAAAAGAAAGATCAGTGTTACAGTAAAGATAAATATATTCAGATCTAGTGCTGATTATACTTTTATATAGTTAGGAAAGCTGGATACTTATTGTAGATACAGAAAGAAGGATACAGACTATTGAATGTATGTGCTACAGACATGTGTTAAAAAATTAGTTATATAGAACACAAGACAAATATATTTGTCCAGTAGCAAACAAACAAACTTGCAGGTTATCAAGAACCTCTTTTGGCAGTGGTGAAATGGCATAAACTTGTTTGGTTTGAACATGTAATGAGACATGTCTCACTTTCTAAAACAACTTAGCAAGGAATAGTCGACGGTGATGGTGGAAGGAGAAGAGACAGTGAAAGAAAATTATGGATTGAAAACATAAAGGAATAGTCTGAGCATGTTTATTCTACACTCTTCCAAATGGGAGAGGTATTCGGATAGTCAAGCAAAATGAATTAAACAGGTTACTAAAACACTTACCTTGCCTATTAATAAAAATATATTTTAAAAAGTATATATAAAAAAACATACAATAAAACTAAACAGGACAATTCTCCACGTATCGGCTCAAATTGAACCTTTTTCAAGAGACAAACAACAGAAAACAACAAAATAAAAAACAAAATAGATTACTAGATTTCATCAAGCCCCGTCTCCAAATAGAACATTTATAGAGGTATTCGGAGGAGCTTTTGTGCTAATATTTCCAGTGTGACATACCTACAACTCTGACGGATTATGGGTTTTCTTCTTCTTCTTTTTCTTCTTCTTCTTATTATTATTAGCTAAGTAAGAAGTATCTCAGAACATAACTGCAAATGAGTATAGATTTTCTGTATTTTGTACAGAATATATTCAGGTGTCATTGAATGTGTCTATATTGACCTTTAGTATTTCGCTTTAGTAAAGTACAATTAACTTGTTGTGGATCAAACAACCTTTTTGTCATTTTGACCTATTTTCTAGTTTTGTACATGGTCCACTAAGAGTTAATACAGAATATGAACATAATTTTGAATCAGAAAACAGAAATTGAAAACTATTCTGGGTTGAAATGCAGAATTATTCTTCTGGAAATTGACAGACATGCAACATCAAAATATCCATGTGGAACAGCTGATAGAGCACATACTACAGAAAAGCAATAGTTTTGATAAATTTAGCTTTAGTCTATAGCTATATATGTTCAAAACTGTATGTCAATATAGATGATCTGTCTACCACAGTGACATATATACACAACTTGTTGTGTAGATATTTATAAAATACAACAAACCAAAAGAGAAAAGGTAACCTTAAAATTGCATGGCAGTTGTATTTATAATTATAGTGTCTTGATATGTTTCAGAACAGCCAATGAGTAAAGAGTGGTTACAGCTTCCCCCTGAGGTCCACACATATTTTATTGCTCATGTAATTGATGTTCCTTCTATTATTGGCCAACTTTCTGGGCATGGAGTACTTAGCCAGGACAGTAGAACATTTATTTTAGGTATAGTTAATTATAAATGTATATCCTATATAGATATAGATACGAGGCGTGTTCAAATGAAAACGGGACTTGTGGATTTATTTAAAAAGTATCATACGCAATTTAATATTTTCAACGGAATTGAACAAAGCAACCACTTGTGAATAAGAATGCACCTGGGTTCATCAGAAAAAATCTCCGTATGCATTTAGGCAAGCATCCCACTGTTTAGGTAGACGTCGAATGCCATCCGAGAAAAAGTTGCGTGGCTGTTCTCTGAACCATGTGGTCACCGCTGTCTTCACGTCTGCGTCGCTGTTGAATCGCTGTCCCTTTAGTGCTTTCTTCAACGGTCCGAACAAATGGAAATCACACGGGGATAAATCGGGACTATAGGCTGGGTGATGAAGAACTTCCCAATTCTTCTTTGCCAATGTTTCCTGCACAATTTTTGCGACGTGCGGACGAGCGTTGTTGTGGAGAAGAATCACACCTTGAGAAGTCTGCCTGGTCGCTTAGCCTTGATGGCCTTATGCAGCTTGTCTAAAGTGTCTTCTTCTGTTGCAACAATATGCGCCTGACCTGGCCGTGCAAGATCTGCCGTTAACTCACGTCCGTCTTTAAACATACGCACCCACTCCATCACTCTGGTCCTCGATAAACATTTGTCACCATATGCTGCCTTCATTCTCCGATGAATGTCTACTGCTTGACATCCTTCAAATGAAAGAAACTGGATCACAGCACGCTGATTCACTTTGGACGGGTTCGGAATCACACCCGCCATATTGTTAACAGTCTTCTGCAGCACATATGCATGCTGGGAAGATGAACACGTGACCGTATGTAAATTATTGGATACTCATTACTAGTGCAACATGTCATCAATATCAGTGCGCTCTATCACGCGTGGTGTAACAAGTCCCGTTTTCATTTGAACACGCCTCGTATATATATTTGTATGTATGTGTGTATGTGCGTGCGTGCATGTAATGTATGTATGTGTGTAATGTAATGTATGGTATGTATATTGTGTGTGTGTGTGTGCGGATGGTATGGTATGGTTATGGGTACGGTACTGTACGGTATGGTGATCTCTTGAATCTACCACCTTACTGAACAGTTGAACCAAACACCTTGGTGAACTCTATAAAAGCATACTGCATGATTAGGTATAATCTAATCTAGATCTACAACAGACATCACACAGAAAATAACCACTTGTTGTAATGATGATGCCAAGGAGGCAATAAAATAGATGTATCATTACATACTGGACTAAGATCCAGAAAATATAATAATCTGGTGAGATAGAGGCTAGCGAAAAGGCAATCCAAAAAAGAGTAATCAAAAAAAGAACTAGTCTTGGGTCATATATGAAGAAAATATCCGTAGATTTTGTGGATAGTGCACTATATAATTCTACATGGTCATAACTAGAATGTAGCAAGCGGAAAGAACAGACTAGTGAAACTAAGTTATGCCATCATGTATGTTGGTAGCATACTCTCTTCAAGACGTAAGGATCAATCCAGCACTTTTTTGGCGGTCATGATTTTATAGGAAATATTTACATATATTAGGCTGCCATTGCTTTTTAAACAGTAAGTTTGCATAACTGTCTGCTGTGAAAATTGAACCTGGTACTTTGGCCATCTGAGATTTGTTCTGTACTTTCCCAGAACAGAGCTGGATACCAACATTTGGGAACTTGAAATCCTAGAGTAATAATCCATATACCTGGTACAAATGATTAAGCAATCAACCAAGTCTATGATGCAGAACAAATATCACCTGACAAAAGTAAAATGTGCAATTTCATTTCTCAACAGATGCAACACAGGAACATAGAAAAGCTGGCCGAATGTTACAATCAGTTGTGTATATGGGACCTCCAGCTCTCTGTGAGTTGTGTGCAGCACTTGACACACATAACCAAAATCTTGTTTCCAGTAAAATAAAAGGTATACCTGTTTTCTTCTTCTTGTTGTTAGAAGTGTAAATGTGTACATAACAGGTTTGCATGATAAAATCTGCTGTATTTGAAATCTCCTCAATGCTCCCATACAGCTATCTAAGCCCTATTTTTGAACATTTATAAACCTATTTGACAGAAACTGATATTTTTCATAATCTATATTCTATTAGTGATTCCTGTTCATATAATATTCAATATTATTTATTGAAATTTCAAACTAACTTCATCTGGCAAGTTCAATAATCTAAGTTAGTGATTGCAACTACAGTGGAACCTGTTTATAGTGAATAAGGTTATAACAAATTTCCCTATATACCATCACATTTTTAAACCCCAAATTATATTTATTCTTTGTAATGTATATAGCAAATTTCTGTTATTATATATCTTTCTTCGATCTGGATCAAGATGTTATAATGGGATTTGATTGTATAATGTCATGAACACTTGTGTATCAACACTTCAGAGTTCATTTTGTAGTAGATGAATACATCCTAAGTAAGAATTATGTCTCATATTTCAACATTTATTTTTAAAGAAAAGAAAATTGGTAGTGTATCCTATTCAAGACGTAGCCATCAACCCAGCTATTTTTGGCACCATTTATTACACCATTTAATCCTTTACCAGCTACATTGCTCTTAGTAACCAATGTAATTTAAATTATTTTCTACGTGAATTTACTCCTGTGTTGAATCATTTTCTTGTCCTGCATAAAAAAGAGAGCCTCCCTAGTACTGATTTTTTATTGACACCTGAAAAAATATACCACATAGTTCGGATGTTGATGTGTATTGACACTTGACAATTTCAGAATTAAATAATTTGTTCTCAATGAGGAGATAAAAAAACAAAAACAAGTTAACTCTTCAGTAGCAGTCAAATAGAGGAATGAGTGAACTCATGCATAGCATCTAAAGGGTTAAAAATATGTTTATGGAATATTTCAAGTGTTTTATATATATTCAGATATATATAAAATTGTATTTATTATATATTCAATCCCTTGACTTCTCACCAGTCTATCAGCCATCTACGGATGTATATGCTCAGTGAACTAGACAGTTGTTGGTTATGTGTTCTAATATTTTCAGAAAAAATTCACATTTTCCCCATTGACCCCTCCCATTTCTGTAATTCTCTGAGCATGTTCATTGTCCTCTTTTAAAATCACTTTGTAGTGCACCAATAACTGTCCTAAAGTAAATAGTGATGCTGTTTTCTG
Organism: Meghimatium bilineatum; assembly: GCA_034231615.1. Taxonomy (NCBI): domain Eukaryota; kingdom Metazoa; phylum Mollusca; class Gastropoda; order Stylommatophora; family Philomycidae; genus Meghimatium; species Meghimatium bilineatum. The sequence continues at coordinate 26,738,151 of CM067312.1, forward strand.
GACTGATCATAGAATGTTAGTCTCAAAGATGAAACTGTGTATTCAGCATCTCAGAAGGCCACAGAAAAGTAAAACACTTAAGACATCTCAAAGTTTCAAAGCTGAAAGATCATGCAGTCCCTGGTTAGTTCAACAGATGCCAAACTTGCACCATTAACATTTAGCTCTTCAGATATAGAGAAACTGGGAAATGTTTTGTGATAATAATAATAATAATAATAAATAATAATTAATAATAATAAAATAAAATGTAGAGGTTTCATATTGAGATATTTGGTGCAACAATCTTGTGCAATCAACAATTAACCATTCATTCTCAGAACCTCCTTTCCTGGCAGAAGTGGAGAATGCCTTTTTACATATGTCTAAAGGAAAAGTGTTGAGTTTTGACTCCATTCCAGTAGAAATATATGCTGCTGACAGCCATATGATGGTCACTAAAGTAACTGAGCTCTTTCAGCAAATTTTGTCACAGCACGATTGCTCAAAACTTTAAGGATGCCTACATTATTCACCAATTCAAGAAAAGAGAAATTAACAAATCTGTGACAATGATAGAGGCATATCCTTGCTTTGTATTGCAGGTACAATCCTAAATTCCTGTTAAATAGACAGCAATCACACCTTAAAACAGGTTTCCTCCATGAAAATAAATGTGACTTCAGATAAGGAAGATGAACTGTTGACATGATTTTTACTACCTGACAACTTCAGGAAAAGTGCAGAGAGTTGAATCTAGCCAAGGCATTCGATACTGTCAACCGAGAGGACCTTAAGAAGAATCAAGACCATGTTCAAATTTGGATGTCCAGATAAATTTATAGTTATGTTTTGCGTGTTTCATTACGGCAAGAAAACAAGTGTGCAAGAATACGACGAACACTCAAAATCATTTCTAGTGATCAACAGTATTAAACATGGAGGCCTTCTGGATCTGATGCTCTTTGCCACAGTCTTCTCTGGTATGGTAGGTGATGCTTTCTGAAGTAACAGTACAAGAATTGACTTTTATTTCCCTACTTGAAGGCCTGTTCAGTTTTCACAGGCTGAACTCAAAGATGAACATCAAGGTGGACATTGCTCATAACTTCTTGTTTGCAGATGAGTGTGCGATCAACGCTACCAGTACGCATGTCATGCATTAAAGCATGGATCTCTTTGCTTCGGCATGTAATTATTATGGTCTCACTTTCAGTGTCTCAAAAACAGTCATAATGCACCTACTTGACCAGGCATCACCTACACTAACCCCTCTATCACTGTTCAATGTAAAAAGTTCAGCAATTCAAATAAGTTTGTGTACCTCTGCAGCACTCTACAAAATACTCCAACAATCAACACGGATATCACCCTGCACATCACTCATGCTAGTACAGCTTTTAGTGGTCTTGGTGCAAATTTCTGGACCAGGCATGGTCTGAGCCCAGAAATCCAACTGAAGGTATACAGTGGAGCCAATATACCTTCGTTGCTATATGCAGCCAAATTCTTGACTGTCTGTGCTAGGGATTCAAGGTAGCTAAATTCTTTTCACTTGTGGTGCTTGAGAAAGCTTCTTGGTATTCTATGGCAGGATCACAAACTTGACATACAGCGTCAAAATGTCTACGATGGAAATCATTTACACCTTGTTGATCAGGCCTCAACTTCATGGTATAGGTCATGTCATCTGCATGCCAGACAAGCATCTTCCAAAGAGACTGTTTTGATATGATATCCAAAGATATGGTGAACTGTGTGTGGATAAACATTCTAGTAGAGGCTCAAAAACACCTTGTCAAAGACTAATTGAAGACAACTCTCAAGCACTGCATGATTGACCCAAGCTTTTGGGAGACCACAACTCTTGATCCAGTCTGGTATGGTCAGGTATTAAGGACTTTTTAACGCTTAAAGTGTAGAATGCTTAAAGTGATTTTGAAAGAGACAAAAACTAAAGGAGATATCAACTGTCTTCCCTCATCTCAAAACTCACTACATTCCAGCTCATACAGCAACAGGTTTTTCAAAGCACTGATTGGACTCATCAGCTATTTGAGGTCTCATAAACAATTAATCCTAATATTACCTTTTTCAATTCCATGCTCATCCTTACTTGCAAAGGTTGGAATCTCATCACCAGGATTAGTCAATAGTAAAAACATTAGGGCTATTCATTGAAATTCTCATAAAATTTCTAAAAACTGAAAGGTGTGTTGTAGCATTGTTTAGAAAAGTGTTGAATGTACTTTGTTAAAATAAATTTAATTTTTTTCTAGGAGCTGTCCTACATTTCACACTTTTTAAGAAATCTGCGCTGATCTGAAATTTTTAGTAATTTCTTATTTCATTTGTGTATTCCTAGTTACAAAATGGCTGCCATAATTTTGTGGATAAATTCTTTTTTGCCGTTGAGAGTGTTCCAAATGTGAAGACATACACAGGGAACATACTATGATCTTAACCTACTATGCTGCGGTAATGATTAGCTGGTACTATCTATCTTTACACTGTGACCCTTTTGTGCTTCATGGCGTAAAGGGTAGAAGAGTTCTCTGGAGATTTCCTCCCTGTATGCTGTTTTTAGGCTTGTTCCCGTAGCCTCTTTGATTTCTGTGGTCCATCTTTTACATGGTCTTTCTCTGGTTTTATATCTGTAGTGTCTATGTGTCATTGCAATTTGTGGCATACTATCTGTTGGTAGTCTGGACATGTGTGATATCCACTTGATCTGTTGTCTCGTGATGTATTCTAATACTGGTATTGTTTTTGGTTATCTGTCTGATGTTATAATATCTAATTCTATCTCTTAATGATACTCCAAGTATTCTTTATAGACACATCATTTCTGCTACTACCATTTATAATTCTACCATTAGCTGGTGCTGCACTGTTAATAAGAAGATTGAGTAGGTGGGTAAATAATAAACACTGGGTTCATGTTTAATATTTAACACCAGGGAAATACTCAATAAAAACATGTAGAACACAATTTTATTATCCAATTTTTATTATATTTTGCTATCTTTCACTTCACATTCTGGAAAATATGTAAATATGCTCCTAGGAAAGAACCATATATTTAAAGTACCTGTATGCCTGTTATTTGTATTTAACTTTTCTATCAACTTTTTCAGGTTGTCTTCCAAGCAACATCTCAGCTCATACATCCCAAACTCCTGACCACAACAATAAATCAAAATTAACAATTGATAAATCACCTAATCACATGGTGTATACCTCATCCAAGCCACCAACAAACACTTCTACACCTATTACAACAAAACCTACAGAGAAACCACGAAAGAAGAGATCAAGGTCACTGTTTTCTCGCAAGAATAAACTGCGTGACAGTGAAATGGACTCTGAACTGGCTGTGGATGTGCAAGGAGAATATAATTACTACTACTCAGCCATAAATATGAATGCTATCAACACATCATCAACCAGTGAAGATAGTGGGAGAAGAGATGATTTACCTCCTCCTGGTCCTAACAGACGTCAGTATGGAAGACAAGCTCGTTCCAATCATGTAACTAACAGCAGTGAAGAGGTTATCGTTTGAGATCCAAGTGTTTATGCAAGCCATTTTGAATATGCAGAGCATCAAGTTTCCACATTTTAAATACAGAATTATTTGGTTTAGTATTTAACAAATATTTCTGGTGTTTAGAAAAATATAGAAAGAAAAAAATGTTCAAATTCACTTCCTGTATAAAATATAGGTTGCTTGAATGTCACTGCGTGTTGTGTTAGTTAATGCACTCTGCACTGGTACAGAAATTTCTGTGTAACTGACAAATGTGATAATTAGTAAAAGGTATCAATGAGTAACATGAACAAGTACTGAAATGAATGGTTTGGGTTAGCGTTAGCAGTAGCAAGTTGTAAAAAACTCAGACATACGCAATCAACTGACTCTTGATTAAATCCTTTAGCTGCTACATTGTTCTCAGTAATCAATCCTAGCTGTGCTAAATTATTTCCCCAATGACTGATTCTTTTCATGAGCTACAAAATTAAGAGATTTTTCATAGTATTGGATTATTATTGTCACTAAAAATATATACCGTATGCATGGGATGGTTAATAGGTACTACACTCAATGATTTCAGAGGGAAATGTATTAATTATAAGGGGATAGAAAAAAGGGGGTTAACTCGTCAGTAGCAACAAGATAGACGAACAAGTAAACTCATGTATAGCAGCTGAAGGGTTAATATTCTATGATTCACTGTTCAGGTCAAGAAATTTCATAATGAACAAGAAAGATTAATAACTGAGTAACATAGGTATTTAATAATACTAGTTTTGGATTAGGATTAGCAGTAACAAGTCACAAGATATTCATAAGAAACTACACATGCACCTGCAATGAGAGATTTGCTAACTATTTACTATGAATCACTGTATGTGCTATGTATATTTTATTCATTAAATGGCATATATTTTCTATGCCAAGAGCATGTCAATGATTTTTCAGTCTCACAATACGCTACTTCTAAAAACACATGAGTAATACAAAGAAATTAATTATGATTCAAACAATCAAAGGTGCTTGCATCACTGAGAAGCATCAAATCTCAGAGGCACCAAGAAGACATGCTACCCGAAAGGACAGATCAACTAACACACAGATGCCCAATTTCGGCAACATGTGTCCCAAATGTGGCAGGGGATTCTATACCAGTGTTTGAATTTTCAGTCATCTCCACACATACCAGAGAGATGCGACAACATAAGTCTGAAACTGGTGACATCTCCACACATACCAGAGATATGCGACAACATAAGTCTGAAACTGGTGACATCTCCACACATACCAGAGAGATGCGACAACATAAGTCTGAAACTGGTGACATCTCCACACATACCAGAGAGATGCGACAACATAAGTCTGAAACTGGTGACATCTCCACACATACCAGAGAGATGCGACAACATAAGTCTGAAACTGCTGCCATTGTAGTCTAGTGGATGGCTACTATTCTTGAGAATATAATATGTTGTGTCATGGTTTATGGCTTAGTTGTGGTATGAGTGCCTTTCGGCCTGACCCATCCAAATTTAGTATGCTTTCTGTGTCATTTGACCCTCTATTAGATAGGACAGCCAATCCCATCCCCAAAATCTCCTCAGTCGTCTCTTACAATATGTATGGCAAGTCACAGTGTTGCTATTCTTTGCTCCCCTTTTGGTAAACAGTAGCACATAGTGGCTTGTTTTAAAGAGTTTATTTCAGAGCTAATAATAACCAATTTTTTTAATTAATGTAACATTTTATGGTAAGGATCTAGTCTCAGGAAGTTTGTGTTAAATTAGGAAGTCAGTCAGTGTTAAATTAGGAAGTTAATCAGTGTTAACTCCTTGGCTGCAGAAGGGGGAGGTCAAATCGTAACTACAGTGTTTGGAAATTTTACGGGTTGTTGATTTTTTTTCCCTAACCAATTTGCTCATTGCATTCTCACATTCAACAATTTGAGTATATTATTACTGAATACTCTAATTTATGGATTTACAAGCAAAATACTTCTTTATTTTATGGAGAAGACATAAAAACTTTTATATACATTCGTCTCGCAAAATGAAACATTCAAACAAATAATCTAATAATTTTTCTCCAGACGCAAAGTTTTTCCTATCAGTAATATACTTGTCAGCATATTTATTTGTCTCATCACAAATATGTTATATAATAGTAGGCTATCATTTGATACACATTCACAGATTCTTAAAATGTTTGCGCGATCAATGTTTTTAATTATTACACCATTATTGCCAGAAAACGAAAATGAGGATCTTACCGTCACACATCTGACCATGAATTTGAAACATGTTGCAGATATCTGAATTATCTAGGCTATATCCTTAAAATCAGTAATAGTATCTATCACAATGCAAATTAACAATTTCTAAATCACTTCCTAAATCAGATAAATTAATGCTAGAATTATCAGAGAAACTTTCTTCCAAATGTTTATAAATGTCTAATTCATTGAATCTGCGCTTTACCATATTTGTAGGTCAAGGAAAAATAGCAACTCAAAGAAAGACCAGCTGTGTCAATACACAGAAGTAGAAATTACACTTACAAATCTGTACAATTACACAATTTTAATTGTTTTTTGACATTTAGACAGCTTAACTAGTCACTCAGAGTATTTGAACATTTTGAGGTGTTTTTAGGGATAAATTATACGAATACATGGCCCATCGCTCCTTACGATGTATGCAAAATGGAGATAACTTTTTACAGTATCTTTAATATGCTTTCACGACCAAGGAGTTAAATTAGAGAGTTAATAAGGAAGCTAATCAGTGTTAAATTATGAAGTCAATCGGTGTCAAACCATAAATCAGTGTTAAACCAGGAATTCAATCATTGTTACATCATGAAGTCAATCAGTGTTACGTCAGGAAGTCAATCTGTAATTTTTTAGGAAGTAAATCTGTGACAAATCATGAAGTCAATCAGTGTTAAATCAGGAAGTCATCATCATCAAGTGCCGTCTCCGCAACGAAGGTTGGCTGCAACGTATCTCCAACATCTCCTGTCTCTTGTCTTGATGGTGCACTCTGCTAGACTGTAACCTGTCCATCGTGTAATGTTACTCTCCCACTTGTATCTCTGCCTACCTCTTGTAACCAGGAAGTCAATCAGTGATAAATCAGGATGTCAGTCACTGTTAGAACAAAAAGTTAATTATTGTTAATTCAGGAAGTCAGTTGATGTTCAATAGATGTTTGAACAGGAAGTCAATTAGTGTTAAATAAGAAAATTCATTGCTGCATCAACAAATCAATCAATATTCAATCATTAATTCTTTTAGGACTTAATTATTTTTAGGTTTGGACCAAATTAATTTTCAGGTGTATAAAAATCTCCTACATGTGTTTTTCATTGTATCACTTGATATGCTAATATTGATAAATAATGTATGTGTTATATATCATTGGAAAGGGGGATGGATACATAATATGAATATATAAGTACATTGATGATATTTGATTACTTCACAATGTTAGAGTTAGTAAAACAAGAAAATAAAAAGGTTAATTTATTAAACATTTTGTGACTTACCCAAAAGTATCCATAGTTAGAGTTGTTGATATTCATTTTTCAAGAATGTTTACTCAAGAGTATCCAATTGACTTCACTATGCAGTTTATTTTATGAATTTATGTCAATAAATCTTAAAGTAATGTACATTTTTATTAATGACATAAGAAACATTAAAAATATGAAAATGTGTACATCCAGACATGGCTTTATTACTTACAAGTTTTATTTGCTACAAATGAGCTCATCCTGTGGTATTCCCTAAAGCATGATTTAGCACACAGATGTGGCTTATGTGAACTTCATATGCAATAGTAACTACTTCGCTTTAGTGTTTGCTTAGTAGCACACAGAGCAAATTGCCTGTCTTTTCCACAGAAGTCAATGAGATGAACGACCCTCTGATACCTCTTAAGCTCATCGTTTATTGACTTTCTGGCTTGGACATTAAAACAGCATCAAGGTTGTTAGATGTCTCTGATTCAAATAAACAAGAGTTCCTCTATCAATATGCCCTATCAATATGTACTATATAAGCTTGAAAGGGGCAATTTCTTCTCTGTGCAAGGGTGGCTCAGTGTGTATTAAATGTGGTAGTTCAATTGTGTTATATCTAACACCCATATAAATGCATTTTTCCACCACTGGACTGTTTTTCTTGTGCGGTTTCCATAATAGGAAATCATCTGATCCACTCTATCACATCCATTCATTGGCATATTGTAACTATAAATGGATGATAGTTTCCGGACTTCATTCCTACCCTGAATTCTAATTTCACATGTTGCCCTTCCACATGTTGTTGCCAGTTGGCGAGGTTTCTTCGATTTCTTATCTCTCCAGCTGACACACATATTTTTATTTTTATTATTTATGAACCATTTTAGTTCATTGAAAGTTATTTTCTTATTCTTGATTTCTGGTGGAAACCAGAATGTCTGTACACATTGAGAATTCTAGTATAATGGTGATTTCTCTGCTGTAGAAACTGGACAAGCGGTAAGGAAGAATAATACCTGTCTGCAAACAAATGGTGATGCCTTCTAGTAGTTTGTAAAAGATTTTGACAGCATGGATAGGCTTTGTGTCAGTTTGAACCTGTAGGTTGTGTCCACCAAAATATACCAGCAGGGTGAAACATATTTGGTGATGGAGTCGCAGAGTCCATATGACTTTATATGGTATTTTTATTGGCTTGCTTGAGTTATATTGCTTGTGTCTAAACCTCCCCATGTGACCTATAACAATCTCATCTAATCAAAGGCTTTCATAAGGATAAAATGCATTCTGAAAGCTCGCATTTAATTCATTTATGAACAACTCTATTTTACATTTACCCTGTGAATCAGCTCCAGCCGCATGAAGCATTGATTGGTAAATCAATAAAAATTTGGTTCTGGTGAAAATTGATCCAAACCAGGGGCTACTTCTTTGACATTTTATGGACCAAATATCTTTTATATAGTGTTTGGGGTCCAAACCCACATTTATCAGGGTGGCAAAAAACTTCATAAAAATATTCTGGTCATGCGGAGTCCATCTCGAATATGAAGAATATTTCCTTCAAGGTGTATTCATTTTAAATTACTGCTGGGCATAAGCATTGACATTTGCTATTAGATTGTCAATTATTGGTTCTGCCATCAAGGATAGCAAATACTGGAGAAGTGAGACATTGTTGGGAAGGTCAAGTTTTCTGCCAGAAGTATCTGTCTGTAGTGAGACATTCCTATACTATCTCTTTCCTGAACTTCAAGCCACATAGCATCAATCCTAGGCCTAGCTTGTCCATTTGTAGCATTTTTATTCATAGGCATACCATTTAGCCTTAGTAGGCCTAGAAGTACCTGCGAAATCCTCTGGATCAGTAGATTCATCACTACTGTTGGATACTTCTTCAGAGGAAATGATATTCCTTGATCTGATGCAAGCGGTTGCTAAATTTCTAATAATACCTAAGCCAGACTGCTTTGATTTCTTATTTTCGGCAAGTCCACATTTGGCCTATAGTCACTATTGAATCATTAGTATCCAATTCACTAATTAGCAAGCTCTGGAACATAACCATAGCTTGTTCTGCACTGTATCTGGAAGGGGTGGGCATTGCCATATCTTTCAGAAATAAATAACAAAACTTTAAGTTTATGAAAATCACTATTTTACAACATGCACTTCGCTCTAAGATTTTAATATGCAAGTAAAAGCATCTAGGATATTTTGGGGTTAACATAAAAACTTGTGCTGGCCAAAATGAAATATAATTGATCAATATAATGATCAATCACAAATCAAAACCAATATACTGGCAATAGGTCCTGTAGAGCTTCGATATCGAGCCATTATATAGTGGAATGGTCCAGAATGAGTTAAATCATGTAGTCAATCAGTGTTAACTATATAGAATATTGAATAAAGATGCAGTGCCACAACATCCTTTTTTATAAAGAATTTCTTGTAGAAACAAGTATTATTTGTATTGTATATTTTACAAAAACCAATCTCCCATAATGGAAACTCTCCTTATGATGTTTAACATAACCATGGTAGTGAACATTGTGTTGTCCTATTGAAATAAATTCATAGAGTACAGTTCCTTGAATATTGCAGTGGATATCATGAGAGAATGCTTTTAACATTGAATCAAGTGTGTCGTATTATCCATAAGTCTATGCATAGTTATGAAAGGTTCTTTCTTCAGGCATAATCATTAAGGTTCTTTCTTCAAGCATAGTCATATGGTCTTATCCTTCAAGAATAGATATGCAGGGCTCTTCCACTGTCAATTGTTTTTATTTTAGAGCAAACACATAAATCTACAGATCGGCTGCTAGTTTGACAGTACTGAGTTGCATGTTTACATTATTTTTGTTCAAACATAAATCTAGGCCTACAGATCTGCTGCTAGCTACATTATTTTTTTCAAACACATAAATCTACAGGCCTGCTGCTAGTTTGACATTTATATGTTGCATGTTCATATTGTTCTATAGACCTATGCTTTGATAGTTTTGAATTACCGGGTACACAGAATGATTTTCATTTATATAGGCCTATTTCTTTAAAAACAGAGTATAATACTTTTATTCATACTAATATAATTGAATACTTTCTGTAAAAATACTAGGCATTAATAGATTTCAGCTGATAGGCTGTTTTTGTTCAAGTGAGTGTGCTTTATGCAGACATTTTGATCAAATAGTAGACTTGAAACAGCTGTCATATCTCATATTTCTTATACCTAGCACCACATTAAGCTAAACTGTTAGATCCAGAGGATGATGATGAAGTGATCAACTTAGCTATGATAACATAGCTCTTGACAGCCTATAGCCTTTCTGACAAAGCCATAGGTTGTCTTCAGTTGAGTAACCAAATTTACACCCGAATTCCTACAAGGTTTGTTGTTTCAAAGGCATGATTGTGTTATAGTTTATGAATGCATGCTAACCCATGGAGGAATTCCAGTGCAGCAATATCCAAGGATTATTATGTTCTACTAGGAGTCTAGCATATTCTCTACTCCTGGGTCAATTCATATATCTTTCTTCTGTCAGATCTGTTTATCCATCTACAGTAGTGATATATCTGGCATTCCCTGCCATATAGGAGTGTGCCACAAAAGGATATACCGGGGGTAGGTACAATAAAATTCTCATCATTCTTCACAAAAGCCACATCTCTGATGCATCCAACCCTGCAGACATATAGTTTTGGAATTAAACTAGGTATTGAAATTAAGTGAAATAGTTGGATCTAGATTGTTAAAAAGTATAGTTTTAATAGGTGAACTATATTTCAGTAATTTTTTACTGATATAATTTTGTTACTTATTAAATTGCTGAACTTTATCTTGAGTATTTTCCTATGGAAAATATCATATTCTTCTGATATATCTTCTTTGTACATGTGTGTGAGTGTGTGTGTGTATATATATTTATAATTTTGTGTGAGAGTGTGAATAAGATAAGCGCTAATCAACAGGATCATCAGGTGCTGTCTTCGCATCATAGGTTCGCTGCAACAAGCGTCCAACATCTTCTGTCTCTAGCCTTGATGGTGCACTCTGCTAGACTGTACAATGTGGTCATCTCATGTTTCCCTTCAACTAGACAGATAAACAATAAAAATATGTAAAAACCACTAGCAAGTCATATATACACCAACAGATACAAAAGAAGAAAGGAAAGTTGAATTATACATCCTTCAAGTGTGTAAGAAATACATTATTAGGTCTGTATTTTTTTTCTATGATTAACAGCACTCTAAGGGTGATGTGGTTAGCACCATGCTAATCAATCATGTTTTTCCAGCACTCCTAATCTCGTGTGTTTTAAATGGTTTCATTTGATGACATTTTCTCACATCATTATTACAATCTACTATTTTGCTTAACTAAATTGTAGGTCTTATGGTAGTGTATGCTCCTTTAAATCACAGATGTTAGTTCACTTTAGTTATATCAGAGTTATTCAACATCAAAAATAGTGGATGTCACGGTTCTGGCAATCCAGCCAATATGACCTCTGGAGAATGTTTAATTATGACAGTCCATCTAGCACAGTGTTTCCCAACATGGGGCGCACGCCACACAAGAGGACAATTTTATTGTTCAGGGGGGCAATTCGAAAATTTATAATTAGGCTTCAGTTGGGGAATAATTCAGTTTATGAATATAAAAGAATGTGTATATGTTACATAGGGGGACATCAGAACTTTAGAAAGACTTAGGTGGAGCATGGTAAAAAAAGGTTGGGAAACACTGATCTAGCACCTACATTTTATCTACTTTTCTCATCTCCTAATGTAGCCGGTGCTTTCTCCGATTTACTCGATTTACTCGGGTATCCATTTCTTAAAGATGTGTCACGCAAGATGTTTGTAGTAGAACACAAATTCCCAAACTTGTTTGGAAATGAAACCATGGCCACCAGAAGGAAGAATTTACACTAGCCACTGCACTAACATGGTTGCCATTAACAAATTGATTTGTTAAAATATTTTATAACTTTGAAAAGTGACATAACAGATATCCACTGCAAGGTTGGTGGGAGAAAGTGTGCCCTCTGGAAAGATCTGAAGATCATATAATCATCATCTGGCTGGGACTATGAGTCTGTGATCTATATGCTGGGACTGTGAGTCTGTGATCTATACACTGGGACTGTGAGTCTGTGATCTATACACTGGGACTGTGAGTCTGTGATCTATACGCTGGGACTGTGAGTCTGCATACTCTCTGATGGCTGCTGGAACAGAAAAACAGAGCACTAATGGGAATTAATCCATGTGCAATGATTCTGGTTTCTAATCAAGAATTGTCTAACTTTGAAAACTGACCATGACTCTCCAAATTATCAGTACTTGTACAAATGTAACACACATTCAATATAAATAGTTGATAAAAAATATGGTCAATTTATATCAAGAAAAGCTTTGAAACTTTTTAAAATCATATTATTATATGAAGATGTGAATTAAAACTGTAGAATAAAAGTATAAGTGTTTTCATTTTTCTCACCATGTTGTCTTGAATCTCCTACGTGTTATTGAATTGGTGACTTTCATTGCTCTCATAAGCAGCAGAAACACATAAAATTTGCAAGCAATAAAAAGATTGGATAAGTATTCAGGTTGTGGAATGCTGTACTTCATCAAAAATGTGTTTGTGGTGATTGATCTGTATGCATGAGCATTGTTATGATGTACAATCCAATTACCTATGTGCCATTTCTCAGGGTGATGTCTTGTGTGCACATTGTCTGTTATGGATCATCTGGTTCTTTGCTGGCATAGTACAGAGTTTGTCTACAGAGAATATTCCAGTACAAGGTACTGGGTTTGAATTCCACCACAGATAATTGTGTACCCAGACAATTCTTCTTCACCTTCATTCTCAAACTCTCGCTTGATCTCTCTTGTAGCAGGATAATGATCCTACTAGTTTTCCAGCAGGATGTAGTCCGGAGAATGAAATTCGTTGCATCACCATTTTATATGTGCCACTGACCTGACACATCAATCTTCTATAGAGCCCAAACCATTCAGAAAGCAAAGGCACACTACTGAACCTATTAAATAACTACAGCAAAAAAATCCTGGATTGATGGCTACATACTGAATAGGATATGCTACCAATGTTTGTTTTTTTACAAATTGATTATCCGTTATCCTAAGATATCATAAGCAACCTCAGTGGTAGTCCAGATGTATGTTAGTGTGTATGATGTCTTCAAAACATGCCATAATCTCATCTGTGGTAGTGATACCACCGCATGGTCCACCTTGACTGGTGTCATCTTCAAATGATCTGTATTCACCTTTGAAATGTGAATATCACTCAAATGTTTTAGAAAAGCTTAGACAAGAATTACCAAAAGTTGATTGCAGGATTTCACAAAATGTCAGAACCAATTTATGCAAACCAAAAGAAGAAATCAATGACCACATGTCATGGTAACTCGAATATAAGATGAAGAGTATGAAGTCATCTCTGATTTTTGTCCAAAAATTCTCGGGTTATACACGGATCTTAACGGTAACATCCATTTTTGAAAAGGGACAAGACAAATTAGGTCACCTTCATTTTCTATGATCCACAAAGTTCTATGTTTGAAGTTACATACTGGAGGTTTTGTATAAACATTGGCACATGTACATCACATGCACTTGGTAAATAGCAAGGCTCCATGTATTACTGTTTTCTGTGGAAAAAATATTCTTGTTAGTCTCAGTCATGTTAGAGATTCTTGTTAGTCTCAGTCATGTTAAAGATTCTTGTTAGTCTCAGTCATGTTAAAGATTCTTGTTAGTCTCAGTCATGTTAAAGATTCTTGTTAGTCTCAGTCATGTTAGAGATTCTTGTTAGTCTCAGTCATGTTAAAGATTCTTGTTAGTCTCAGTCATGTTAAAGATTCTTGTTAGTCTCAGTCATGTTAGAGATTCTTGTTAGTCTCAGTCATGTTAGAGATTCTTGTTAGTCTCAGTCATGTTAGAGATTCTTGTTAGTCTCAGTCATGTTAGAGATTCTTGTTAGTCTCAGTCATGTTAGAGATTCTTGTTAGTCTCAGTCATGTTAGAGATTCTTGTTAGTCTCAGTCATGTTAGAGATTCTCATTAGTCTCAGTCATGTTAGAGATTCTTGTTAGTCTCAGTCATGTTAGAGATTCTCGTTAGTCTCAGTCATGTTAGAGATTCTCATTAGTCTCAGTCATGTTAGAGATTCTTGTTAGTCTCAGTCATTTTAGAGATTCTCATTAGTCTCAGTCATGTTAGAGATTCTTGTTAGTCTCAGTCATGTTAGAGATTCTCAGTCTCAGTCATGTTAAAGATTTTTGTTAGTCTCAGTCATGTTAGAGATTCTTGTTAGTCTCAGTCATGTTAGAGATTCTCAGTCTCAGCTATGATAGATATACTTATTAGTCTTAGCCATAACGTAGATACTTATTGGTATCAGCCATGACAAAGATTATCATTAGTATCAGCAGTGGCAGAGATAGGCCCTAATAATTTTATATTCTTGCTTCTTTCTCCGTTAATTATGCAATATAAGAAAATAGAAAGTTGAAGCTAGTTAAATTATCCTGAACACAAAACATCTCTGCACCCTGCCATGACATGTCAGCTTGTATACACTCTTTATTATGTAAATAATATTCGGCACTTATGCTCAATCCATCCATGAATTTTTATTTCATTGAAACCCGGAATACAGACTAACTACTGATATCAACTGATATACTTTGGAGAACCGTTATACTGATTCGACCTCATGCTGTCGACCTTTGCCTTCTTTACTATGCTGCAAAGTTTGGAGATGTGCCATACGCATTTTTATCTGTGCATCAGATCAGATAAGAGTCATCCATTACATGATGCTATTGAGGGTTCAAAGGAAACAGATTAAAATGGGATACACATGGATTGTCAAGTCAGAGGATTTTATAAAACGAGTGTGCACATTAAGGGACAGAATATGGAGAAGAGTGGGAAAGTAGGCCTACGTCTGTCATGAAATATGGAATGCATACTGTTGGAAATCTAATAGGACCATATTAATCAGTTGTTCACCTGTAACTTTCACACTGTAAATATTAAAATGCACAGGAGAGAAAAACGAACCTTACGGAAGGTCTGGGCTTAACTGTTATCAAAACAGATATTCAGTTGCCAGACCATTCAAATGGTCATCCACTTTCCAGGAACGTGACAATGGCATTCCTATACATATATATTGAGAAGTCATGGCTATGATCAGTTAGAACTCACTAGATGGAGATATCATTATCTACAATGGGTCCGTGGATCGGTATGTGCACTGTGCCTGAGCTTTTACAGCTCCGTTCAGGGGGAAGTGTATTAGAGAATAAATTGTTTTCTATACAACCACTAGTATGGACAATGGAGATGATGTCGGTGATAGGCTGGACCACAACCAAATGGTCTCCAAAATGTCGATAACAGCTAGTTAGACGTCACATCATAATCATATTACCTCGGCTATATGCATAGATGCTTTAGTTTTCAAATCAGTATGTTCTTTAGCATGTGATAAATGACTGATATTATCTTCACCAACAGCAAAGTTATCAACCGGTACTAGTGAGCGGGTTCCTGTAATATATTATCTTCACCAACAGCAAAGTTATCCACGATCAAATAGGTGTTAGGTAAATAGATCAAATTTGTCTTAGGTTCTCTATATAAAATGCGCAAAATTCAACTAAACACTTGTATGAAGACATGCTCATTTCTCCATGTCCGCAGTGAATGTCCAACTCTCATAGCCACACAACACAATAGTAGCCACTAGTCAGTTATAAAGTTTGATAACCACTCTAACACTAATGTTGCGTTTCCAAATTAAGTTTAGCCTTAACCGATCATCTAGAGCAGGGGTCGGGAACCCAAGGCTCGCGAGCCAGTTGAGGCTATATTGATGGCTGCATCTGGCTCGCAGAAAAATGTTTGATAATTTAAAAAAAAATGTATCTTTAGATTCCTTTGATCACAATATTAATTGTATATCAAGATTTGATTCTACAAATGAGCTAAAGTCTACTGCAGCTCAGCATCAGAAGTGGTATAGGAGATAAACTCCGCTGACCTAAATGGCCGAAAAATAGAAATCCTGCATTCATTGTAATTAAAGGGAAATAGCTCATTACTCATTAGCAACAGCATAACAATATTATTAAAAATAATTCAGAGACATAATTATTGTACTTTTAGTATTGAAATTAAACAAAATGCACACATTTACTTGAATTTTTAGTTTTAAACATAATGTATGGCTCTCACAGAATTACTTTTCAAAATATGTGGTGTCCATGGCTCTCTTAGACAAAAACGTTCCTGACCCCTGATCTAGAGCCATCCCCAGCCTTATCTATAATTCTGGTTTGCATTGCCTTCTTCTTAGTTCTTAAACTCTTGAAGATTAGCATGATGTTGTTCTGAGAATATAATGCATTATATCATGGTTTACAGATTTGCTGCGATATATGCGCCTTTCTGAGATATGGGTCAGATATCTGCGCCTGACAACAACCTGCATTTGTAATCGCTGAAAATGCAGGATCCGATGACATGAGTTTATGAGTATATGTTTGATTTTGAAGAGCCAGACAATAGTCAAGACGTCCTCACAATAACAGAGGTTCCAGGAATAATTAAAAATGAATACCAGACTCCACCTCAACTAAAATCATTGACACTAGAGATGATATCAAGAAAATACAATCCCAAGAAATGGACAAATGTCTACACAGATGAATCGGCAGAGGGAGCAGTAATGAATAAAGGCGGTAAAATTCTTTAAAGACTCAAACACAGGAAGACAATACCTAAATCTGTTCTACAGCGGAGTACCTAGGGTAATTGCTGCCCGGTGCGGTGAAGATTTTGATGCCCCCGCCCCCAGGGCCGGCCCTAACAATTGGGGGCCCAATGCTAAACGGATTGCGCGGGGCCCAGTTTGGGTAGGGAAGAGGATAATAAAATAAATTCTAATATGAATTTATGGGCCTATGAAGTGCGGGGCCCACTGCGGCCGCATAGGTTTTATGGCCTAAGACCGACCCTGCCCTCCCCCACCTGAAATTGATTTTTTTTAAATTCCGAGTAACATTGTATAAGTTTATTATTATTATCGATTTTATCCACATTTAACAAAGAAATAAAGAAATTGTAAAATTTAAATTTAAAACTACAAATTCACTTTACGTCTTTTTGACTAGCGAAGTCATTAATAATTGTGTCGAAGCTCATATCATTGACATTCAGCTGTCACAAGTTTACGTTTATCTTGTGCTGTTGTTGTCCATGTTTGGTTTGATAACACAGCGTTGGTATAATAATTGTTTTGAAGTGTTATTTTGGTATTTAAATCTACATTTTTATTTTTGAAGATTAGTGTCATTTTTCCTGGTTTTGGTATGCTTTACTACATCTATTATGTATTTCTATTCTGCTTCTGCCGTCTGTTATTATATTGCTTCCTAAGTTTGTGAATTCTGTCACTTATTTAAGTCTGATGTTTCCAATATGTTGGTGTTTCTTTCTTTTCTTCCTATCTTCATTACTTCGGTCTTCTTTATATTTATCTTCATGTTAAAGGTATGGCATGTCTGTCTATTTGTCTTTGTAGTTGCTATTCTGATGATTCTACTAGTGCCTGGTCGTCTGCAAATAGCAATTCGTTTAAGCTATCCTTCAAGATATTACTAGTAGTCGTAGCCAGATTACTCTTTATTTTACTACCAGCCGTTGTGTTCTCACTGACGGTTTGCTAATCCTGTCTCAGTGTTGTATCAGGAAATTTTCATGGCTACACCGCGATCTCTAACACATACAGAAAGAAACCACATATACCATGCAAATATATTTCAGTATATATGACAATTGCTCAGGACAATGGGGGTCCTAAGCTATAGCTTGTGTAGTGTATTAGTATATTCTGCACTGCAACAGCTTATGTGCAATTTCGCATGTCAAAGTAGAATGCAGTTTTATACAGCGTTACCACCCAACACCCAACATTTTGATTGACAAGTCCCAAGTTCGGAGGACAAAACAAGCCAAGATAAGCCAAGTTCTTTATATATATATATATATAATTCTATATATATACACACACACAATATATGAACCGATATGCTAAAATCAACACTGTACTTGTAGACTAAGAAATAACTTCAGAACAAAAGTTACAAGAGTTTAAATATCGACAATTGAATCATAGTTCTCCACATCGACATTTTCGAATAGAGCTACTGAAGTTCACTGTCTCTGTCTATTCTTCACTCTCTCAGCATAACGTTGGTGACAACGTAACATCAGCGATTAGAGTTTTTGGTGGTGTCCATGAGTGACACTCATAATTATTTCTTTCAATGTCTTGCTTAGTCAATAGTCGGTTTGTTACAGTAACAGCATGCAATCTATTAGTTAGTGTTGTTTCACCATATTTACTTGTGAAATTATTCTTTCCACTCATGCCGATGAATGTGAAAGTGCCATTAACTCACACATAAAGTTTGAAAGGATCAGATTGTATCCATTCGTTTAGCTCTTCGTCTTTGAGCCATTCACTACAGAATAGTTGCTTATACCATGTCTCGGTTGTTTTACGTCTCTTACACGGGCTCAATGGTGATGATAGTGAAGACGCAATACTTGAACCACCACATTCTTTATTTCCTTACATACGTTATATCCTTAATAATTATACCAGATATAGGCTATACAATCAGTAAATAAACAACACAGTCATAATTTTTTTAAAGCACGATTCATAAACACATTTCAGTGATGAGTGAGAATTGCTATTATTTTTACATATAGCACTATTATCTAGATTTCAGAACGACACGAGATATTTAAATCCAGAAGGGTCGACGAAGTAAATTGAAAATAAACGTCAAAAAGTAACTCAAAACTAAAACGCCACACACAAAAACAGTCAACAGAACTTATTGCGGAACAATTATAGATAATTTAATGAAGATTTTTCTTTAAGAAATTGTGGTTTTAAAAAAAAAAAAAGCCAAGTTTTTAAGAAAATAACCCAAGGTCCTAAGGTCTGATCGAAAAAGCCAAGACTTGGGAAAAAAGCCAAGCAATGGTAACGCTGGTTGTATACATGTATGCGCTTGAACGTGTATTTTTGAACGTACTTTACCTAATAGACAAATGGCAGAACAATGTCAAATTCATTATCTGTGTAAGGTTAATATAAACAGTCCTGATATAAAAATAAATTCGTACAAACAATTGATCTGACTTTGAGACGACGTCTAACGTAATTTCACAAAACGTATGAGACAATTGTAGTTCAACTATTTCGTTACTTAAAGCACTCGCTACAACCAACATTGCGCACGTTTAAGCAAACACTTGCATTTTTAAATATCAAATTGGGAACAATCAAATTCAGAGAACGGGAAAGTTCCATAAAGGGAGAGTGTAAACATGTGGGGCGAGGGAGAATTGCAATGAACATCTTTCTATTTTGATTAAATGTGATCATTTGATGTTTTAAAAGTGTCTTTGTTGAACAAGCAACGAGTTGGGGTACTAATGGATTTCTAAATAAGAGTATTGTGTCTTTGATCACCTGTGTTTTGAAAGGCCCAAAAGGGAACAAAGAAAAGAATGGCACCACTTTTTACCTTAATGTATCTCGTAAGAGGCGCCTAAGAAGTTTATGCAGTGGAGTTGTCTGCCCCATGCTGAAGTTGGATGTGTTCGACTGAAAGACGCAGATATCGCAGCAAGGCCGTAAACCACGCAGTAACGCATTCCGTTCTCTGGACTACATCCTGCTAATTTGCAGGAATTTCAATACTATGCAGATTCTATTGTTTTAAGAGGGGGGGGGGCTTTATCCATGTGTTTATTTGTTTGAAAAAAAGAAGGTTCTCAGTGGCATAGTGGTTGAATCATTTGGTTTGTGTCGCGGGATCGATGCCGAGCTGTTATGTCCTACTTACTAGTGCACTTGTTCTGAGATTCTTGGGTAGTATGGTCTGATGCTACGGAGTTACGTGCTATGAGTGATACTCTCTTCAGTCTGTTGCTCTGCTGAGTGAGGCTGAATATATATATATATATATATATATATATATATATATATATATATATATATATATATATATATATATATATATATATTTATATATATATATATATATATATATATATATATATGAGGAATGTATATATATATATATATATATATATATGGGAAACTTAAGTACAATGAAGTCAATCCTCTATGACTCTTGAGCAATTTTAAAAATAAAATAAGCAATGCATGTTTCCTGTGAAGAACAAATGAGCGGCTACAATATGGGGACCATCGTGAATGGAGATAAACAAGTCACAAACTAAGGGCTCTTAACCAGAGTCACCGAATCATCAATATTACAGTGTTATTTTAAGAGTGAGTCAATGTAAGAACACATAGATATAAAGAGATTAAGCTCCAGAATTGGCTCACAAACGAAATCTAGAAATTAAGGAGCTGGAGTAACGCAAGGTAAATATCAAAATAAACAGAAATAGATATGTGTTACCAATATATGTCAATAATGAGACACAATGAGACACACGTTTCTACTAAAATGTCTTCATCGGGACAAACAACAGACCACAGTCAACAAATTTTACATAAAGACATACATACGGAATGGTGGCGACAAGAATGAAAGATAGAAAGAAGAGATGGGGAGACAGAGGTAACAGAGATAGGGCAGTATGACAGGAGTCAAAAAAGGTGTGAGGGGAAGACGAAAGTGGTAAGTAAGGAGGGAAAATCGAACGGAAAATGTAAAAATAAAAGGACAGATGAAGTGAAAATGATAAGATGGAATGTAGCTAAAATAAAATAAACATAAACATTTCCTAAACTAGGTGGTTCGATGGAACTCTGCAGTGAAAAAGAAAGATGGACTAGAGACGCTGAGTTAAATAGCGACCAGTAGCCTGTTGCTACACGTTACCTCTGCATCTCAGGGACGCTGAGGTAGACAAAGGGAGAAAAACCTGCCTCAAGCAATTAGATACAATACAATGTGAGCGGACGAAGCCCAGTTACAGACAAGTGGCTGGAAAGAGTTTGAGGCAAGATGTACAGGAGGAGGGGGCGGGGATTTGCAAGACAGTCGGAACTTTCGGAGTTTTGTTCGCAGAAGTAGTGTACTATCATTCGTCCCTCATCCAAACAATGAAAAAGGAACGTTAAAAAGGTTAAGAGGACTTACTTCATTGTACTAAGATTACCACACATGTACTCCATCCCTCACTAGGAAGCGGTACGCCACTTTTCAAGAGTATCACCCATAGCTAGTGAGTCCGTAGCTTCAAGTGATAGTTCCCATGGATTTTCGAAAATAAATATACTTTTTTAAAAAGACGTTTCGAGAGGGATTCAAATCCGCGACCTCTTGCGCATAAAGAGAATGACTTAACCACTGCGCCATAGAGATATCCTAAACAATAGAAGAAGTACAATTTGTATGCATAGTTCATGGTGATTTGACATTATATATACATGCAGTGTTCTTCCCTCGGGACATTATAGTATACATACATGCAGTGTTCTTCCCTTGGGACATTATATATACATGCAGTTTTCTTCCCTTGGGACATTATATATACATGCAGTGTTCTTCCCTTGGGACATTATATATACATGCAGTGTTCTTCCCTTGGGACATCATATATACATGCAGTATTCTTCCCTTGGGACATTATATATACATGCAGTTTTCTTTCCTTGGGATATTATATATACATGCAGTGTTCTTCCCTTGGGACATTATATATACATGCAGTGTTCTTCCTTTGGGACATTATATATACATGCAGTGTTCTTCCCTTGTGACATTATATATACATACAGTGTTCTTCCCTTGGGACATTATATATACATGTAGTGTTCTTTCCTTGGGACATTATATATACATGCAGTTTTATTTCCTTGGGATATTGTATATACATGTAGTGTTCTTCCGTTGGGACATTATATATACATAGAGTGTTCTTCCCTTGGGACATTATATTATACATACATGCAGTGTTATTCCCTTGGGACATTATATATACATGTAGTGTTCTTCCCTTGGGACATTATAAAGGACAACAACTTCCAGTATGATGATGGAGCTCGAGGCTGCTACTACAACTCTCCTAGAGCTCTCTGAGACTCATTTACCAGGACCCTTATATTGTCTGATTCGCAGTCCACGCTTCGAAAGATTCAAAATGGTCGGTGTCGGTATCAGTGAATGTCCTCTATAGCCTGTTGCAACCGTCTGTGTACGCCCGTGACATAATGGCGCTCGCAGAAGCAAAGATGCTGATAAATTTGTGTATTATAAACATTTGGTCAGTAAACTAAGAATGGACAATGTACAATCGCTTGAAAATCGAATTTTGAATGCAGATACTAATATAGATCAGTGGTTCCCAAACGTTTTTGGACTGTAACCGCCTATAGGAACAAATATTCATACATGGCCCCCTCTGGTGCTTTAAAAAGAAAGTAATCTGTAACATTCCTTATAAACCACCAAAGCTTTGGATTTATACGTCTTATTGCCATAATTCTTGTTTACAATTCAAGTGGCCATATTTCTATGCCTCACTGAAAGGGTCTGCGGTCCCCTCCCTCATTTCAAACTGTTTTTCCGTGGCACCCTCTTCAAATATAACTAGATGGCATATAACTCACGTTGAACCCCCACTATATAGATGGTGCATCTAGGATGTCATCAGTATTGGGCATTCTCAAGCATTTGGTATTTAGTGTAATATAGTGAGATGGGCATCTGTTGGGCTAAATGAGGTGTGTGTTAAACCAGTGAGAAACGGGAACCACTAGCATGCATACACTTCGATATTTGTTTGGGGACAATTAGTATATATGGGTATTTCCGGAGTACATTGACATCATCTAATAATCAATAAACACATGGGACTAAACACGTAATCAATAAACACATGGGACTAAACACGTAATCAATAAACACATGAGACTAAACACGTAATCAATAAACATATGGGACTAAACACGTAATCAATAAACACATGGGACTAAACACGTAATCAATAAACACATGGGACTAAACACGTAATCAATAAACACATGGGACTAAACACGTAATCAATAAACACATGGGACTAAACACGTAATCAATAAACACATGGAACTAAACACGTAATCAATAAACACATGGGACTAAACGATTAACTCGTGTTTCTGAGACCTGAAAAGGGAACAATGAGTAGCAACACTTTGACCTGCAATGCATGTTATAAGAGGCGACTAAACGGGTTTAGTAGTGGTGTTGTCCAATCCGTTCGTATGTAAATGTAACCCAGAAGCTATTGTGATGTATGTGTCGAGACGAAAACACATATATCGTAGCTAGTATTTCCGATTTCTGGACTACAATCTGCTGACAAGGAGTGTGTGTGAACGAATGTTAAATAAGGAGTTTTAAGCCGTTGCATACGGCAACTATGGTTACCTACACTACGAAACGCAGCAACAGTTATGTACATTTATCATAAGCAACGATTACTTAATAAAATAAAAACACGTACCGTGAAATTGATGACATTGTCGTCATACATATACGTTGCATGTTTACCAATATGGATAGCATACGTCTTCTTCCTCTCCGTTAGTTCTCAAACTCCTGCAGATTAACAGATTGTAGTCCAGAGAATGGGATACGTTTTATAATGGGTTACAGCTTAGCTGCGATATCTGATCTTTTCGATCTGCCACATCCGAATTCAGCATGGCATATGGATCACTTTGATCCTCTATGGAATGGGGCAGCCAACTCCATTCACCAAATCTCCTTAGTCGCCTAACAGTGTCGTTTATTCTTTACTACCCCTTCATGCACTGGCAACACACAGGCTAGTAGTATCTGGTGGTATATTTTGTTATGTGTGAAATATCATCGTGAATTAAGTGATACATTGTTTCATCAACTCTATTCCATTGTTAGGAATGTAACTAGTCGCTACCGTAAGCTACCTGTTAGTAGTACTGTTCCGTTCGAAGAACGATGTATCCCCGGGGGGGGGGAGGGGCTTTTCCATTAACCCTCTATTACAGGATATATATTTTTCTCAACAATCAAATGGCTTCACATATTTTGATTATTTTTATGTTCAATATTTTATATATTTTCCCATGTAGAACCAGTTGTTTTTCTGCTATCACTTAAAACTTTAAAACTGTCAAGATGATACATGATCTGTGAAATATTCTGCATGTATTTATATTTGTAACAACTATCTTTATCAAAACATTGCGTAAATTTTAAACGAAAATCACTTTTACGAGGAGCCGTTTTAAATGTTCATATTTAGTCTCACTTTAGTTAGTTTCTTCAAATGAAGTATTCAGTATTGATACCACTGTAGCTTAGTTATGCATTCAGTTTCTCTTGTCAAATAAACTCCTTTCCCCCGAACTACACATCCACACATTATATAGAAATGGGTACCACACCTATATAATAATTAGTCATACGATGTGTTGTTTTTTTTTACATATTATGCATATATGAACGAAATACACTTTAAATGTTCAGTAAACAGATTTTTAATAGGAGAAACATTAAATGGTGTAACAGAGTGTAGTGAATAAATGTTCCAATATTTTCATGCTCTAGTTCAAAATAAACCAACCGACACATGTGCCTACATTAAATTCAATAATAAAAAACAACCATATATGCATATTTAGAATTGCTATAGAACTTTTATTTCATTGAATACGCTGATGTTGTTTGAACACGTTTCATGTGGCTAGGAATTAACATGTTGTATATCAATCAATCAAGTGCCATTATGAATGGTGTAGGCGATCATGTTTCTCCACGACTCTCTGTCTCTTGTGTTGTCAATAACCTCGCTTGGTGAACTTCTACCGTACAACAATACTAGTCCATCTAGCAACTTTTCTCTTTGCCGTCCCCTGTCTCTTATCCCCTTGATCTTTCCAGTGGTTATTAAGCGTTAAAGATGTGTCCTTCTCAGCACATGCCCTAGGAACCATGACTGTCCGCCTCTAATGTTTGATATGATTGATATTTTTACACCAGCATCAATGAGAACCTCTGCATTAGTTTTCTTAGCTGTCCATGGTATTTTCATCATTCTTGTCTGAAACCACATCTCTGTAGTCTCCAGTTAGTGTTGAATTTTGTGTTTACAGTCTATGCTTCACATCCATACAAAAGAATTGGTTCGATATAACCTCTCAGAACTCGAATTCGGGTCTACATTCATAGTGTTCCATTGCACAAAATGGTTTTCATTTCTTGAAATGCTGATTTGGCTTGCGCTGTCTATCTTTTGGCTAAACTCATTATTGCCGTTCAGTGTCAGGGGTAGAAGAGTTCTCTGGAGATGGCCCCATGCATGCTGAGTATATTGTGGAATTTGTCGCCTCTTTTATTTCGGTGATAAATCGTTTTCGTGGTCGACCTCTAGGTCTCCCTTCACTGTATCTGTGTAGCATAGCTTGCTGTGGTATGCTATCTGGTGGTGGTTTGCTGATGTGTGCAAACCATTTGATCTGTTGGCTCTTAATATATTCCAAGATTGAGGCGGTGTCGGTTCTTTGTCGAGTGTCCTCATTTCTCACTCTGTCTCTTAGTGTTATTTTAGTGTTTAAATC
The DNA here is from genome assembly GCA_034231615.1 of Meghimatium bilineatum. NCBI lineage: Eukaryota > Metazoa > Mollusca > Gastropoda > Stylommatophora > Philomycidae > Meghimatium > Meghimatium bilineatum. The sequence goes on from CM067312.1 coordinate 26,763,896, forward strand.
TACATTTTTTGTTTCTGAAGATTGGTGTAATGTGCTCTAGGGCTTGGTATGATTTGCTGCCTCTATTGTTTATTTCTTTACTGCTCTTGCCGTCTCTTGTTATATTGCTTCCTATGTATGTGCACTCTGTCACTTGTTCAAGTCTGTTGTTTCCAATATATATATATATAAATATATATATACATATATATATATATATATATATATATATATATATATATATATATATATATATATATATATATATATATATTGGTGTTTATTTCTGTTCTTCCTATCTTCATTACTTCGGTCTTTTCTATGTTTATCTTCATGTTAACGGTTTGGCATGTTTGATGTAATCTATCTATTTGTCTTTGTAATTGCTCTTCTGATGATGTTACTATTGCTTGGTCGTCTGCAAATTTCAATTCGTTAAAGTTATACTTCAGATAGTTTTCTTCCGTTGGCTTTGCTACTTTGCAGATGTGATCAATGTATGTTATAAACAATAGGGGGGGGGGGATATTACACATCCCTGTCTCACTCCCGAGTAGATTTGAAAATTATCGGATGCGCGTGCGCATGTTCTTACTGTGCATTGACTATTGGCGTATATGCTCTGACATAGGCTTATCAGATGCTGTGGTACTCCATATGTCTGTAATGTTATCCATAATTGTGCTCTATCCACTCTGCCAAAAGCTTTCTCTTGGTCCACGGAAGCCAAATATAAGTCTTGCTTAAGTTCTATCGCTCTTTCTGCAAGTTGTTTGCGGGCGAAGATTGCATCTGTACAGCTTTTATTTTTTCGAAATCCCATTTGTGTGTTGTTGAGCTGTAGTTTTATATATGCTTGCATACTTCTCTCTAGTATCTTGATAATTTTTATTTTTATCATGAACACATATGTATAATGATACGCTTATAATCATGCAATACGCCACCAGTGTGAATTACGCCAATGGTTAGCCACCTCTACCTCTGCCTGTATCTTCTATTAAACACCATCTGCATAATTTTCTGACAGCCGAGCTTCTAGAGTGATCAGATCAGGGGAAGCATAGATTACGTTATATAAACAGACCTGGAGGACTGGTATCAAAATGAACAAAAACAGTATAAGTGTTACCAAAATAAGTCATAAAACAATCTCTAACAACGAGACACAGTGTTAGATTGTTTTATTACTTATGTCGGCAACACTTATACATGTTCTTTGTTTATTTTGATCTTCGCCCTGTGTTACCCCAGTCACACATTTCATATTTAGGGTTGTTACCTGACACTGGAACTTTTATCCATGAAGGACTGGCCCGGCTGAACACCAAGTAAAATCCATTGTGCCGGTGCTATTTGATAATGTTCTACATAATAATAATAACAAGATCCACGGACAAGAACGAGAAGAGTGGTGCGGTAATGTATGGACAGCCGACCAGAGATAGGGTATATTATATCTTCGAACTTGTAACCCGTTGATTGATCCGTGCTTTAAATTGGTTACTATGTACATTTTTTGTTACCGTAACTGAAAATCACTGTTATCTAGAGGGAGTGACCAGTATGATTGCCTTGTTTATCTTATCCGATGTGATTGAAATAAGTAGAACAACATATTGTACACTGGCAAAATAGTTTATAATCACTTTTACTTTTGTACAAGAGAGTACATGGCGACTTTAAAAACAAGTCATACAGTACCAAGTCTGTTTGATTATTTCTGCCTGGCTTCTGGGGACGTACAAGTAAGCAACTGTAGAAATGACAAAACTATGAAACAGCTGAAGGGAACCTAAACAAAAGTACACCTGATTGAAGAAAATCGGGTTATGTCCTAAGTATTCTTCTGTGAGAATGACAGAAGCAAGAAACGGGAGTTAAATAGTCCATTCTTCTTCAATATACACATGATGATTGTTACGGCACTTTCATTTATGTGATGTTGTTGTTTCCAGTCACGGGAACTACCAACGATTATCTCTGACTTCCTATGTGCAATGGGAGGTGGGGATTTATCCAGAGTTGTATATCATACCCTGAAGACTAATTCTCAACGATGTGCAGTCATTTGACAAGTCTTCTACTCAGAAAAAAAGAAGGGATATATATTTAGGCGTTGTATGGCTTTCTTCTTTTCTGAAACATGGAGAGTTGCAGTCATGGAGAGTTGGAGCCATAGAGAGTTGGAGTCATGGAAGGTTGGAGCCATAGAGAGTTGAAGTCATGTATCGTTGGAGTCATACATTAGAGTTGGAGCCATCGAGAGTTATGGGGAGCTGGAGTCATGGAGATTTGGAGTCATAGAGTTGGAGCCATGAATCGTTGGAGTCATAGCGAGTTGGAGTCATTGAAAAGTTGGAGCCATGAAGAGTTTGAATCATGGAGAGTAGGAGTCATGAAGAGTTGAAATGGAAAGTTGGAGTCATTGGAGAGTTGGAGTCATGGAGAATATGAGTCATGGAAAGTTGGAGTCATTGGAGAGTTGGAGTCATGGAGAGTTTGAGCCATGCAGAGATTGAGACATGGGCTTCAGCTCTCCTGTCATCACCCCATCCTGTCAGAGAAATGTATAGAAACCCAACCGTGGACCATGACCACAGGGATGGGTGGGACAGTCAGTTATGCATTCCTAGACATCCAATAGGACTATCACATTATGCAGGTATTAACGTGTGTTCCCGATTACGTACTCTCCCAGGGAATTGGCACGTCCTGCACATAGTTGCTTTTTACCAATTCCCATATTTACCTGTTTATAGGCAGGGAACCACGTTCACATTGACAACTAGTACCATGTTCAGGACAGGAGTTCATCTGGTTTTCCCTAACGTGATGTGCATTGATGGGTTCTCTGAATGTTGCACAACAAAAAGAAACCTGATTGCACAGATTCTTCTTCTTCTTCTGCGTTCGTTCTCAAACTCCTGCAGATTAGCAGGATGTAGTCTGGAGAACGGAATGCGTTGTGTCATGGTTTACAGCATTGCTGCGATATCTGCGCCTTTCGGCCTGACACATCCGACTTCGGAATGGTTTTGGGTCACTGGCCCTATATGGAATTGGACAGCCAACTCTATCCCATAACCTCCTTAGTCGCCTTTTACGACATGCTTGGAAGGTAAACAGTGTTGCTATTCATAGCTCCCCTTTCGGGCCTCGGCAACACACGGGCGATTGCACAGATGAAACGATGCATGTCTTACAAAAAAGGTAATATCTCATTCTATTGGCATGTTATCTACTGCGAATTGACTCTTACATGAAGATGGTCAGATATGTCAATGGTGAAACATTTAGACCTTTCGCGGTCAACGTTCATATATAAACTCAATAACCGATATTCTATCTCGTTAACTTTTTATATTCGAAGATTTGACGTAAATCTCTCGCAGGAAGAGATCCTACTCTCGACCATTAAAGTAGGTCACCTTGCGGTAGAGCTATTAAATTATTGATCACTGTTGATTCTAGTTCAAGAAAACTCATTACTTTCTTCATTTAGGAATATATCAATATTTATTCTCACTCCCTTCCGTTGAACACTATTGATTGGGTGTGATCAATCCATGGGTGAAATAATATGCTCTGTTCAAATGATGTGATTTGTTTCACGTTGATTACACAGTAGAAAGGTGTATTGTTCTTCTTCATGTACACAAAGCCACGTGGTCGCTTGTTCTAGTGCCTGTCCACAACCTTCTGACTCGCGTGTTGTCAATAATTTCCAGTACGGATGTTATACTATACTACGATTTCTAGGTGTCCAGCATTTTATTTCTCAGTGTTTCCTTATCCCTCTTGATCTTTAACTGGTCAGATGTCACGATATGTCCTGTCTATCTTCTTCTTAAGATGTTTAAAAACAAATTGCAGACTGCCTTCTACTAATGCAAGAGATAAGCTCTCTTTTGAATTTCTTTCAATATATCTCCATTACAATTTTTCTCTGTCCATGGTATTCTCAATATTCTTCTAAAAGACTATGTTGCCACATCATTTCTTGTTATTCTGCCTCTTAGCCACAATTCACTTCCATACATCAACATTTGTTCTATATAACTTCTAATACCTCATTTTCTCACCTCAAGTGACAACGATGCATTACATATTGATTGTTCTTAATCTTGTGAAATGTTTGCTTTGTCTGGTCTATTCTCACTTCACTTGTTTAACTCATCTTGGTGAGGTGCAAATGTTTTTCATTGATTTCGTGTGATTCTAAGTTGTAGCAAATTATCTAGAACCGAAAACCACGTCCACGTGATGCACCCCGGTACTAGGTGTACTATAGATCACTTGAATCTCCTGGATAACGATTTATTAAATCGATGACAGGGATGTCAAAGCTACAGATCAAATGAGAAGTATTGCCAACCGACAAATAATATCTCAGATTGTTATCTTTCAGCCAATAAGCTCCTCAATACAGCCAAAGAGTAGTGATGTAAAATGTTCTGGAACGGGTAGTCGGATTGGAAGCTGCAATAAGTGAACACAATAACCAAGTCCACGACAAGGCAAAGTGACTTACACATGTAGTAACGTCTTCAATAAGTGCACAATGAATCACCTAGGGAATATGTGACCTATCTATTCAGCTAGTGAGAATTGTAACCAGATACAGTCCGAAACATATCGGGAAATATGGAGCCAATACAAAAATGATCAAGAATGTAAAACTCTACTCCCAAAATATAGTTTTCTCAACAGATGTCTTAGGAATAACTTAGGAGAAAATCAGCCACATATTCGGATATTCTTCATATTAGAAATGCTAGACCAGACCTTTAACGTCACAAAATGAGTACATGCTTGTACAGACGGATGCGCTAATGAAACCACTCTAGATTGAAGAAACAGTATTTTACGAGTGGTCCATGCATATCCCAGACCTACAAACAATTACATTGTCTATGTTTACTGGTTCCTTCACCATCAAATATTGAGCAAAAACTAAAGTCCAGCGTGATGTAGCCACTCTGAACACTTCACCAAACAGACATAAAACATTGTTTTCCATATTGATAGCAAAGAGCTTATTTAGGATCTAATTTCATTTAAAATTATATTTTTTAAAACAGCTACATTAAATCTGCTACATCTTTACACAAAAATGAAAGTTGCCCCGTGTGCCATTGTAAGTAATGAAAGTGTGTGATCAATTTGCACAGCAAGCTCAAAGCTGATAAACTTGCAAAATCTGATAGCAAACAGGTTCAAAGCTGATAAACTTGTACAATCTGGTAGCAAACAAGTTCAAAGCTGATAAACTTGTACAATCTGGTAGCAAACAAGCTCAAAGCTGATAAACCTGTAAAATTTGATATCAAACAAGTTCAAAGCTGATAAACCTGAACAATCTGATATCAAACAAGTTCAAAGCTGATAAACTTGCACAATCTGATAGCAAACAAATTCAAAGCTGATAGACCTGTAAAATCTGATATTAAACAAGTTCAAAGCTGATAAACTTGAACAATCTGGTAGCAAACACGTTCAAAGCTGATAAACTTTCACAATCTGGTAGCAAACAAGTTCACAGCTGATAAACTTTCACAATCTGGTAGCAAACAAGCTTTTTCACATATAATTCCGACATACCAAGGGCGTAAACTGATTTTATTGTTCGCCCATCACATGTAAAGTTGTGCACATATAATCCCAACCAAGCAAGAGAGTGAACTATGGGTGATGTTAGCCCATCACATGTAACGTCGTGTACATAGAATTGCTCTGAGTAGAAGATTTCTTCTACAAACAAATCTCTTAGAGATTAATTAAGTATGAAATAAACCTCTGATGAAAGTTCTCTCCACATCCTCCCTCCCCTCAATTACTCACCAACCACTGATGATTTAAAGAAACAAAGCAATCTCCTACCCACCAACCACTGGTTGAGTGTATTAATTGTTGAGCAACGCATATACATGAGTTGATTATCAGTAGGCAATGCAATATGCAACCTTCAAGACAGTCCATAATTGTTAAAGTTGATATCAATAATAATGATGCTAATGAAGTTAATCCCATTCGCTGTGAGCAGGTAGCTCTTGACAGCCCGTGTCCTTTCTGACAAAAGCACAGGTCTTTCTTCGTGAGCAACCGATGTGGCACCTGAAAGTGCATACCATTTATTGCCTCAATACTTGCATCATAACGTATATTAGATTTATTGTCTCAATAGTAAAACCTGAACGTGTGTAAGATCTATTGCCTAAGTGCTGGCAGCATGAACGTGTGTACGATTTATTTCCTCAATGCTGAACGTGTGTAAGATAAGACACCTTGTCGCACGAGTGAAGCTAAGTCTCCTGGTTGCAGCACGAGTGAACTGGTCATTAAATGATTATGCAAGAAAAAAATATGGTTTTTGAGAAACAGGAAACAACACTATTTACCAATTTATCTTAGGTGGTTACACATTTGTTATTGCTCATACGCCCTGATTAGTTAATCTCAGTGTCCATTGTCGAAAGTGTTACTCCTCTACAAACATAAACTACAACAAATGAATTATCCTGCGGGCAAAGTACTTTAATACTTGTACGGGATGTTCGTTGATGTAATAGTCCTTGTTTCGATCGGTCTGTTTTCAGTGACTTGAGTACACAGGTTGAAAGTCTTGACCCGGCCACATTTTTTTGGAGGGATGTGGTTGATCAAGTACGAAAAACTTGTTTACTTGTGTTGCAAATCGATTCGGTGCAGCTAGAACAGACCTGGTTCAATTCCCGTCAGCTGTAAGAATTATTTTCATTTATCCTAATGCTTCTTGTTTGAATTTATGGTATCAGATACCCGAGTTCCTAGTGGTCAGTGTATTATTAAACCATCATTACTGGCGAAAATGTCACATTGGCGCCAAGTAGAGACAGACAGACAAATTATGATGCTGTCTAATGAAATACATAGTTTGTTGAACAGGGATTTTTGAATGAATGAAAAATATAAACACATCTTATTGTAGAATATAAGGGAGAGGTTTTGAGTGCAGACAACCAGTCGAGGGTGAGGCAGTTGAGAAGCGAAGTTAGTTTAGGATTAGATTAGTTTAGCAGTCGAGACGGTCGAGTTCGGGACATAGTCGCTGATAACAGTTTGAAGTGGGGACTGAGGACATAGTCCGCGAATAGAGAGACTATTGCGTCTCTATCTCGGACTATCATCTAGAGTATTACAGATATTCGTCATTGCCTTGATTCAGAGAGACGGCTGTATCTTTGTTTGTATTATCATCTAGAATTTTAGATACTCGTCATTTGCCTTGATTCGTCATTTGCCTTGATTCGTCATTTGCCTTGATTCGTCATTCGCACACCTGTTTTAAATTAGTCTGTCCTAGCAAGTCCATGATTCATGTTCCCCAGAATAATTATGATGCAGAAATCCAGGCAATTAGTGTGGCAGCTAAAAAACTGCTGAACTCCAACTCTGACCTACAGCCTGTGGTATTCCTGACAGATGCAAGGTCAGTGCTTCAAGCTCTCCAGTCTGAAAAACTAACAGACTTGAAAAAACTACTTAGCGAATTGTCTTACAAGTATAGGGTAACCATGCAGTGGATACCCTCTCACTGTGGAATACCAGGAAATGAAAAAGCAGACCAACTGGCTAAGGAAGGTGCTGCCGAAGACCAACCAGATATACCAATCACCTACCATCAGAAAAAACAGATGATCAAGTCAATAAGAAAGCCACAAACACCAACACAAGATGACTATCATATTATGAACAGACCAGAACAAGTTATAATTCTACGTCTCAGAACAGGACACAACCGACTCCGCAGTCACATGTATACAAGGTTCAAGATTGGCAACACGGCCATGTGTACATGTGGACAGGCAGCACAGAGTGACAAACATATACTTCAAGAGTGTTCTGAGCATGAAACGCTGAGGCAGACATATTGGCCAGAGAAAACGACACTGGAATCAAAGCTCTATGGGACACTGTATGAACTACAAAAGACAGTGAGTTTTATTAAGGAGACAGAATTACAGATATAGACATGTTTCAAGTGAACGAAAGAAGAAGAAGAATGTTCCCCAGAATTTCTCTGTACTGCCAAGCCCATGACTCATGTTCTTCAGAATATCTCTGTCTTGCAAAGCCCATGACTCAATGACTCATGTTTCTCCATATTTCTCTGTCCATCCAAGCCCATGACGTATGTCCCTCAGAATTTCTCTGTCAGGACAAGTTCATGACTGTTCAATTTTTAGTCGTTTCCTCTGATCCTCCTAATATTATCATGTAGTTCAGCGGTTCTCTATACTTTTCCTCGGGCGGATTTCATTAAATATTATATCTGCGCGTAACCCCAAAATATTCCATATTTTTAAATATTTATCACTAAGTTAACTGAATGTTAATGATAGTAAACAATGTATGCAACTTAAAATGTAGTGGTAACGTGTTGCTAATAAGTAGTAAAACATCATTTGGAAAGTGACTCTACAATCAGTAATTTAGATTTTGTCTCATCTGTATTTTCGACAAATGATTAAGAACATCTTTATATTCAACCACTATGATACCAATGCCAGACTTTGCAACTGATATCTATAAATATGAGACAGAAAGAAACTTGCGAAATGAAATGTCTAAGGAAGCCTATCGGAGGCACTAGACTCGACAAAATGTGCAGTGAGAACATCAGAACGATAATAGGTATCACATGATGCATCGAATGTATAGAGAAATAACAGATAAAATGGTTTGGACATCTTATGAGGATGAACGATCAACTTCCCATAAGAGCGTATATCACGATGGACTTAGGATACAGCGCCAAGGGCAAACCTAGGAAAAGATGGACTGATAACATTAAGACCATCTGGAATAAACATGACTACACCTGAACAACATACCTGGGTCTGGAACCCTGACTACATCTCCCTCACAAACCCCTATTGTGGAAGCTACGACAACATCACCTGGGGATAGGCAATAAACAATAGACAATAGTAATTTAGACGTTGTCTGGTCTGTAATTTAGAGTTTGTCTGGTCTATAATTAGACTTTGTCTGATCTATAAATTCGACTTTGCCTGATATATAATTTAGATGCCAAATCTGTAAATTCGTACCTCTCAATCATACATCCCAGTAGGGCTGGGTTCAAAGAGGTGACAGGATTACTAGAACTGCGACCTCCACTTTTTATAGTTCTCTGATATAACTAAATATCTCTGATTGGACTACCGTCCACGGTTGAGCTACCTCACCTATCTGTACCTTTTATTTAATCGTATCAGCCTCACCTGTTCGACATTTATCTAATTGACATAATAGTATCACATAGCCTAGCAGGAAGTGCATGGCCATACTACTGTACCTCTGGAACATCCAATAATGATACAAGCAGTTTCGTGTTGAATTTTTGCTTTGTCAATCTGCTTTTGGCTAAAGGCCAGAATGACCATGACTCACTCAACTAGTGAAAAAAAAAATTTGGTATAGTAGCACCAAGTGACGATATTCACAAGAAATAGCAGTCATCACCCTCATTGCTGTCAATCCATTTTGTTATTCGTTACTGAGCAATTGGCATGTTCATTGAAACACGTTCACCTGTCGCTAAGTGATTAATGTATTTCAATGTTCTTGTTTACAATCTCTGATTGAAGAGCTGTTTTCCATTTATAGCACATTTCAATTTCTGAACAGTTTATTGTAAATACAAATGCATTAAAGGTTACAAATGTGCCTTTTTAATTCCAGAGGACTGAAGAGATGTATGTAGCCTACAAAATGTTAAGGACCAAATTATGGAAAAGCACTAAGTCAAACGGAAAAAAAAAATAAGAGAACATCATTACAAAATATAACATGACACGCTTATCAGTTACAATCAACACTATGTTTCATAACGCTAGCAATAATGTCTATAAAATTATAGCTTGGAAATCAGCACAACCATCACTTTCAAAACTAATGAGAATAACAATAAAAGTCAAAATGTTATAGTACTGTGTGTGTGTGTGTGTGTATGTGTCATCGATTATTTGCGATACATCCAAGGCACCAATGTAGCATGATAATGATGAGCTTACGAATTAAATAGTGGGGGCATTATTGAACACTGCAAGAAGCAGTTCACGTGGAGTTGCGATACACATTTGTTAAAAAAATTTTTTGACGTAATCGCCGATTTTAGTTAATCGTAAATCAAAAAATATGTAAAAGTAGATATATTTTCAAGAAGACCATAAAATACAAAAATCATAGCAATTTACAAATCATACATTTCATGGTCATTGACTTTTATAATAGCAAAATTGTATAAATATTGCAACCCTGATACATGTAGACATATTAGATAGGCAGACAGCTGCATTGGCAGGCATATAAAAGAGATAAGACAAACAGGTGGTTGGTTGGATGTATAGGTATATAAGAAGGTAGGTATGTAAGTAGGCAGGTGGGCAGGTAGGAAGATAGATGTGTGAACCTAAATAACGTATGTTTTATGCCTACATATACAATAATAAGGAACGTGAGAGAAGACATACACACCGCTGACTATCACGCTTTAAACATCGGTGGTTCTTTCAAATAATATCTTTCAAATGATATAAAGGGATTGGAACAACTAATAAAAAAAAATACAAAGAAATACAGCGAATCACAAAATGTATATTTAAACGCGCAAAAAAATAAATCATGGCAACAGATATAACACAACAACCAAAATCAGAATAGACAATACCGAGATAAAATGTGTGGATAAATTCGAATACTTAGGAGCAAACATCAACGGTGCACGAGACTACGTGGCAGAGATACGGAAGAGATTGGCAATGGCATATTGTAAAATAACACATTTGAAAAATATAGAAAAACAACAAAATATAAACGAAACTGCTAATGCTACGAACTTTTATTTTTTCCGGTGCAACATATGGCTGTGAAACATGGGTCCTAAGTAAAACATCGGCAAATAAAATCAACGCCTTTGATATGAAATGCTACAAAAAGATACTTAGAATATGCTATGAAAGGAAAAAAGAAAAAAAAACCAGATATTATAAACACATTGAAGATTCCAGAGTGTTGGTTACTAAACACAATAACAAAAAGAAAACTATGCCTGCATGGTCATATAAAGAGACACAACTGTAAAAAAAATAATAATGGAGGGCAGAGCACCAGGGCGGAGGAGGAAAGGCAGACCAACAAGACGATGGACTGACGACATTAAAGATAACATGAATGCGTCGTTGGAAATTTCAAACCACATCGCCGAAGACAGAGGTTCAGTGAGTTCATTGAGAAGACAACGTTCTGGAGAGAAAACTTCACATTACACACATATACAACGATCATCATAACATCATTATGCTACCAATGTCAAACGTGGACATTAACAACATAAGCCAAGAGAAAACTTGTTAAAACAGAAATGACTTATCTACATATAATCCTTGGAGTAACAATAAGAGATAGAATCAGAAACGAAAACATCACAAGACTAATAAACACATTGTCCATTCCATATTAAATCAGTAGACAATAGATTAATAGTCGTTTTCACATGCTACCAGACAACCATCAGAAAATATCTCTCAAAAACCACTGCTAAACAGATACGGTTGATACAAGGCCCGGGGCAGACCATGCAAACGATAGATTACAGAAATAAAAGTCAACGAAAACACACACACACACACATATATATATATATATATGAAGCACACACATAAGTCACTTCCAGGGATTTCGCCCATCCTTGACGCAGCAATCCACACAGGGTTACAAAGCGAAAAGAAAGAATAATATCAAAGTCACGCAATTGTTAGTGACCTACCTCTAATTATCTAGTTCATTATCACTCCCACAAAGGTTGTGACGGGAAATCACACAGCGGCGTGGCGAGGTGGTAGTCCTTGCAAAATCTAGACCAGAACCAGGTAGGAGACTGTCGTAGCTTATTCTCATAGCTAACATCTAACTTCCAACGGTTTTTGTGAATCCTGGTATAGATTTATGTAGGAGCTATTTGGTCCTCTGACATTAACAATAATTCATATTTTTAACCTGCGAGATTACATAACACATCTGTGTGTGTGTTTTATATGTGAAAAGTGTTTAAATATTATAATTATTCGCCATTTATGTAAGATGACATCTCACTATTTTAATATAAAAAACGTGTTTTAGTTACAGAAACAAAGGACAAATTATAGGTTAAGGACTAAGAGAACACAAACAAAACAAAAGTAAATACATCGCGATTGAACTGATGAAAATAGAACTTGTGACGTTGCTTCCTATATTAGAGCTGGACACAGTCCAATGTGAAACGGGTAAGTACATAGCATTACACTTATTACGTTTTATGATATACTTTCTAGTTTTTAAATTCCTCACTTCACATGTTTTCTGTTTTTCATATCCTATTTTATGCGATTTCATGTATCTTATACTTCAATGTTTCTCAAAGTATCGGTCCCTAGACCGGTCCATGAGCTATCAGTGACCATTCCAAAAGCCATCACTCAAACGCCTTATAAACATCGTCGTCATACAAAACATTTGACTGTCCGTACTAAAGACGGTCCCAACTAGATTAGGAAACAAACTGTCCATTATCGGCCATAACAAGTTTGAAAATCACGGTTTTATTGCACACGTATTATATTTCACACATCTATTATTCACAAAACGTTAATTTCACATAATCTTCTACTTCACTCCTCTACATTTATACATAAATGGAAATACATCATATGCGTATATGTGCGTGCGTGTGTGCGCGCGTGTAGTGGGTAGGATGACATATCCCAGGCCTACCACCCTCACAGATTTAAAAAAATCTGCGTTGGTCATGTCTAACATTATTAAAATTATTTTGTGACGTCATCGCTGTTGGAAGTCTTGTTGTAGTTTGTGACTTCGCGCTACTGGTTCACTTCTATTAGCGAAATGCTGCCGTATCCATGTTAAACTTGCTTACGACTGATAAGGATGTAATTCTATTTTACACTTCGATTTAACACATTTAGTATTTCACAAAAAATCTATTTCACAAATCATTTGTTTCACACATATATTTCACATATTTTTAAACATCTGTTTCACAAATATTCTATTTCACACATATTCTGTTGTGTCTTCTCAAACTCCCGCCGTATCTCTTATGTAGAAAGTTAACGGTACTACTAGCAACAAGTAAAAAGTATGGGAAATAAGAATGGGTAATGGTTGTTGGGTTCTTTTTTCTTCTGTGTTCCTTCTAAAATGCCTACCGATTATCAGTATGTAGTCCGGATAATAATTTGCTGCATTATCTGCGCCTTTCGGTCTGACACATCCGACTTCAGCATGTCTTTTGGGTAACTTTGACCCTGTATGGAATGGGATGGGACAGCCAACTCCACCCAATGACCTCCTTAGTCGCCTTTTACGATATGCACGAAAGGTAAACAGTGTTGCCATTTTTTTTTGGCTTCTCTTTTGCGACCAGGCAACACCCGAGAGTGGTTGGTTTTCTTGGTGTCTATTACAGTATGTCTATGCTATGACTGTGTTGATACACCCAAAGCAGTGCCCATATGATCTTGACGAATTATGGGATTATGGTTATTGATAGATACATCATGATACACAAGGATAGCTTATGTGACTAGTAACAGCAATCTGGCTGCAAGGATCTTTTACAGTATGCACATTGAATTCCATGGTTGTTTGTGACTATTTGTGCTGTGTGTATCTTATCACTTTCCCAGTATGTACATTGAATATCATGATTGCTTGTGACTATTTGTGGTGTCGTGTATCTTATCACTTTCCCAGTATGTACATTGAATATCATGGTTGCTTGTGACGTATTTGTGGTGTTATGTATCTTATCACTTTCCCAGTATGTACATTGAATCCCATGATTGCTTGTGACTATTTGTGGTGTTATGTATCTTATCACTTTCCCAGTATGTACATTGAATCCCATGATTGCTTGTGACGTATTTGTGCTGTCGTGTATCTTCTTAAGAATATAGTCTTTGTTATATTTGTTATTTTTCCCTTTGTTTTTATTTAATTTCTGATCAGTTTCCTCCATACACCTTGATCTATGACATCCTGTCCCCATGATTCCTTCTTTTCCTTCTTCTACTGTGGCTCTGAAACTCTTACAGTTCAGCAGGATGTAGCCCGGCGTACGGAATGTGTTTTTGTCATGGTTTACAGCTTAGTTGCGATATCTGCACCTTTCGACATGACACATATAACTTCATCTTGGTTTATGGCTCACTTTTACCCTATATAGGATTGGACAGCCAACCCCATCCAAAAACTCCTTAATCTTTAATGATTCTTACGATATGATTGACAGCTAAAGGTGTCGCTATTTTGAATATGGGAGCATATTCTTTGTTGCCTTTCCAGGTCCTGGCAACACAGAAGCGATGCTCTTTCATGATACCATTTTATTGACTTTTCATATTTCGAAGTCACACATCCTTCAATCCTTTGAATCCTTGTACTAAAGTCTAAGTTGATCCAGAAATATGTACATCGAGGCTACAGGTAAAAGGTAAGTCCAGTGGCAGCAACCTGCCGTCGGCGATGAAGATACATCTTCATATACTAAGCCGTATCAACTATTACGTGGGGACCAGTTCTTTTCCTTGCTGTCTTTATCTTCCCTAACTTATGCGTCAGATATTCATTTACAGCGGAGTCGACTGGAGGAGTAGTTGTGTCAATCGAGACATCCCAACCCGGATTTCTTATTTTGTTCCGGACGTGGTTTCTAACCTGGAACGTTGTAACCCGGTAATAGCACACAAGCTCACTACCCACTAGGCTGTAAAGGAAGTCTTTTGGTATTCTGTCATATCTCCAGTTTTCTCGTGTGCCCTAACGATGTCCTACCAGTCTTCGTATGTTCAGTAAGGTCAATACTTGTTTATTACTGGATTTGCCTTTCTTGAGAAAGTCACGCCTTTTTCAACCGTGAAATAATTTTCTTTGGTTATATTGGGGCGTAAAAGGACAATACTTTGATACTAGGTAGGTAGGTTAATGAGTCTCTTTTGGAGATGCGTGCCCATTTCAACCAGCGGACAAAGTCCAATTAGGCTATATCAGGACACACTACCAAAGAATATTAGAGGTAACAAATAATTCAATGCCTTCTAGACTTTGATAATATATTTTCTTTCCAATATATCAACATTAGTATAATAATAATAATAATAATAATAATTATAATAATTATAATAATAATAATAGAATGGTCTTTCTATATATAATACATCTATAATACATTCTATATATGATACCTGTGTGATTATTGCCTGTGCCTATGTGTATCAGTTTATGTTTATCATTTAAAATATTAAATATAATTATATTTAGGGTTAGGGTTAGTATTTGTTATGTAAAACATAACTAACCTTAACCCCTAAACTCTAACCTTTACAAATTATTACATCAATTAATTATTTATTATTTATTGATATATTTAGATCAATTAACCACAAAAGAGGTAGGTATGCACTAATGGGAAACAAGATCCAAAACGGGGGTTGGACTAGGATCATAGTACCCACACACATTTACAGAAATGTAATTTTAATGTAATAAATCTTCAACTGTTGTTTATCTATACAATTTACCCGTTTCGTAACGCGATAGCCTTATCTTTCTAAAAAGCCATTGTATATCCGGTCTTTCCGTGTTTTTCAATGACTAACGACACAAACTATACCGCAAAGTGAAAAGTTATCTGTCTTATCAGCCTTATCTGTCTTATCAGCCACGATTAGTAATGTTATGCGAACTTCGCAGGCAGGACTATTATGGAGACTGTCTAGCAACGCTTCCTGACAACCGTCTGTCTGTGTAAAGCCGTATTGTGACCTTATATATATCTAGGTCCGTTCCCTGAACGCGTACCTACCTGCTTATTTTAGGAATAATTAATCTAAATATTTTATCAATAATTAATTAATTATTAATTTAGATATTTATTGTTTATTGTTAGAGTTAGTATTAGGAGAATTGTCGCCCTTGTACTGACGGGGTCCTAAAGGGGAACAAAGAATAGCAACACTGTTTATCTTCCACGCATGTCGTACAAGGCGACTAAGAAGGTTATGGGATGGAGTTGGCTGTCCCATCCCATATAGGTTCAGTGATCCAAAGCCATGCTGAAGTCGGATGTGTCAGGCCGAAAGGCGCAGATATCGCAGCAATTATGTAAACCATGACACAACGCATTACTTTCTCCGGACTACATCCTGCTAATCTGCAGGAGTTTGAGAACGAACGCAGAAGAAGAAGAAGAAGGAGAGATGTGTGTTACATAACTAACCCCAACCCTAAATAAATTACATTAAAATTTATAAATGATAAACGATAAACATAAACTAATCTTCGGCATGCCTTTGTGTCACTGACCCAATATGGGATGGGACAGCCAACTCCATCCCATAACCTCCTTAGTCGCCTTTTACGACATGCGCGGAAGGTAAACGGTGTTGCTATTCTTTGCTCCCCTTTCGGGCCCGGCAACACACGGGAGATAAACTAATAAACATAGTAAAGGAAAATCATCAAATAAGTAGGCACACGTTTAGGAAAATAACTCAAATCCATATGGCCATGCTAGAGGGCGCGGTCCACGCCGTGTAAATATCACTGCAGATGAGATCACATCAAAATAACATGTGACAATAGAAAAAATAACTATCTGTAATCAGCCTAAATTGTATATTGGCTATACGCCCTGATATAGCTAAAGTGTGTGCTCTCGTCCATAGTTGAAGGTCATGTGTCTGAAACAAAAGATAGCACGGAAAAAGAAGACAGATGTTCTTATGTGAAATATTTTGAAGGTCATGCGTCCTAATATAACCAAGGTGTATTAAAAGTACCCTCTAGTTATAACTATGAAAGGGACAATCTAATATAAATCTAAAGAGCCATGAAGCCAATTTTACAAATCGCTAACACTAAATCTACGTGTCAACCAAAAGATTTTTGTTATTCAAAGAATACATCAAATCCGTAATTTAGTTGGTTTCAGCATTTTGACTACATTATATAGTCTGGTAGTATAACCCCACATACACAAAATGTTGCAAGGCAAACTTACAATGCAATGACTGCAGTGTTTACATGCGGTCGCTGACACACGGCTGGTAGATTACAATCGGGAGCAGTGGTTCCAGCCATATCTTCCATAGGAGCCAACGTGCAGTACGAGCAATGTCTGCTAACGGATATTGACGTACGGTTGGCCTAACATGACACACACTTCGGTTCATATGACATTTTCCTCCCCATATTACATGGTCCTCTCTATATTACATGACCGCGCTAAGCGAGTGTGTGGTGATGTGAGGTTATGTCCGTCGATCGTTGTTTCTTTTAGTGAGTCAGTTTATAGTGCGAGCAATATCCACCAAGGATTAGTGAGTCAGTGTATAGTGCGAGCAATACCCACCAACGATTAGTAAGTCAGTGTATAGTGCGAGCAATACCCACCAACGATTAGTGAGTCAGTGTATAGTGCGAGCAATACCCACCAACGATTAGTAAGTCAGTGTATAGTGCGAGCAATACCCACCAACGATTAGTGAGTCAGTGTATAGTGCGAGCAATATCCACCAACGATTAGTGAGTCAGTGTATAGTGCGAGCAATATCCACCAACGATGTGCGTCGTTCGGTTGACTCATCCCAGTTATATCATCTTCGATTTTTGTGACCGGGAACTTTTCCCAGCATACGCCTGAAAAGGTACTTTGTGTTGTGTCTTCGTTCTCAGTCCATATTTTTTATGCCTTATTGGGACTTCTGCAACTCTGACCTACACTGATACAACATATGTGTCACATAACATTGACTACTTGTATACGACTGTCCGACACTCACCCGTGTGCCATACAATACACTTCACATGCCCTGGTTGCAGTTTCTGGTTTGCTTCCCTCCGCCATGGCTTTAGATTCCATTTCCGCTTTCCTTTCTACCACAGGTGCTCCCTTCTCCAACATTGTCTTCTCATGTTCTCACTTCCTTCACTCATCCTGTATCTTTCTAGTACAGCCTATCTCTCAGTCATCTATACGGTGATACCTTCTTACTGATGCGCATATCCGGGAGGGTTCCCACCGTTTAGTTGTGCCTTCTATGGCAACCACCTCTTCTTCCCACCTCTACTTGTACTTCTCCTGTGGCACATCTCTGTTATATTTCGTGGGCCCTCACCGTCTCGCTACTACGGATTCTGAACGTATTTTCCTCCTTATTTCTTCCCTTCTCTCACATCACTTTCTCTACCTTCTATGTTGGTGCACCTACCTCGTCTTTCTTTCATGCACCTTATTCGCGTCATGGTTGGTTTGCTGGATCGCGAACTTTTCCGCTCTATTCGTCTCTATCCAATCCTACTCTCTGGGTCACTTTGACCCCCTCCCCATGTGGACCCTGTCTACCATACTCTTTACCCCTACCTTTGTTCTCATATACGGGCCTGTCTTACGTCGGACTCTTTATTGTCTTTGCCAGTCTGTGCGAGTGGCCTTCTTCGGTCCTTACCTTTTGTCTACGTTCTACCTTCCCGTGTTCATCACGTGACACGTGCAGTACCCACCAAATATTAGTGAGTCAGTGTATAGTGCGAGCAATACCCATAACGTACACATCTGTGCGTATGTGGGTATTGCACGTGTCACGTGATGAACACGGGAACGTAGAACGTAGACAAAAGGTAAGGACCGAAGAAGGCCACTCGCACGGATACACATAACGTACTTGGTTAGTGTGTTGACGCTCTTCTGGACTGAGTCAAGTTACCTTTCATCATTATTATTATTATCATTATTATTATTATTATTATTATTATTATATCTCAATTTATCGTCTATATCATCATTATCTCGTCCACCATTTATTCTCGTCATGCTATATCTGTCTTCTACTTTGCTGGACACGTCCAGCGTGCATATTTTTCTTCCCTGTGACATGCTTCTTATTATCTCTTCCCTCAATTCCTCTTTAATCTCTTCCTCAATTCCTCTTTAATCTCTTCCTCAATTCCTCTTTAATCTCTTCCTCAATTCCTCTTTAATCTCTTCCTCCTACCATTCACATATGTGCTTTCCCACGTTTGTGTCATGTGACGTATTCCTTCCAGAACGTTGTCTTCCCAATGAACTCTCTGAACCTCTCTCTGTCTTGGGCGATGTGGCTTGCATTTTCTAGCGATGTATTCAGTTATCTTTAATGTAGTCAGTCCATCGTCTTCTTGGTCTGCCCCTTCTCCTCTACCCAGGTACTTTTCCTCCATTATTTGTCTTTCTAAACAGCTTTCCCACGTTTAGTACATTGTTTTTTTTCGTTTGTTGTCTTTCATCCGGATGAAGACCTTTAGTCAAAACGTCAGCTGTCACTGTGTCTCGTTGCTAATTTGTTGTTTTTTTTTACTAATATTGGTGATGCTTACACTTCTGTTGATTTTGTTATTTGCCTTGTGTTACACAAGCCATACCCCCTCCCCCAATTCAAGCTTCGGGTAGTTTCCCCGCATTGGAGCTTTATCTCTTGATACCTCACCATAAGAGGTACTTGCCATTTGTTTAAAGATAGACACAACAATAAATCACTTGCCGTGTATTGTTCCTTTTCTTAGTGCTGAAATAGTAGGGACTATTTTCCAGTGATCATGTTAATTATTAGATGCAATATAACCGTATACCCCTTACGTTTCTGCTTTGTCACAACTGAACACAGAACAGTAATGAGTGTACGTGCCTAAGGCGTATTTGGAGACAAAGATGTCATTTGGTCGTATTGTTTATCTTGTTTGTCTTCTGTCTGTTTATATTTCCTTGATAGTTATTATTAAAACTTGCAAACCGGAGGTGGGTCAGCACGTATGTAGTTATAGGTAGGATAGCTCATATAAATATAAGATAGTTCATATAAATGTAAGATAGTTCATATAAATAGAAATAGTTCGTATAAATATTGAAACGCATCTTGTTTAGGGAATTCCATTCAAAATCATGTTATGGTGGCAGTGGTAAAATATCGGATGCATCAACGCACGTAAGTCATTCAGCGAATTCCTTCTTAAACAATGTGAACGAGTGACGAAAAATCTTCACTTTTCCCATATTTTTGTCTATTACAGATTTTGTCACATCGTGTCTATACCAGATATTCTTTGACCCCTGTTACTTTCATCTCCGATTGATACCTGCTGTATCCTTTACAAGAAATCATGTTGGCATACATGTCCAAACCAGCGTCTTCATCGTGTCATTTCTTTTCTGTTTATGATTATTCATTGCGAAAGAGGATGAATGGGAATCTTCTCTCTAGTTGTCCTTATTAGGGCATTACTTTTCTACTATTGCCCTGAATATTTAAGATCCGTCTAAAGAAATGTCTGACGGTCTCACTAGTCGCCCACCAGATCGTTCATCGGTCTATCTATTTATCTTTCTTTCCTCTTTTACCCTTTACGGGTATCGAGGGAGATACAATGTTCTTGTTCTCGCTTTTCTGGCAGCTTCTTATTTGGTGTTCGTGTAAATGTCTCATTGATGTTGTCGATCCAGCGTACTCTAGGTCTACCCCTGGCTTTTCTTTGTGCTTCTCCTCTTCTCATATATGATTTATAAACTAATGAATCACACGGCATTCTTTCTAGATCCGAACAGTAAAGTACTAAAAGATGACATCTCTATATATGTTTATTTATTCTTCTTCTTCTTCTTCTGCGATCAGTTTCCTATGCTCATAAGTCTATACAGGAAGGTGGGCCGCCTCCATGAATTCAGTCGTCAGCAGGAGGTCCTCACGGTTGCCCCACAGCTTCACCTTCAGATCTGTCTCTTGAGGCCATATTTTGGTTCTCACGTCATCAAAGAGTGGGCATGTCTGCAGAAAAGGGGGACCCTTTTGACATGGGCATTGGTCAGTTTGGGCAGCCTTAATTTTGTGGAGATGTGCTTGTAGTCTGCAGTGTCCTGTGTGAAGTCTAAAAATTGTGGTTTGTTGTGACCTGTTTAGCTTTAGAATAGGGTCCTGTGGAAAGTTACTGCCTGTTCTCTGACTCCATGTATGTTTGTATATTCCTTTAATGAGGGTTTTTGCTTCAGTCAGTGATATTCTGTGGTGGAATTGTTTCTTTTTTGCACCTGCTTTTGCCAGTCTGTCAGCTCCTTCATTTCCTGCTATTCCACAGTGTGCAGGGATCCACTGCAGCACAACTTTATTGTTGGCAGATAGTTGATTTAGAAGTTCTACAGTTGTTTTTGTTAGGAGATCTTTAGGTTCCTTTTGGATGGTTTGGAGTACTGACATGCAGTCACACAAGAAGACTATGTTAGCTCCTTTGAGCCTCCGTTCCTCTAGAGCCTTTGATGCTTCCAAGATTGCTTGTAGCTCTGCCCTGTAATTTGTTGATAATTTGCCAGTAGCAATTGAGAGTTCTAGTTTTGGGGTGTTTGGTATGAGTATTAGTATCCCAGCTCCTCCTTTCTTTACTGCACCCTCTGATGATCCATCTGTGAAGACATGAATCCACTGTGAGGTAGGGTATTGGGTGTCTAGGTGATCAAGTGTTTTTGCCTTAAGGGCAGTAGGGGTTTCCATAGTTTTGCTCTCAATGCCTGGTATTGTAAGTTTTGCTGTGTATATGGGTGAAGTGTTTGTGATGTTGCAATATGCTTCTAGCTGTTCCCATTCATCCGGATTGTAGCTGGTTACTTCTTTATTGGCTTTCATACGTTTTTTTGATAGGTGATTGAAGCTTGGTCTTTTCAGTCTGTTTTTTGTTAGTTCTTTTGTTTTTTCATGCATACGGTGATGTTTCAGACGTCTAAATTTTTCTGTCATTATTGTGATTTTCTCATCCCTGCGGTCTGTTAGGTTTTGTAATCCTGCTGTTGCTTCCATTGATGTTATAGGTGTGCTCCTTAGTCCTCCTGTTATGATTCGGAGACCTGCATTTTGAATTTTGTCCAGCTTTTGAAGATTGGTGTTTGCTGCATATGTGGTCAATCCATATTCCAGAGTTGGACGAATGTGACCTACATAGACTTGTCTTATGGTTTTTATGTTGGCTCCCCAATCTGTCCCAGATAGTTTTTTCATTATTTGTAGTCTGCGTGTAGCTTTATTTTCTGTCTCTTCAATGTGTGATCCCCAAGTAAGTCTTTTGTCAAATTTTAGCCCCAGGTAGACTGGGTTGTTTTCTTTTGGGAGTGGGGTATTGTCTAGAGTGAGAGTATAATTTTCAGGCTTTGTGGAGAGGGTGAAAAGTGTAGTGACGGTCTTACTTTTGTTTATTTGAACACCCCAGGTTTTTGCCCACTCTTCAACTTTGTTTATTGCCTCCTGCATTCTAACTTTTGCAACTCCAATGTATTCTGATTGGGTCCAGATAGCAAGATCGTCTGCATGGAGAGCTCTATGTACATATGGTGTGAATAGTTTTGGCTATCGTCTATAAAAACTATAAAGAGTGTGGGGGACAGAATTCCTCCCTGTGGGACACCTTCTGTTATGTTGACCATTTTACTTTTCATTCCCTGGAGTTTGACTCTTGCATGTCTGCCTCGTAGGAAGCTTTTTATCCACTGAAACATTTTGCCTCTGATTCCTTTCTGGGCAAGTTTTAGCAATAGCCCCTCTTTCCAGACTTTGTCAAAGGCCTTTGTGAGGTCAAAGAAGGTGGCTAGGAGTTTTGATTTTTTCTGGAAAGCATCTTCTATTTCCTGGGCAAGGTATGTTGTTTGGTCCTCAGTGCATCTGTGTTTTCTGAAGCCTAATTGGCAGTCATCTAGAAGATTGTTTAAGAGTCTGTTATTCACCATTTTTTCCATGACCTTTCCTAAGCAACTAAGTAGACTGATAGGGCGGTAACTTGTTTTGTTGGTTTTTGGTTTTCCTTTCTTGGCAATTGGAATTATTTCTGCCTCTTTCCATTCTTCTGGGAAGATCCCTTGCGCCCATGATTCATTAAAAAGGTCTAGGATTCTGCTTCTACCCACAGGACCTAGGTGTTGGAGCATTTCATTTGTGATTCCATCGGGTCCAGGGGCTTTCTTCTTTTTTAGATTTTGAATTGCCCTGTTAAGTTCTGATTTGTGAAAAGGTGAGGTCATTGTGCCTGGGCAAGGTTGATGTTTATTTACAAGGTTTTTTGTCTCTCGTCTTACTTCAGCAGTTCTTGTTCTAGTTATCTTAATTTTGCTTTCTTCAGCATAGGAGTCTGCTAGAATATTTGCAGCTTGAGTGCCAGTGTAGGACTTCCCCTTGTCTTCTATGATGATACTACTTTGGGGGTTGTTTTCTTCATTAAGACACTTGATAAGTTTCCACATTTTTGTTGAGTCTTTTTCCATGTTGAGTGTTGCTGCTTTTTCTTTCCAGCTGGATCTAATGCTGTTTAGCTTTTCTCTCCTGAAAATTGCTTGCAGTCTATTGTGTTCAATGATATTGGTTTCTGTTGGTCTAGTTTCCATCTTGGATCTTGCAGCAGAGGCTTCATCATGCATAGCCTGAAGTTTTTTGTTCCAGAAGGGTTTGTAGTTTTGTCTTCTTCCTCTAGGTATACTGTTGTTGGCAGCTTCCAGGATTATTCCTGTTATTAATTTTGCATCTTTCCGTATATTTCTTGCTGTAAGATGTGTTAGTAGTTTTTCCTCTGTAAGGCGTTGGTAAGTGTCCCAGTTAGCCTTTTTGTAGTTCCAGCTAGCGATTTTGTGTTGTTGCTTTTCTGTCTTGTGGTTCCCTTTTATTGTTAATATTACGGGCTTGTGGTCACTCCCACCAAGCTGTTGTGCTCTTTCTGTCACACGTTGGATGTCCTCTGTTGCAATGGCCAGATCTGGAGTGCTCTGAGATTTCCATCGTCTGGAGTAAAAGGTTGGCTCTGATAGATGTTCATTTATAAGGATTAGCCTATTTTCTATCATCCAGTCTTCTATTTCTTCTCCTCTCAAGTCCATAGTTGGGTAACCACAGCTTGGGGAATGACTGTTGAAATCTCCAACTATAATATGATTTTATGATGTTAGAGGTATTGTCCTGAGGTGTAATTTATTGTTGTTTGGGCAGTAGAAATTTGTGATAATCAGTGGTTCTGGGGTTGTATGTAATTTGATGGTGAGATGTTCTGAGTCCTCTGGGTTACGTGCGATTTCTGTAGTAGGTATGTTATTTCGTACCATTGTGATGATCCCTCCTTTGTGGCCTAATCTATCTAATCTGAAGCATTCAAAGCCTCTGATGGAGAATCTGTTGCTGTCATTAAGATGTGTCTCCTGAATGCACAAGACATCAATCTTTTGCTTTTGAAGGAAATTCTGCAGTTCTAATTTCTTCTTAGCCACACCCTCACTGTTCCACTGCATAATTTTGATTGTGTTTTTGTTGTCATGATTGGTTTGGCCGGTTGCTCTACTCTGTTTAATACCGGGTCCCCGATACACAGAGTCATCATCAGTAGCTTTTGGTGGACCCATTCGAGGCTGGGGGTCCGGAGCTCCTCCTGCCTGGCGATGAACCACAGGGGCAGCCCCACTTCGTGTAATAAATCCGAGCATAGTCATTAACTGTATAATGCGTACATGTCCCATTTCCATTGCTGGGTACCCACGCCTATTCAGGCTGACATGTTCCGTCTTCGGTGAGGGAAGTTATGGAGTCTTCCTATCCATGTTCTTGGACATCCTAGCACTGCCCGCAAGACATCGGAGGTTTGTGGAGTGGCCTTCTCCTATTTTACTGTCAGGGTTGTCTCCCATAGCCTTTCCATCTCCCGATGGTGACTGCAAGGCAGCAATTTTTTTTGGAAAAAAAAAAAAAAAAAAAACCCTTCCCCAACGCGCTCCTGGCATGGAGTTGATTACTCCACGCCAGCAGCGTGAGCTTATAGCGGTTCATACTCGCTTGAAGCTGCCCGTCACTGGACACATGGGGTATTTCAGTGGGGATATCAGCACCGACTGATATCCCGCCCCGTCCTGGTTTGCAACAGCACCGGTTTGGTCCCGGCTGCTTAATTGCAGCAAACACTCCATATATGGACATTTATGGAGTGCCCTCCACCATCCGCCACCTGTGGACGCGCCTGGTAGGGGTCGGTAGCCCCCCCCCCAGGGTTTATTTATTCAGATTCCTAGGAATTACGTGCAATTTGCTCTTACATCCTATATGTTCCGCTGGAGCATAACGATTTCTGTGCTGCGCTGTCTTATTGAATTTGAGCTCACACGTTCCCAATTGTTTCTGTCTCTTCATCCTCTGTTCTTCTCTAGATGCCTCTTCGTCTGCCAACTCTTTTTCTTCCCTAGGTTCCAAGTCAGTGGCTGTCTGGTTATGTTGTTGTGCTTCTTTCTGAAGATATGTCCTAATACAGCTCTCTCTCTCTCTCTCTGTCTGTCTAGCTCTCTCTGTCATCCCCGAGAGCCACTGTCCTATCCACATTCATATTTCTATTTATCTCTATCTGAACCCCCCCCCCCCCAATTAAATGTGTTCTCTTCCACAACTCATAATTTGATATCTTTTGTTTTGGGTTAATTCTCAAACTCCCACCCGATCTCTGTTATATTAAATGTTATAGTAGTGTTATAGTAATGGTCTTACTATATTTCCAACTGCATTTGATCCAAAAAAAATTAAATTCGCTATGTCGCAGTTTTATTTTCTTATGTAGCCCGACATATCAGACTTTGGCAGTGATATCTAATATGTTTAGTGTTTTAAACATTTTTACCGAACGACGGACTTCCATAACCATATCGCTAACAGGCCAACCATATTAGAGAACTTGTTCCGGTACCTACAAGCTGGCCACCAATCACAAATGGCAAAACTTGCTTGACCTTTTTATCGCTGTCTGCGTAGCTAACTGCGCATGAAGAAAAGAAGTACAAGAACCCACATAGGTGCACAATTTAATATTTACTCTGGAGATCTAATACAAAAGTAAATGACAATAAACTTCTATAATCAAAAGCTGTTGTTTTGTATCAATGAGTATATGCGATCTCTGTATTTTCTCGTCCCTATCGTTGTTAGCGGATATGTTTACATAACTAGTCATAAGAACTATCAACGTGCATACAATTCTAGATCTGGTTTGGGAAACTGAACACTGACTAACCCTGGGTAGTATGAGGTTGTTTCAAATAACAATCTTTCTGTCTGTTTACTTCAAACTTTTCCTAACAAATTGTGGTTGACTTTCATGCAACAATAATCTTTTCATGAATAACCTTTTCAAACTTACTACCTTTACAAAGTTATTAGTCCACATCGTGCCCTACCTTACAACTACATTCGTGTCAGTAGCTATATTCATGACCTGGCTCCAGAAAATAGACCTGCGTACAGAAAATGTAAACATGACCTATATCTAGAAAAAAGACCTGCGTACAGAAAATGTAATCATGACCCGTATCTAGAAAAAAGACATGCGTACAGAAAATGTAAACATGACCTGTCTCCAGAAAAAGATTTGCGTACAGAAAATGTAAACATGACCTGTATCCAGAAAAATACCTGCGTACAGAAAATGTAAACATGACCTACCTCCAGAAAAAGACATGCGTACAGAAAATATAAACAACTTGTCTCCAGAAAAAGACATGCGTACAGAAAATATAAACAACTTGTCTCCAGAAAAAGACCTGCGTACAGAAAATATAAACATGACCTGAAATGTCTATTAAGATTATTTTTGAGGATTTCTGTGGTCAGCCATGGCAATTTTTCGCATGCGAATCCACGTATATAAATAATTACCAACGACAATCACGACAACAATAAAAAAACGTATGCAATTTGCTGCAATTGACCTCGGGGAAGCTTACAACTGAGTACTTTTTTGACTTTCTAGTAGATGAGCTTTCTATATATTTATTGCCTTTTGCACATCTGGCGTCGGTGGTGAGTTTTAGTTTTCTGTCTTTAGCCATCTTTGTTGCGTTGGCCTTGGTCAGGCCGTGGTTCTAAACAATCTATCTGATTGAATCACCCCATCTTGTTCTTGGTCTTTCTCTTGCCCTTGCAGCCGTTCTTTCTGCTGTTGTACGCATGGATGGCTGGTTGTGATGGTTCCATTCGCATAAGGGGGTTGAACCAGTTGATTTGCTGTCTTTGTATATATTGTGTGCGTTGATATGATCTTTACTATATTTCTTATGTCTTCATTTCTCATTAGATCTCTTCTGTTGACGTTTATAGCCTTTCTCGAATGTAGTAATCTTTCTCAAGAGTGTTTCTGTTAGGGGCCATGTCTGACACTGATAACATAACGTTGGAATAAAGATGGTGTTTATTATTTGTTTGTTTCATCGCCATGTTGATCGCTGGTTTTTTTTAACAGCAGTGATAGTTGGTCTATTAAGTGTTCAACATAGCTTGAACACTTAATAATCACTGGAAAGATCAAGGGGAGAAGAGATTGGGGACGACAAAGAGAACAGTTGCTAGATAGACTAGTATTGTTGTGCGGTAGAAGTTCACCAACCGAGCTTATTGACAACACAAGAGACAGAGAGACGTGAAGAAACATGATCTTCTACGCCATTCGGCATGGCACTTGATTGATTGATTGACAGTTGGTAAGCAACGTTTGCTTTTTGGTACCTCATCTCAATTTCTCTGTCAATTTTGCCGTCTTCTGTAAAAATGCTTCATACATACTTAAAATATGATGTCTTATTTTTCTGTCGTTAAAATACACATTTAGCTGTTCTTTTGCTCTGCATATTTTTATAGTTTCTGTTTTTGATGTGTTTAATCTCATATTGTATTGTTCGCACGCTGCCTGTAGTGAATATCTGTGTCCTCAGTTTCATGTATTAGACTTTGATCGTTTGCGAAGAGTAGATCAGGAGCAGGCGATTTCTTAAATTCAGACAAAACATGATCGGTTATGCAGATGATGCACAGAAGCAGGAGCACTAGTCAACACAACTAAAACATCAGTAACTTGGTTATCTCGGAACAATCGTATTGTTAATACGCCAACTCAATGTGTGGAATTTTGTACTGGGGTCATTGAGAGAACTCATGCAATCAAGTATCTTGGAGTGCGATTTGACAGAAGACTTGATTTCTCTGAACACGTATACCATGTGATATATACATATATAGGTCTATATATATACATATAAAGAGTGGAAAGAAGATAATGACTGAAGCAAACTGTGAACAGCGCCATCTCGTTCTCTTGTACCAGGGTCTAGTCCTTTAAGATACCCCCCCCCCGACCTTAACTCTCAGCAATACGCAATTGGAAAAACTGGAGAGGGTACAGAACGAGGCAATGCACACACTACTTGGATGCACTATAAACACGGCTTTTGTAGTGAATGGTTTTCCATCCATGGTGGATAGAACAAGGATATGATCTGACCGCGTACTTTCCTTCCAGTTAACGCAGATATAAAACAGTGGGGGGGGGGGGTGGTGGCAGGCTTAAAGAATGAAAATCTGGGTTGGATCAGGCGTAGGAAATTATTCAACGCGTATGTACACCAGATGACATAGGTCCTGGTGAATAATGGGAAATAGTGTCGTTATAACTACGCAATGTCTTTCCCGTACACATCAGACTCGATAGAGTGTGTAGGCCACAGAATGTGTTGGTGGTGGTAAAAGAAGTTCAGGTCCTGATTGATGAGAATTCGTCTGAGGCAGGCATTTTTATACAGATGATGCTATTGTTCGAAATGTGCGCAGCTCATGAGCGTCGCGGTATATGTTGGAAAGAGAATTGTGAGTAGGCTGCGATAGAAAGACAGCGGTGCATCTGCTATGACTAAAAGTAGCGTGACCATGGAGATCATGGCGATAAACAGGGCAATGACGTGATTAGAGTCTCAAACCTACACTCATGCATGCTTTCTTGGCGACTCAACGAGCATGCTTAGAAAGATTGAGAATGGCTTGACACGCAGACAGTTGTTGGAGTCGATGAAACGGTCTAACCTAACAATAATGCAGACTATGGGAATCCCATGTCAAAAGAGTAAACGAGTACTATGAGAGTAAACAAGTACTATGAGAGTAAACAAGTACTATGAGAGTGAGAGTAAACAAGTACTATGAGAGTAAACAAGTACTATGAGAGTAAATAAGTACTATAAGAGTAAACAAGTACTGTGAGAGTAAACAAGTACTATGAGAGTAAACAAGTACTATGAGAGTAAAGAAGTACTATAAGAGTAAAAAAGTACTGTGAGAGTAAACAAGTACTATGAGAGTAAACAAGTACTATGAGAGTGAGAGTAAACAAGTACTATGAGAGTAAACAAGTACTGTGAGAGTAAACAAGTACTATGAGAGTGACAGTAAACAAGTACTATGAGAGTGAGAGTAAACAAGTACTATGAGAGTAAACAAGTACTATGAGAGTAAACAAGTACTATGAGAGTGAGAGTAAACAAGTACTATGAGAGTGAGAGTAAACACGTACTATGAGAGTAAACAAGTACTATGAGAGTAAACAAGTACTATGAGAGTGAGAGAAAACAAGTACTATGAGAGTGAGAGTAAACAAGTACTATGAGAGTAAACAAGTACTATGAGAGTAAACAAGTACTATGAGTGTGAGAGAAAACAAGTACTATGAGAGTGAGAGTAAACAAGTACTATGAGAGTAAACAAGTACTGTGAGAGTAAACAAGTACTATGAGAGTGACAGTAACCAAGTACTATGAGAGTGAGAGTAAACAAGTACTATGAGAGTAAACAGGTACTATGAGAGTAAACAAGTACTATGAGAGTAAACAAGTACTATGAGAGTAAACAAGTACTATGAGAGTGACAGTAAACATGTACTATGAGAGTGACAGTAAACAAGTACTATGAGAGTAAACAAGTACTATGAGAGTAAACAAGTACTATGAGAGTAAACAAGTACTATGAGAGTGACAGTAAACAAGTACTATGAGAGTAAACAAGTACTATGAGAGTAAACAAGTACTATGAGAGTAAACAAGTACTATGAGAGTAAACAAGTACTATGAGAGTAAACAAGTACTATGAGAGTGACAGTAAACATGTACTATGAGAGTGACAGTAAACAAGTACTATGAGAGTAAACAAGTACTATGAGAGTAAACAAGTACTATGAGAGTAAACAAGTACTATGAGAGTGACAGTAAACAAGTACTATGAGAGTGAGAGTAAACAAGTACTATGAGAGTAAACAAGTACTATGAGAGTAAACAAGTACTATGAGAGTGACAGTAAACAAGTACTATGAGAGTGAGAGTAAACAAGTACTATGAGAGTAAACAAGTACTATGAGAGTAAACAAGTACTATGAGAGTAAACAAGTAATATGAGAGTGAGAGTAAACAAGTACTATGAGAGTAAACAAGTACTATGAGAGTAAACAAGTACTATGAGAGTGAGAGAAAACAAGTACTATGAGAGTGAGAGTAAACAAGTACTATGAGAGTAAACAAGTACTATGAGAGTAAACAAGTACTATGAGAGTGAGAGAAAACAAGTACTATGAGAGTAAACAAGTACTATGAAAGTAAACAGATAGGTCTGGTAAACCAACACAGAGTAGATGTGGTCAGTCACTGCACAATGGGGGATATCTTGCGAAGTAGATCCTGGTACTTATGGACCGATGTTTCGATGTGCAGTGAGGATATATTTCTACTCATAAATTAGCTAAATATTTATTCTTCCTCTTCTGAATTCGTTCTCACTCTCCTATAGAAAGTCTGGAGAGATGCACGCTTTTTTACCATATTTTACGGCCTAGAAGTGATATCTGCGCCTTTCGACTTGGAAAATCCGACTAGCGCAGCTTCTGTGTCTCTTAGATCTTATATGGCAGTGTGTGTTAAACGGTAGTTCAGCGAAGTAAACTATGGGTTATGTTAAACGTAGTTCAGCGAAGTAAACTATGGGTTATGTTAAACTTAGTTCAGCAAAGTAAGATATAGGTTGTGTTAAACTTAGTTCAGCAAAGTAAGATATAGGTTGTGTTAAACTTAGTTCAGCAAAGTAAGATATAGGTTGTGTTAAACTTAGTTCAGCAAAGTAAGCTATTGGTTGCACGAGAAATGAAATTAATGAATGGGTAATCATATGTCTTTACAGTTAATTTTGTGTCTAATGATAAATTAAGAGTTGCAGAGTTCGTACACTTACGACGACATTTATTGATCTATCCCAGGATAGGTGCACTCACGATGACATTTACTGATCTATCCCAGGATAGATTTGAGGGTTTTTTGTTAGAGAAGAATATCGTACAGTTCATATGGTGTAATTAAGTATATACAGAAATGATTTGTTGTAATTAATTTGTTATAGAAATGTGTAGTAAAGTTATTACATAGATGAATTAGTGAAATGGTTACAGAGATGGTGTAGTGAAGTTATTACATAGATGGTGTAGTGAAGTTATTACATAGATGGTGTAGTGAAGTTATTACAGAGATGGTGTAGTGAAGTTATTACAGAGATGGTGTAGTGAAGTTATTACAGAGATGGTGTAGTGAAGTTATTACAGAGATGGTGCAGTGAAGTTATTACAGAGATGGTGTAGTGAAGTTATTACAGAGATGGTGTAGTGAAGTTATTACAGAGATGGTGTAGGGAAGTTATTACAGAGATAGTGTAGTGAAGTGATTACAGAGATGGTGTAGTCAAGCTATTACAGATAGGATGTAGTGAAATGATTACAGAGATGGTGTAGTGAAGTGATTACAGAGATGGTGTAGTGAAGTTATTACATAGATGGTGTAGTGAAGTGATTACAGAGATGGTGTAGTGAAGTGATTACAGAGATGGTGTAGTGAAGTGATTACAGAGATGGTGTAGTCAAGCTATTACAGATATGATATAGTGAAGTTATTACATAGATTGTGTAGTGAAGTGATTACATAGATAATGAAAAATGATGTAATTAAGTGTTGTTGTTAAGTAATGACATAGATAATGTAGTTGAGTCGGTACAGAACTGGAGTATTAAATTGATTGTGTTTTTATGGGGGTCATTATATTTAATGGGTAGAGGTATGTCATCTCCTAATAGATGTACCAACATTTGTAACTATACCAGGTTCTTCTTCATCAACCATCGCTCACACATTCCTGCAGATTATCAGGCTGCAGTCCGAGAACGAAAATCGACGAATCATGGTATACAGATTTGCTGCGATGTTTGCGCCTTTTGACTTGACACATCCTATTTCAGCACAGCTTTTGGGTAACTTTGGTCCTGTATGGGGTGGTACATCCAACTTCACTCCATAACCTTCTTAGTCGACTCCTACGACATGCATGGGCATTAAATAGTATTGTTATTCTTTTCTCTCTTTCAGGGTCTCGACAACATACTGGCTTCTACCACAGTTATGTTAATGTTGGACAGCTGTTAACCTGGTACCTCATATTAGTATTCCAACATATTTTTTGGTAATAGCCATTTTGTATTGCATGAAAACTCCATTACGGGAAAGTTATTTTAATTAAATAGTTAATATAGCTTGAACATGTGTACATGTTTACATAGATAAAAAAGGGGAACTATTTAAACCCGATTTGAAGTAGAATGGAACAAGTATGCAAAACATTATGTTCAACTAAGCTTCATCTATAGCAGAAGTTAATGCTAGATTAGATTATGCATGGAGATTTGAGTGTACCCTGCAGCGATCAGGTGGTAGAGTGAGGGCATGTGGTTGTCTCAGATGTAAGGGGGGAAAAGCGTCATAGTTATAACCTCTCAACCTTTGCCTTATAACTCGCTGGTTCTCAATCCTTTTTATCTCTTTTTGAGACAATTATTCTTATGTGTACCTCTTCTGGTGTAAGAAAAAGATTGTTCACTTTCTGCAAATATCAAACATTTTAAGCATTTTAAGGTTTATCGACACGTATCTTTTCAATCATTATTCAAATAGTTATCTACCCCCACCGCAATTTCAAGCATTTTCTCCGTGGACTCCTGCAAGTCTTTGTGGCACCAAGTGAGACCTTATGACCACGCTGAGAAGCACTGCTCTAACTAATTCAGGTTCACTGTCCTTCATTTTTGTATGTTATCGTGCGGTTTAAAACTTACACACATCCTGTTTTCTATATTTTACTGTAAATAAGAATTGCTATAATTAAGTTTGTTTTTAAATTAATGACGCTACGAGGTAGAAATTAATGACATCTGACTATTTTATTTGTTACATCTGTTACATCTGTGAGGAAATAAATACACACACACATACATACATACAAACACACACATGACTTGCAGTAGGTTTTCTCAATATGATACCACTCTTCGAAATACCGTCCCCGTAACAGATTTTCTGTCGAAATGCTGCACTGTAAATGTAATTTGATTGGCGCCGCCTAGTGCGACCGCCTCTCTGCATCATAGTACGGCACAGCCCTGAAAACACACACATATACACATTACATAGAGTGTCTATAAAGTCGTTGTGAATGATCTCTCACAGATCCGCACTAAATACCCACAATTCATATTCCGTAGTGGTACCAACAATGTAAATGAGTGCACAATTACTTTATAAAGATATATGTACTGACACAAAGAAACCGTGCCCAAAAATTGTATACACATTTCAGGAAAAAGTAGATCTAGAGCACATTTTTAAAATACGAATTTTATTCATTTTGAGAGTAAGAGATGTTATCTTTTTGTCACCAACAATTACAATCCATATTGATTGTGGGATCATGCACAGTGGTGTCAAGTATTGCACAATTACAGGTCGGTATGGATTGTGATCATACACAGTTAGTGGTTTCCGCTACTTTAATAAAGCTAATTCCTACCTAAGACAATGTAGAGAAACTATGATAATATGAGAAACAAGTGAAGTGATAATGAGGATACTATGAGCAACAAGTGAAGTGATAATGGTGGATACTATTGGATACTATGAGCAACAAGTGAAGTGATAATGAGGGATACTATGAGCAACAAGTGAAGTGATAATGGTGGATACTATGAGAAACATGTGAAGTGATAATGGTGGATACTATGAGCAACAAGTGAAGTGATAATGGTGGATACTATTGGATACTATGAGCAACAAGTGAAGTGATAATAAGGGATACTATGAGCAACAAGTGAAGTGATAATGATGGATACTATGAGCAACAAGTGAAGTGATAATGAGGGATACTATGAGCAAAAAGTGAAGTGATAATGAGGGATACTATGAGAAACAAGTGTAGTGATAATGATGGATACTATGAGAAACAAGTGAAGTGATAATGAGGGATACTATGAGAAACAAGTGAAGTGATAATGATGGATACTATGAGAAACAAGTGAAGTGATAATGATGGATACTATGAGAAGCAAGTGAAGTGATAATGAGGGATACTATGAGAAACAAGTGAAGTGATAATGATGGATACTATGAGAAACAAGTGAAGTGATAATGATGGATACTATGAGCAACAAGTGAAGTGATAATGATGGATACTATGAGCAAAAAGTGAAGTGATAATGAGGGATACTATGAGCAACAAGTGAAGTGATAATGAGGGATACTATGAGAAACAAGTGAAGTGATAATGATGGATACTATGAGAAACAAGTGAAGTGATAATGGTGGATACTATGAGCAGCAAGTGAAGTGATAATGGTGGATACTATGAGCAGCAAATGAAGTGATAATGGTTGATTCTTCTTCATTCTTGATTAGAAATTCTCTTATGGCTCTCTGCAGGAAATTCAGATAAGTCTTATAACTACCTGTCCATATGACGTGTCCTTTATAGAGTGTTGTCCTCAATGTCATTATGTAAGCATTTCGGTTCTGTGTAAGCTGCACAGCTTCTTCCGATGTCATTTTCAGAAGGTCTTCGATGTCATGTGCCCATTAGAGTGTTGGTCTGCCTATTGTTCTCTACCTGGAACTTCTCCCTACATGATTAATCTTTATACGCCAATGCGTCTTTTTATATGTTCGAAGTATCTTAGCTTGCGTGTTTTTTTTTTATTTTGAGGAGCCAGTCTTTTCTATGTGCAGGTCTTTGCTTGTGTTGGCTCATTTTTCTAAGGTTCAGGTCTTTGCTTGTGTTGGCTCATTTTTCTAAGGTTCAGGTCTTTGCTTGTGTTGGCTCATTTTTCTAAGGTTCAGGTCTTTGCTTGTGTTGGCTCATTTTTCTAAGGTTCAGGTCTTTGCTTGTGTTGGCTCATTTTTCTAAGGTTCAGGTCTTTGCTTGTGTTGGCTCATTTTTCTAAGGTTCAGGTCTTTGCTTGTGTTGGCTCATTTTTCTAAGGTTCAGGTCTTTGCTTGTGTTGGCTCATTTTTCTAAGGTTCAGGTCTTTGCTTGTGTTGGCTCATTTTTCTAAGGTTCAGGTCTTTGCTTGTGTTGGCTCATTTTTCTAAGGTTCAGGTCTTTGCTTGTGTTGGCTCATTTTTCTAAGGTTCAGGTCTTTGCTTGTGTTGGCTCATTTTTCTAAGGTTCGGGTCTTTGCTTGTGTTGGCTCATTTTTCTAAGGTTCAGGTCTTTGCTTGTGTTGGCTCATTTTTCTAAGGTTCAGGTCTTTGCTTGTGTTCGCTCATTTTTCTAAGGTTCAGGTCTTTGCTTGTGTTGGCTCATTTTTATGTTCATGATATTCTTAAGACCTTTCTATAACATTTACTTTTCGAATGTCGATTTTTTTTCCATTGCAGATTCTTCTTGATTCATGATTCTTGATTAGAAACTGGCTTTACAGCACGCGGGACATTCCCATAAGTGCTCCGCCCTCTGCTCCAGCAGCCATCCCAGTGTATGTAGACTCATAGTTCCGGTCAGGTGTTGATTGTGTCATCTTCGGAACTTTCCAAAAAATTTACTTTTCCTCCCCTCACCTCTAAATACTCCCATTTCTAACATTCTCTGT
Organism: Meghimatium bilineatum; assembly: GCA_034231615.1. Lineage (NCBI taxonomy): Eukaryota > Metazoa > Mollusca > Gastropoda > Stylommatophora > Philomycidae > Meghimatium > Meghimatium bilineatum. Next base: position 26,799,764 of record CM067312.1, read on the forward strand.
ATGTGTACGTTCTCAACCTCATTGACATAATCTGCATCTTGAAATAAATTTATTACTGACTTTATTAAATCTGCTTTATCTCTTCTCAGCAATGTGCCGTCTATCGCCGCATTGCCTGCCAATAAGTCGGCTCTCTCGTTTCCTCTAACCCCAGCATTACCAGGGCAGTATATCCATGTAATGCTCTGGACAACTGAGTTGTTCAATAAGTCCCACCATTCTTTTCTTAGCATGAACTTTTCTATCTTGCGCAACATGTTTTGAGAGTCTGTGAGTATTACAGCGTGTGTTGATGTATCAGTTATCAACCAATTAAGAGCTGCTGTAACTCCCTCTATCTCCATCCTCATGCTCGATGTGACAGTAGAATATGCTGAAGATTTCTCAACCAACACGTGATAATGGTGGATACTATGAGCAACAAGTGAAGTGATAATGGTGGATACTATGAGCAACAAGTGTAGTGACAATCCCGTGTAAGTGAACGTTTAAAAATATTTTTTTAAAGGATCAAACAGCAGTTTTACGTAGAGCAATAACAGAATCGACGTTGCGATCAAACGATCTTTATCAACATAAGAACAAAACATAAAATAGAACAATAAAATCAAGCAAAGATTACATACAACTCGACGATGTAATCGAAACTGACAGCTCTAGAAATATAACACAAACACAGAAAAGCGAAAATGCATCTTCTTAATAGCATTCTCCATATTTTAGGGCCTTACAAGCGGTCACATTCTTGAACTTAGATTAATCTATACTTCTCATTGACTGACAGCACAAAGAATACACAGTAACCAACGATAAACTTTGGAGCAGGCAGATCAGCCAAAATTAATAACGTACAATGGTTTTTGCTGTTACACAGGTCTCATGCACAGGTTTAATACTGGAGTACCGTCTTGGAATACTCGAGATTTAGAAGAGACGGGGGAATATGGAAAACTAGAATTTGTTAATGAAAAAAAAATCAAGATTTGAAGAGGCAAAACATAGAGAAGGTAAAAACTTGATTAATAATAATAATCAAGATTTGAAGAGACAGCGACTAAAGAAAACTAGACGCGCTTTTGAGCAAAATTTGCAGCAGCTGAAGAATTGAGAAAATATGACGAGCGAGTTTAGTAAGATTGGTCCAGATTTGAAAATACGGAAGATTAAAGCGAACTACGCCAGATTATATAATCAGAAGATTCAGTATGCAGAGTTATTATAGAGATTGATAAAGAGATTAGAAAAAACAAGACATGCGGACCGACTTTGATAGAAAGAATTAAGAGACGTGTAGACCGACTTTGATAGAAAGAATTAAGAGACGTGTAGACCGACTTTGATAGAAAGAATTAAGAGACGAGCCATGAAGACCTAGTATGATGGATGCTGATCTAGCTGTCCTAGGGCTCATGTCATTTGACCCATGTTTGATAGAAAAATAAAGAGACGAGATATGTGGATCTCAGTTATCCAATCTATGAAAATATGCAATAATTCTGGGATATAAAATATTAACTGCATTTACACGAACACAAGTCTCAGTGTAGATTTAACAAATGTGATTTTAGTGTTTATGCTTTGTTATGCGTCAATAATGAAATACTGTTTACGTGACAGCGGAATACAATTATGTACCCTTCTGTTGAATACACAATTTATTTCCCCAGGGAAAATATTTCAACATTAGATCCGGGTTTCTACGGTGTCATTTCATCATTTTCATTTCCGGATCCTACACGTTTCAGATTGGATAATTAGGAAAATAATAATATCTGAGAAAAATTGATTCTGAAACATCTGAGTTAACAGTCGGAAATGTTGATTCTGAACCAGGGTTAACAGTTGGAAATTTGTATTGTCAGGTATTAGGAAACAAATTCATTCCTTTTCTTTTAGCGCTGAAGTTAGCGCATAAGACAGAGGTCAGATGTCTCCTATTATGTCTGCTCAAAGCTATTCTTGAATAGTATGAATATTGTTTGTTTTAATTTCTCTAAGTATTGTTCTTTTGAGTGTTTCCTTTGGCCTACCCCTGGCTCTTCTGCATGTTTGTATCCATGCAAGAGATTGGTGGTGTGTTCTGTTATTGTCTGTGCGTAGGACATGTCCAATGTAAGACCAACGGCGTTTTCTAATAACATCTGTGATGTAGTTTTGATGTGTCTCTTCTCTGATTGTTTTCGTTCGATTTATATTCGCTCCAGTGGGTGTTAGTTATCCTACGAAGGCATTTGTTTTTGAAACTCAGTTTCTTTTCTGAAGATAAAAAACTTTTTCAGTTCTCACATCCATATGACAGCATTGGAATGACGCAGGAATTAAATAAGCGTATTTTCGTGAGTGTGCTGATTGACTTTGACCTCCAGATATTAGACAGTTTATTAAAGGCACTTGATACTAATGCAATGCGAGTTATGATTTATGTCATGACATTACTGTCGAGTGTTAATTTTCTTCCTAGATAGGAAAATTTGTGTACCTTTTCAAGTTGTCGTCCATTTAAACTAATTGCGTTAGGTGAACCAGTACAGTCCATACGTTTTGTTTTTTGATGGGTTGATTTGAAGAGCTATCTGTCCTGCGATGAATTTTAGTCTATCATTTTTTTTTTTGCATCTCGATGGAAAAGAATAATATATTTCTAAATTGTGTAAACAATATAGCAAAAATATAATAACACAAGATTGAATTACTTTAGATGTAACAGAAATATATAATTCTTATAACGGCTACTAAGAGAAAAAGGTGTTTCATGTTTCATGATTCTGTTTTGACAGCAGTTACAAGAGAACCAAATCTACCAACAACGTTATTTGAGGGTTCTACTACTATACAATTCTACAAGCAACAACGTCACTTGCTGATGTGACTAGGCATTTCTACTAACACCGTCACTTGGTGGTGTAACTAGACATTTCTACCAGCAACATTACTTAATGATGTGACTAGACATTTCTACCAACAACGTTACTTGCTGATGTAACTAGACATTTCTACCAACAATATTACTTGCTGATGTGACTAGACATTTCTACCTACAACGTCACTTGCTGATGTGACTAGACATTTCTACCAACAACATTACTTGATGATGTGACTAGACATTTCTACCAACACCGTCACTTGATGATGTGACTAGACATTTCTACCAACAACGTCACTTGATTATATGACTAGACATTTCTACCAACAACGTCACTTGTTGATGTGACTAGACATTTCTACCAACAACATTACTTGATGATGTGACTAGACATTTCTACCAACAACGTCACTTGTTGATGTGACTAGACATTTCTACCAACAACGTCACTTGATTATATGACTAGACATTTCTACCAACAACGTCACTTGTTGATGTGACTAGACATTTCTACCAACAACATTACTTGATGATGTGACTAGACATTTCTACCAACAACGTCACTTGCTGGTGTGACTAGACATTTCTACCAACAACATTACTTGATAATTCGCTCGCTGGTATTTCTTGCTATATACAATAAAAAACATGGCTGCTGCTAACTCAAAAATAACGGTTTGAGTCATCCCAAAAAAAAATCAGGTGTCGATTGTGTTTCTACAAAGCAGAAAAAGTACCACCTGTTGATAATATTTGTACTCTACATTCCTTCTGCGTGCAACACATCGGGTTGGGGGGCCGTCTCAGTGTGTAGCACGCAGAAATAATGAGCGAGCAGTACAAATGATTGCCGTTTTACTATCTTCGGTTTCGGAAGCATAATGAAAATAATGCCACTCTGCACATTGCACGAGTGTGGGTAGGTGGAATGGAGAAACAATACACACCGTGTCACATCTCAAAAGTTATCATGCAGATTTTATGTGGACATCAAGGACGACAACCATAGAACCAAATTTCAAGCTACTGCCGTTCTTCTGCAACTCCAATAAAATTTGTTGCATTATTTCAGATTGTCTCCCTTGTATAATATGTTATGTCTTTTTGTACCCTAGTTACGGGTAAACTTCGTTCCACTAAAGTGTCTTCCATTTAATATTTGTTGGTCTCTACTTGGACAGTACCGACAATTCTACCAACAACCACGTTACTTCATATGACTAGACAATGGAATCAACATCAACATTACTTGATGATGTTACAAGACAATTCTACGAGTATGAATAACGATATTCCTTGATGATGTGACTAAACAATACTTCTACCAATAATATTATTTGATGATGTTACGGGATGTTGTATTCAGTTTTTTTGTTTTTGTTTTTTTTTTAAAAACGTTACGAGAGATATATTTCTGTCTCTGTTGTATATCGTGGTCTCTGTTTTTTTTTTATAAAGTGGTCTATATTGTCTTGCATATGGCGGTCTATATTGTCTTGTATATGATTCTTTATATTATCTTGTACATTGTGGTGTGTATTATCTTGTATATGGTGGTCTATATTACCTTGTATATGGTGGTCTGTATTATCTTGTATATGGTGGTCTATATTACCTTGTATATGGTGGTCTCTGTTGTCTTGTGAGGAGGTTTCTGTATTTGTCAGCAAGGTTCTTTACTATCTATATTCGTAGGTGTTTAAGATTGAAATGTATCATAAATCTGTGAACACTTTGACTATCTATTTTCGTACATGTTTAAGATTGAAATGTATCATAAATCTGTGAACACTTTGACTATCTATATTCGTAGGTGTTTAAGATTGAAATGTATCATAAATCTGTGAACACTTTGACTATCTATTTTCGTACGTGTTTAAGATTGAAATGTATCATGAATCTGTGAACACTTTGACAATCTATTTTCGTACGTGTTTAAGATTGAAATGTATCATAAATCTGTGAACACTTTGACAATCTATTTTCGTACGTGGTTAAGATTGAAATGTATCATAAATCTGTGACCACTTTGACTATCTTCTTCTAGGTTCGCTCTCGAACTCCTTCTACTTCACAATATGTATTATGGTGATCTAAACTCGCTATTTCATGTTGTTGTGATATCTGACTTTTATTGGATGGAAATATCCGACTTGGGTCATTTAATAGAACAATCAATTCCATCTCCAAACCTCTTTACTCATCCCTTATCACATATATGACAGGTCACTGTGCTAGCTTTCGTTCCTCTTCTTTCTGACTCCATAACACACGGGCGAGATTTACTGCTTACTCCAGTTATTATAGATTGACGTCTATTTAGACATCGCTTCTCAGTCGCAGGACCGCGAGATATTTTTGATTTGTAAAGCTATTTATGAATATATAGAAAGCAAGTGGAATGCCCCTGGTCTTATATTTTTTTACCAGGCCGCGGTCTCACAAAGGTTGAGAAACACTGTAGTAGAACATACATTATTATAGTCGATGTCATCACCTAATTAACACTTTTCACTGTATTGAAAGCATTACCTTTCATCACATAATTATTTCTATGACCACCCTGTCGCGGTCACAGTGAGGGTCTAATTAGATCATTTCCGTGGATTTCATTGGTCACTTTTCCTATACTTTGTGCCCCAGACACTGGAGAACACAAAACTGGAAAATGCGCAGTAGCCCTTGGCAGTGACAAACACAATATGGTAATTTGAATCTCAGTTTTCAATGTCAAAAAGGTCACTGTTGAAAGGTAAGCTTGAGAGCACTTATACAACAAAACCCGCCAATCTGCAAACGTTTCCGTTTCATCAGTCGGCCAGCCATTTTCAAGTTTGAACCTGTAGTAATGGATATTGAACCATTATAGATATGATGAAATATTCATTCAGTCACGTCTTGTTGTTGTTGTCGACATGCAGTTGCTACAGAGATAAATCTACTTTTGACACGCAACCTCTTCATAAAATGTTCAGTGTTTATTGAACACAGGGCAGGCCCTGATAGGTTTAAATGGTTATTGATTTTGACATGCTCTGTTCGACACCGAAATATAGAAGATTTCTCCCGCAGAGCCTATTTATCGCGTCATCATTACCTCTTGGTCTGGTAGATTCGTTAAATACATTTCTACCAGTCAGCTCATTTTTCCATCTATTCAGCTAGATTTTACTTGCGTAGTTTCAGGGAATCGCTCTGACCGTGCTCATACAATCGAGTATTTCTTCTTGTTGTTTTAAGGCGCATATCTTTGCAACTCAATCATATATTATACCAAATCTTTTTCTTTGAGAATCAGAAGCTTCAATCGCTTGGTGTTGCAGAATTCCAAAAGAGAAGCACAGACCAATGATAATGTTGGCGGCAAAGCATGTCGTAAGAAGCGACTAAGAATGTTCTGGGGAACACCTGGCTGTCTCATCCCATATAGGGTCAGTGACCCAGATGCCACGATGTAGACTTAGTCTGTGGGGTGAAGTGACAAGCCGAAATTAGACTGTCGGATACCCCAACAAAGAAGAGAGCGAAATGGTAGAGTTATTTACTATCGGACAAAGCCTGCTCCCAGGGGAAAGTAACCCAGTCTTGTCAATAGCGGTACCAGAGATAATGTAAGTATTTCGGCCCAGGTGTGTTAACGTATCGGTCGGGTAGGGAAACCTGAAAAAGGCGCTGTTTCGTCTCGATCATTAACGAGGGAACTCTGGATCAGGTGCTAATTGCTTTTCATCACCTTCTGAGAAAAAGCTCAATATTGCAGAAGCCAGCACAAAGAAGCGTAGACATCGCGTTGGGAAAAGTGCGATTTCCCATCGGCACTTCAGGGATGAGGAATCCCATTGATGTAAATTGTTAAGCGATGCCATTTCTGTAAGTAGCGTGTGGGATTGACATGCAATCCACGACAGTTAAGTCTTGGTATATGGGGTACCATTGGTCAGAAAGGGTTCTAGGAAAGGGGTAACGACGGGTTTCGGGAAGGGTTTGAAGCAGTGTCTACTGGGAAGAGGTGGGACGTGAAACAGTGCGAGTTTCAAGAGAGGCGAAGTGAACGTCAAAAAAGTAGCAGTTAGAAACTTACGGTTTATGAATTTCGCTCAGAATGAACCATCTAGTTTTCCAGACTATGCTCTAAGAGGACTGAATAGTTCTCTAAGTTGTTAGAATCGAGGTTTCTACTCTTCTTCTTCTTCTTCTGCGATCAGTTTCCTATGCTCATAAGTCTATACAGGAAGGTGGGCCGCCTCAATGAATTCAGTCTTCAGCAGGAGGTCCTAAGGTTGCCCCACACAACGGACCAGACTAGAGGAATTCCTGATCCAGATTTTGTCGTTCAGGCTAAATGAGAGAGCATACTGTGTTAATCAAGATACTCACGCTCAGTTCGAGAAAGATGGTATCTACGATCGCCGTGTGGCTGAAATATTAGTAGGAAGATACAAGCATAAAACTTGGGTTCTAATTGATTCACTATTGCGGGAAGTCCTCCCCAAGACTAGCATAAATAAGAAGGTACTTAGAATACACTGTGGAAGTAACGGACGTATGGATGGAAGCTGGTGAACAGGACGAACTTGCACATATCCAGATACTTTGTAATAATTCATGGATGTTGTAAACTTATGTAAACAGTAGCAAAAAGAGAATCATTGCTTTCAAAATGAGATGCTACAGAATAATTTTACGTATGTCATGAACAGACAAAAAGACAAATTAAGAAGTGTTAAGATTAATAAACGTCGAGGAGGGTTGCCTTGTTAACAAGAAAGCTGTGGGGCTTTTTTGGGAGGTCATATAAAGAAACATAACAGCTTGGAAATATTAATAGCTGAAAGTAGAGTTAACGGCAACGGGGAAGAGGGCGCCCAAGACGATGATGGTGAAGTAATATATCAGATTGCTTAAACATGTATCTAGTTGCGGCAGGTCAACTAGATACATGTTTTTTTATGTATCTAGAATTGCTGAATTCTAAATTCTGAATTCAGAATTGCTGAGTGTTCAAAGAGTCCATGAGGAAGACCAGGTTCTGGAAAGAATATGTGACATGATGATGCAAACTTTGGTAATAAACGTTTCTTCTTATGTGGAAGTTGGTTGTTCCTGAGTTCAGTCAGCAGTAGTACAGAAGATTGGAATCTCTTTAATAGGTGATTCAAGTACAGGTACACTGCCACACTGGTTCTCGTAAATAACGAAGAGATATATATCACTCTCTGCCACGTCGATAGTCACCATCACTGACCATCGCTGCAACACGGGGGCAGTGACAAAGACAACTGCAGCGCAGGGCACACTGCAATAATGATGAATTTGAATGTGTCAGACCAAAAGGTGTAGATATCGCAGCCACGCTATAAACCATAGTATAAAGCACTCAGTTCTTCTGACTAAATTATGCTGATCTGCGGGAGTTTTAAAACAAACGCAAAGGACAAAAACTACTTTAAAACTGTTAAGATTTTTTAATAGTTGATTTATATCATGGTGTACCTTCTCCGCAGCGAAGGTTGACTGCAATAGACCTCCAGTATCTTCTGTCTCTTGCCTTAGTGGTGCACTATGCTAGACTGTAATCTGTCCATCTCAAGATGTTTCTCTCACACGTGTATCTCTGTCTACCTCGTGATTGCCGCGCCTCGACATGTCCTTCAGTTAAGTTCTTCAACAAGGTGTCATATTTTTTACCATGCCCAAAATATTTTATTCTTTTGATTTATCTCTTTTAATACTTCTTTTTTTTTCATTCTCAGTGTTGTAAAAACCTCTTGTTTAGTTTTCTTCTCTTTCCATGACATTATCCCCGTTCTTCTATATATCCGCATCTCAAAGACATCAATTCTATTTCAACAATGATAAACAATCATATGTTATTTGTTCATTATTCATGTTTCTGAGACATACATTAATGTAAAATAGGTACAATTTTACAGTTCTCATTTATAAATTGTATTTGTTTAGATGTCAAAATTTTCCTCATGTCATTGAAAGTACATTTAGCCATTCCTATTCTCCTTTTAATTTCTATTTAACATCTACCATCGTGTTTGATTATGTGTCCACGATATTGGTAATGATTTACTTTGCTTTGTGTAGTGTCTCTTCGTGTATTTTATGTTCTTCTTGATTCTTGATTAGAAACTGGCTTCACAGCACGCGGGACGTTCCCATAAGTGTTCCGCCCTCCGCTGCAGCAGCCATCCCAGTGTATGTAGACTCATAGTTCCGGTCAGGTGTTGATTGTGTGATCTTCGGGACTTTCCAAAAAATTTACTTTTCCTCCCCTCACTGAATACTCTCATTTCTAACATTCTCTGTATGTGTACGTTCTCAACCTCATTGGCATCATCTGCATCTTGAAATGAATTTATTACTGCCTTTATTAAATCTGCTTTATCTTTTCTCAGCAATGTGCCGTCTATCGCCGCATTGCCTGCCAGTAAGTCTGCTCTCTCGTTTCCTCTGACCCCAGCATGACCAGGGCAGTATATCCATGAAATGCTCTGGACAACTGAGTTGTTCAATAAGTCCTACCATTCTTTTCTTAGCATGAACTTTTCTATCTTACGTAACATGCTTTGAAAGTCTGTGAGTATTACCGAGTGTGTTGATGTATCAGTTATCAACCAATTAAGAGCTGCTGTAACTCCCTCTATCTCCATCCTCATACTCGATGTGACAGTATAATATGCTGAAGATTTCTCAACCACCTTCACGCCATTTCTGTAGGCAACAAAACCCCAACCGCTTTTATTTATGTTTCTGCTGACAGAGCCATCTGTGTATATAATTATGTCTTGTGGTTTCGAGTGTAGTTGGGCGAGTTCTTGCACTGTATCCTGAGCCCTGACTGCCGTCCATTTTCGACACGCTTTATCTAGTTGTATTATTACTTTAGTCAGTGATTTCTTCTCAGTGTCTACCTCCACCCATTCACTGCTCTTTCCTATTTCTTCCAATTCACATACTATTCGCAGTGTCTTCAGCCTCTGCCATCCATGATCTGCCACGTTTGATTCGTTTTCCCTTTGACTCATCTAGACGATGGTGTAATGGGTGGTGGTTGTATTCTGTCACTTTAAGGTACGACTTAACTTGTGCTACCTGATGTCGCACTCTAATGCTGGGGATATCAAGCAGAAATCTAATAGCAGAGATGGGTTATCTCTAGTACACCCCAGTACCGCTCTCATTGCCTCATTTTGAACTTTTGTCAATCTATCGACTTGTGTCTGTGACAAAGTTAGTAGGCCAAGGCCATAATCTATTACAGATAGCACCACCACTTGCAGAAGCAGAAAAAGTACCCATTGCTGCATGTCAAAGGTCGCCATAACCTTAAAACACTGATCCCTCTTCTAGCCTTCTGAATCATATTTGTGACGTGCTTGTTGAATGAGAGACTTCTATCAAAGATTATCCCAAAATATTTAAGGTCCAGTTCTCTTTCAATGACTGAGCCCATGCAATTAACAGCTGGCAGTGTGTCATTGACCAGATTATTATTTAAGGAGTACCAGACGACCTTTGCTTTCGAGGGATTGATCACAGCGTTGTATGTTCTGCACCACATCGACAATTGATCTAGTCCATTTTATGTTTAGCAGGTGTTCCTCTTTGATCTTGCTGATGTTCATGGTTTTTTTGGGTATATATTTGTCCCCTATACTTTATGTCGCCAGACAATGAAAATGACCGGGACGTCGGATTACATCTTTGCAGTAACACGGAAACAAATTCAGTTGTTATTATATGTTCCTTCAGCGCTGAATTTAATGCATAGGGCAGAAACCAGTGCTCTTACGTTCGAGTAATATGATGCTACTGTGTGTAATTATTGCGTGTTATTGAGATCCTTGGTCATACTCTCTCTCTCTCTCTCTCTCTTGGTTATTCTGCGAAGAGTCTCTCTTGGTCTCCCTCTTTGGCCATCTGGTACCCATTTTAATACTAATAGTGGCTATATGTTTTCATTCATTATGTTGTTCGTACATCACAGGTGATAATGACCATTTGTTACATCCACTTTTGAAAATTCAATTTTAGTTATGTCCTTGATTATGCGTTCGTAAATGGCTAATGAGCCCTATTTGAGCTGTAAATGTCCTTTGACAGTTCGAATATGGAATAACGGCAGTAGACGGATCATGGTCTATCATTCATTATATGCACATGTCCAATATAAGTCCATCTTTTTCTTCTTCTGCATTCATTATTAAGCTGTCGCTGGATCTCTCTTGTTACTGGACACTGGTCCTAATTGTCTACATCTATCAGGATGTAGTCCAGAAAATAAAAATGCGTTGTATCGCCGTTTTATTTGCGCCAATGACCACGACACATCCGTCTTCGGTGGTGTTTTCTTCTTATTCTTGTAAAAACATATTACTGTCTGGTGTCTTCTCTTACTTTCTTGTTTGATTCTTGTTTGACTTGAATCCTTTCAAACAATAATTAAGAGTTTTCTAAGACATTTATTTTCAAATGAGTTTAATTTCTTCTTCAGCCCGTTTATTACTTCCCAGCTTTCGGATCCATATGTTCATACAGATATTACATTAAAGTTTAACAGTCTTAGTAATTGTTCTTACTGAGAGAAATATACTAAATAATTCAGCACAAAGGAAACACAAGAGCCAAATCAAATATCTTGTTATCTTGATTATTTGAGATTGGGGATGTAACTCTCCGATTATGAATACAAAGGATAATGTCAGAACTGAAAATAGGGGTCGACAAATTACGGCTAACTGGACACATCCGGCAAGCTAAGCTATTTTTACCGGCTCACACGGATACTTTAAAAGTCTTCTTTTGTGTTTGTTCTCGAAATGCTACAGATTAGTAGGATGTAGTCTGGAGAACGGAATGTGTTGTTTCATGTTTACATCTTATCTGCGATATGAGTTCGAATCCATAACACATTTGACATTAGCATGGGATTAAAAAAAATTACGTGAACATGCATATGAGCTCGTAAAATATAACATCATTAGCTTTGATCATAGCATGGTAATAAAACTGATCATTCCTCATATGGTAATAAAACTGATCAAATGTAATGCAAATGATGTTCGGTATATATCACCAAATATTCAAACATGCAATTTTAGTAAGTGTTAGGAATAATTGAGTAGGTATAAAGAATACTTTGAGTAGGTCTAAAGAATATTTTGAGTAGGTCTGAAGAATAATTTGAGTAGGTCTGAAGAATAATTTGGGTAGGTCTAACGAATAATTTGGGTAGGTCTAAAGAATATTTTAAATAGGAGTTAAAAATAATTTGATTAGTTATGAAGAACAATGTGAGTAGGTGTTATGGAGTAATTTGAGTAGGTGTTAAGAATGATAAAAAGGACAGTGTCTGTCCGCACCCTTAATCATGAGATTTTAAACAAAAAGCATTGTTAGCATTCATGAGTATCCATCACCCAGCATTTTTGACTGTTATTGTTTTCTAGGCAATATAAATATGTTTAGTAGTTTATAATTGCTTTTTTGAATTACTTGGGTGCATAATTGCCTGCGGCGGAATTCGAACCCGATACTTTGATCGTCAAAGACGAGCTGTGTACCACGACGCCACAGAACAGGAGTGAGAATATGAGGCGACAAAAGATATGTCCCTGATTGACAAGATTGCTATTGGAATTGAATATCAGATTTTGTACTCCAGGATTCAGACAACCAGATAATCAGAACTTAAGACCTTCTTCTTACAAACGTCCACCCCTAAAATGTGTAAAAGATTTTTTTTTTCATCATGCGCATGTGTGTGATGTGTTGTTGGTAATTTCTTAGTACAGTAACCCGTGACCGTCGCGACATACGTAAAACAAGTTGACCATTTAAAAAACAGCCTTCATAAATAATTAATTTGAGTTTTCAAGTGATTTTCATATGTTCATGTGTCTGGTTTATGCTTTGTTTCGACAGATATTGAAAATAACGAAGAACTTAAATGAATCATTTTATAAAGCTTGTTTTTACAATTAGTCAACAAGTCTCACATATATTTCTCCAATCACCAGTAGCCCCTACATTCGGTTCGCTGACTAAAAAAGCGCAGCCATTCCTGGTCTAGAATATCAGTTATATTACGAAACACTCTGTATGGATGTACTTCTTCTTCTTCTGCGCACATTCTCAAACTGCTGCAGGTTAGCAGGATCTTCTTCAGCGTTCATTTTCAAACTCCCAGCAGATCTCTCTTGTAGAGGCCAATTGTCCTGCTAGATTTATAGCATAATGTAGTCAAGAGAATGGAAATGTGTTGTGTCGCCGTTTTATTTGCGCCAATGGCCAAACATATCCGTCGTCGGCGAGGATTAGAAGGATGTAGTTCAGAGAACGGAATGCGTTCTATCATGGTTTTCAACTATGCTGTGATATCTACCTCTTTCAGCCTCACACATCCGACTTCAGCATAGCTTATGTGCTATTCTGTCCCTATATGAGATGGGATAGTCAATTCCACTCCATAACCTCCTTAGTCGCCGTTTACGCCATGCAATGAAAGTAAACAGTGTTACTATTATGTATTTCCCTTTCGGGCCCCAAAAACACATGTTATACTGAAATCTAAACATCTCAGTCCCTCTTGTGGTATATTAACATCTAAACATGGCGTGATGGCACGCTCCAGTATTATATTGAAATATAGACATTTTACACGCTCTGGTTGTGAAAAATAAACATTTCACACGCTTTAGTGGCAAATTGAAATATATACTAGTCACACGTTCTGCTGGCATATTTGGTCAATAATCTTTCTTATGAGATATCTCAGAGTATGCTGTATGAGATAACTCAGAGTATGTTGTATGGGATATCTCAGAGTATGTTGTTTGAGATATTTCAGAGTATATGCTGTATGAGATATCTCAGAGTATGTTGTATAAGATATCAGAGTATGCTGTTTGAGATATCATATCTCAGAGTATGTTGTATGAGATATCATATCTCAGAGTATTTTGTATGAGATATCAGAGTATATGTTGTATGAGATATCTCAGAATATGCTAAATGATATATCAAAGTATGTTGTATGAGATATCTCAGAGCATGTTGTATCACATATCTCAGAATATGTTGTATGAGATATCAGAGTATGTTGTATCACATATCTCAGAGTATGTTGTATGAGATATATCAGAGCATGTTGTATGATATATTTCTAAGTATGTTGTATGAGATATCATATCTCAGAGTATGTTGTATGAGATATCAGAGTATGTTGTATGAGATATCTCAGAGTATGTTGTATGAGATATCAGAGTATGTTGTATCACATATCTCAGAGTATGTTGTATGAAATATCTCAGAGTATGCTATCCACTATATCACAACCTCGACTATTTTGTTACGGTGGAAAACTATGATATATTCAATTTGATTAAAGTCAACGGTTATAAGGTGCTTATCTCACCGTCAGAGATAAACAAAAGAAGAAACAGCTAGTAATATATAGGAAACAATGTAAATGTAACTTCTTAAAAGAAAACATTGAAAAAGTATCGAATCGAACTGCTGCATATGTTACAATCATCATTCTTAACCTGGGAAATGAAGAAGGAAATAAATGATCATGATTATATCCTGTGCTTTATAAAATTAGATTACATGTCAGAAAGAGGCAGTAAAGTGCTAATCGCAAAAAAAAAGAAACACAATTACAAGCAATTGTGTGCATTTACATAAATGATATAACACAAACCTCGATGGCATATGAAGAAATTCATATCCATAAAACTCATCAAATATAATGATGGTAGAGGTACTAGATATTACATTAGAAAAATTAAAATTAATTCCTCCAACTATTTCTATTTTCAGCCCTGCAGTTGAAATTATACAAATCTATCTTATGTCTCTTCGTGATCTTTTTTTATCTTCGCCTGCTCTTCTGTCTTCGACTGTACTCTGCAGAAAACGTGTAGATAAGGGACTGAGGGTTGGGGTGTCAAATTTCCACACTTCCTTAGAAATGATAAAGTAATAACATGACTTGTATATATCAAGAGACATATTCTTTCCAGAACGTTCTCTTCATCGTGGGTACTCCGAACACCTCTCTGTCCCCTGCAAGGCTGCATTGACCAGAGACATGTGCATACATTCTTCGATGTCGATGGTCCATCGTCTTCTTGAACACCTTCTTCTTCTCTCTCCTTGCACTCTGCCCTCCAAAATCAGCCTTTCGATACCATCATGCCGCTTTAAGTGTCCAAAATACTGTAGCTTCCTTCTTATGTTGGTATTTAGAAGCCACCCTTCATTTAGTTTCAATAATTTCAAAATTTCAATATTCTTCTTTTTCTCTGTCCATGATAATCGTAGAATTGTTCTGTAGCATTTTATTTCAAATGAATGTATTATTTTGGATATTGTCTTGTTTCCAAGTCTAGCATCCATATGTTGTCACTGGGAAAACATGTGATCTTAACAGGATTACTTTTGTGGCCTTATTACTGCTTTGCCAGCACAGCTTTCGCATTTGTGTTAATTTGAGTGTTGCTATTGCGAGTCTTCTTTTAATCTCGACTGAACAATCTCTGGAACTGTTTATATTTGCTCCCAATTATTGGAATTTGTTAACACATTCTAGTTCTATATTGTCTATGTTGATTATCGGTTTGATCTTTGTTTTGTCTGTTGTCATATTTTTTCTCTGTGCTTTTATAAATATATTTTTTTTATCTCGCTGTATTTCTTTGTTATAATTAGCTGTTTCAGTCCGTTATGGTGAGTAATAAGGAGAACTGTATCTTCTTCTATCTTATTTCAGGAATCTTGCACCCACCGATATTTAATAAGTGAAACTAATTTTCCTCTAGTTCTTCTCTTTCATTTCTCATTATATTTTTTGCATGAATGTTGCAAAAGATATTGGGATAGAGTAAATCTATGTCTCACTCCACTTTGAACAGCGAACCATTCATATGTTTCTCCCTCCACTCTTACTGCTGCTTGTTGTTCGTGATATAGTGTTTCTTTAAGATGTATTATGTAAGCAATACGGTTCTGTGTAAGCTACACAGCCTCTTCCGATGTCATTTTCAAAAGGTCTTCGATGTCATGTGCCCATTAGAGTCTTGGTCTGCCTCTTGTTCTCTACCTGGAACTTCGCCCTACATGATTAATCTTTATAAACCAATTCGTCTTTTTATATGTTCGAAACATCTTAGCTTGCGAGTATTTTTTTTATTTTGAGGAGCCAGTCTTTTTCTAAGGTTCAGGTCTGTGCAGACGCTTGTGTTGGCTCATTTTTCTGCCCATGATATTCTTAAGACCTTTCTATAACATTTACTTTTCGAATGTCAATTTTTTTTTCTTTTCCATTGCAGATGTCATTGTCCACGTCTCACAACCATATGTTGTCACTGGAAAGATATAGCTACTTAATATTTGTAACTTTATTTTTCTGTTTGCCGCTTGCCATAGATTTTTCATCTGTGATTTTTTTATAGGGCCATTGTAAATATCTTTCTGATCTCTGCATAGCAATCTCCATCGATGTTGATGGTTGACCCGAGATATTAAAAATTGCTAATATTTTCTATTTATTCTTTGCCAATGACTATTGTAAGTGTGAGTTCATTTGGTTTATAACACCATGAAAAAGGAAAATAAAATGACATCTGCAGTAACACAGTCAAACCATAATCGTCTACATAATATAAAGCCTACTGGCTAATAAAAAATCATGCCTTCTTAATGACACATGTGACTATTCCCGAGATTTTCATTGGTCGCTATAATTATACGTTGTGTGACAGCCAAAGAAAATCAAGGGAATAGTCAAGTGAATCATTTTAGAATGCATTATTTTCCATTATCCAACAGGTCTTATAACACCTAGAGTCGCAGTCAAACAATAATGTCAGTTCAATATATAACCTACATAGTTTTATGTTGGCATGTGTTGGCAATGTTTATATGTATCATTTTCCCTACAAAAATTGCTACATTTTCTTCGTAAATTGAAACGAATGTATTCCACTTTTTTATTATTTACTTGTATTAATAATAATAATAATAATAACAATAATAATAATAATAACAATTATAATAATAATGTGTAGGAATGCAGTACCATTGTTTACGAATAGATGAAAACAGATTAGATGATGTCATATAGTTTTACAGTTCACACAACAGACTGGGTCGTCGTTTTGGTCAAAGAGATTTACCAAGAAAAAATCACAAGACAAATAGTTTGAACCATAGTAATTAAGTTTTTCAATTCTGCAAAATGACGGAATCCCTTATGAAGAAAGGAATTAAGAAAAATAGCAGATATAAAAATTGAACTATTAAACAAAAAAGTCAATATTCAAAAATAGGAAGAGTCAGTAACGTTCTGAAGCAGAACACACAATTTTTATCTAAAAATATTGGAGAAATGAAGCTAAAATAAAGCAACCAGATCACACACAAAATATGATTACACAGTCATAGATATACAAATTAAGTGTATTAAAATTAAACGATTGTAATGTACTATACTGCTATATACAACGATTCTCATTCAGAAGTCACTGGTTAAATCGTACTCCATTGAAAATAGGGCTCGATATGGTCTTCAAAAATTTCATTTACTTCTTATTTTGTATTACTTCTTAGTCCTTTGTGTGCGAAATGACGATTCATTTTATTTGGTTATTAAACAAAATTAAGTAAACAATGGTGGGTGATGATGGTGGCGGAAGTGGTGGTAGTAGTAATGGTAGTGATTATGATGATAATAAAATCCGAGAGTGTACTTGAACTCTCTTGTTCCATATGCCAGGCAGTGGTGATAGTGCTCGTGATGATGATGACACAATACTGAGGAAGCACTAGTACTCTCTTGGTTCATACGGCATGTTGTAGTGTTGGTGATGGTGGTGGGGTGGCAGTGGTGGTGCTGGTAATGACAATGATAATAGAACCCGGAGGAAATATTAGTACTCTCTCGTTCCATACGCCAGACAGCGGTGGTAGTGGTGGTGATGGTGATGACACAATACCGAGGAAGTACTAGTACTCTCTCTTTCCATGTGCCAGGCAGTGGTGGTGATGGTGATGACACAATACTGAGGAAGTACTAGTACTCTCTTGTTCCATACGCCAGGCAGTTTAGTTTAGTTTTAGCTCCAGACTGAAATTTCTTTGACTTTTTTTCTATGTGGAGATTTTCCCAATTTTTGCTTATGCAAGTTCCATGTGACGATTTCACTCAATGTGGCTGTAGCGTGCAATGATATACGCTTAACAATGTGGATATAGGATGCAATGATATACGCTGGACATTGTGGATGTATGATGCAATGATATACGTTGGACAATGTGGCTGTATGGTACAATTTCATGAGCTGGACATTTCTATCTTCAAAAGTCTCACTATTAACACCAAAAAAACAGAAGTCATGCACCAAGCAACATCAAATAGCCAACATACTGCTACTTCCATCATCGTCAATCAGGAAAAACTGCAGGTAGTCGACAATTTTACTTACCTTGGAAGCACTCTCTCTCGCGATGTCAACATTGATGTGGAAATTAACAATAGACTGGCAAAAGCTAGTGCTGTATTTGGCAGATTACGCAACAATGTATGGGACAGAAGAGGTATAAGAACAACCACCAAACTTCAAGTATATCATGCTGATGTTATACCAACCCTACTATACGCCTGCGAAACTTGGACAGTATATGCTAGACATGCAAGAAAGTTAAATCATTTCCATCTTACCTGCCTACATAAATTACTAAACATCCATTGGTGGGACAAAGTACCAGACTACGAGGTCTTGGAAAAATCAACCTCAATAAGCATCCACACAATACTTATGAAGGCGCAGGCACGCTGGGCAGGCTATCTTGTGCGTATGGAGAACTCGCGTTTGCCAAAACAAATATATTATGGAGAACTCAAGGCAGGATTTCGAAAAGCTGGTGGACAGATAAAGCGTTTCAAAGACACGCTCAAGTCATCCTTGAAACATCTTAACATTGACGTAGGCGCTTGGGAGAGCCTCGCTCAGGATAGAACAGAATGGCGTTACAGCATTAGAACGGGAGCACTAGCGGCGGAAGAATTCAGACAAGAAACTGCAAGACAGAAGCGGACACGTAGAAAAGAAAAAACATCTCAACCTCACACAGATACCTTCTATTGTTGTCAATTCTGTAAAAGAACATTTTGTGCGCGCATTGGACTTGCTAGTCATTTAAAAACGCACTATTAACTTTATTATTTTATTATTTATTTTTATTATTATTATGGCTGAGTTTTTGGTCATCGTCGATCACGACGGACGAACATCATCTTCAAAAGACAAAAATCCAGTTCCAACCGTCATTAAAACCCGAAATCTCATGGTTATGGAACCGTCCTTCTAGCCATCTGGCCACACAACGGCATAAAGTTGATAAATATTCAACTCTATGAACTATCATTCGTGTACAATCAAACTGTCAAGATTATGATGAACTTCTCAACTACATGACTTTTAGAAATTGACAGAAATTAATCGATATTTCAGCCAGTGCGTACACGGGACAAATCATTTGCTTGTGTTTAGACAAAAATCAATCATGGTTACATAAATAGGCTTTCCGAATAATAGCTGATTACATGCTTGAACAGTTCATGCTATTCTCTCTCTCTCTCTCTCTCTCTCTCTCTCTCTCTCTGTCTATCTCCACTATTCGGGTGTTTCTGCAGTGTTCTACAATCATATTTTTGTGTGCTTTATAACCATTGAATAAAACATGAACGAAATTATTTGTTTCTATTGTCTAACCCCAGGTGTATGGTTAAGTTACCTTTCCACATTTAACGTTATGCGTAGGTTTGGGGGTTTTAGTTTTCATTCCAAGACCAGATATGCCACCTGGGTTGTAATATATCCAGGTATATTTTTTCAAAATCTTTGATGTTATCTGTCAAATTCTTACTTGGTTTTCCTCTGTCTAGGTAGCCTACTCGTGTTTGCTATGCGTTTGTTAAGAGTGGGGGTGTTGGGTGTGCTTCTTTCTCATAATATATCCAGATCATTGTACTTGCTGTCTCTCGATATATTCAATAGATGATATAAAGCATATTCTATTTCTGATACCGTCATTTCGTACCAAGTCAGTTCTGGTAACCCCAAAAGCGTTTCTCGAGTATGCCACTGTGACGACAATGAACTATATTCCTAAGGAATGACTAGAAAATTGCAAACAGACCAGAGCAGGTTGAAATTCTAAGTCTCCTAGTGGAACACTGATTAGAAATATATATTGGGAACAAACTGCACCAATAAGGTGTGAAACAGCTACTCACCATACATAGAAATAAGATGAGGGGTAAGACAAGGCTGCATTTTATCACCAAACCTATTTAATATCTACACAGAGAATATCTTTAAAAATATAGAAGAAATGTCAGGACTCAAGATCAATGGGAAAATAATAAACAACAAATAAATGGTATGCAGATGATACTGTTCTTTTAGCAGAAAGTTGGCTTGAACTACAAATACTAATAGACCAAGTCAATAAATCAAGTTATGAATATGGACTGGATATAAATATTAAAAAAAACACAAACCATGATAATCAGCAAAGCAACAAAAGAACGAGAGCTAAACATAAACATAACATGGAGAGAAACTACAACAAGTAAAACATTATCAATATCAAAATATTTTGGCCACATTAAAAGACATGACACCTTATTGAAGACCTTATTGAGGGTAGAGTCAAAAAGAAGCGAGCAAGAGGTACGCAGAGATACAAGTGGGAGAGTAATATCACAAGGTGGACAGTCTAGCAGGGTACACCACCAAAACAGGAGACAGGGGATGTTAGATGTCTGTTGCAGCCAACCTTCGTTGCGGAGACGGCACTTGATGATGAGCAGCGGAACACAACAGACTCTCCATTCCTCTTCTTCTTCTTTCTGATCTCATATTCCTTTCCGTGTTGAGAGGAGAGTGAGTATACGGTCTTTTGCTCTTCTATTCGCCTCCTCTGCTGTTATATTTCCGAGTGTCTCTAATACACGATCTATCCACCTTTTACGAGGGCGTCCAATATACTGTTTTCGTATCGTTTGGTAAGGGTTTCTTGGATAATACTTTGATCTTTCTGTCTGGTTATGTGGCCGAACCATTTAACTTGTTGTTTATGAATATATTCTAATGTTGGCGTGATCCCTAATTGTTTTCTAAGTTCTTAATTTCTGATTTTGTCTCTCAAGCTAAGTCCAATCATACGTCTTACATATTGCATTTCAGTTGTGTTGATCTTACGAATTGTTCTAGAATCCAATGTCCACGTTTGACATTGATAATGTTGGTAGGAAAATGGTGTTGAATGTCGCTTTCTTTGTTTCTAGTGTAATATCTTTGTTTGGTAATAGAGGTGTTAATTGAGCAATGACATGACATACCTTATTACATCTTGCATCTATTTATACTTCTTAGTTGTTGTCATATCTCAATTTGCTGCCAAGATATTTGAATTCATCTACTTGTTTTAGCTGTTTATGTTCATCTGGATGTTGATGGTCTTCTTTTCTCTTGCAATATTCATCATTTCCGTTTTGTCTATGTTGATTTTCATTCCACATTTCTTGCCTGTTATGTCTATTATTTTTAGGTGGTCTTGCAGATTTTGTATGCTGTAGTGGAATAAAAAACAGATTATCTGCAACATTCAGTTCATTTATTTCATTTGGGTTTGTTGTTTTGTTTATATGGCCCACGTATGTAATAAAAGGTAGCGGTGACAATACACATTCTTGTTTTACTCCTGTACTAATCACAAAGTCCTCTGTGTAGCCTGCTGCTGTTCTTACAGTGCAGCTGCTATTGTTGTAGAGACTTCTGCAAACGTTAATTACATGTTGGTATACTACATACATTTTTTTTTCCCAGATTTGTTCTCTTTCATTCATATGTGCACAAATTATAGAATGCTAAACTTACAATGTGTTTCACTATTGGCGACACATCCCTGTACATGTGGACAGACGCCACAGACTGCGTAACCTTGTCGACAAGGTCAATAACGATCGCAGGACGCATTGGGAATTCCCTTTCTAAAGTGATATATTTTGGCTTTTACCTAGGTTTTCATTTACCTGGATTTTCATTGACTGTCCACAAAAGGTAGACAAAAATTGAGAAATAAATATCACCGAAAAATTCACGTTAGAAGTATGATTCTCTATGAGTCCACATGACTGTATAATTGGCGAAACAGCGGAGCATATTCATCAATGAGTCCACAGGATTGTATAATTGACGAAACAGCGGAACATATTCTTTCATGTGTCCACATGACTGTATAATTGATGAAACAGCGGAACATATTCTTTCATGTGTCCACATGACTGTATAATTGATGAGAGAATCAGTGGAACATATTCTTTAATGAGTTCACAGGACTGTATAATTGATTAGAGAATCAGTGGAACATATTCTTTAATGAGTTCACAGGACTGTATAATTTCCGAGAGAAATAGCGGAACATATTCTTGCAAAAGTGTTCTGAGTATGCTTGTTGTTGTGAGTATGCTTGTTGTTGTGAGTATGCTTGTTGTTGTGAGTATGCTTGTTGTTGTGAGTATGCTTGTTGTTGTGAGTATGCTTGTTGTTGTGAGTATGCTTGTTGTTGTGATTATGCTTGTTGTTGTGAGTATGCTTGTTGTTGTGAGTATGCTTGTTGTTGTGAGTATGCTTGTTGTTGTGAGTATGCTTGTTGTTGTGAGTATGCTTGTTGTTGTGAGTATGCTTGTTGTTGTGAGTATGCTTGTTGTTGTGAGTATGCTTGTTGTTGTGAGTATGCTTGTTGTTGTGAGTATGCTTGTTGTTTGTGAGTATGCGTGTTGTTGTGAGTATGCTTGTTGTTGTGATTATGCTTGTTGTTGTGAGTATGCTTGTTGTTGTGAGTATGCTTGTTGTTGTGAGTATGCTTGTTGTTGTGAGTATGCTTGTTGTTGTGAGTATGCTTGTTGTTGTGAGTATGCTTGTTGTTGTGATTATGCTTGTTGTTGTGAGTATGCTTGTTGTTGTGAGTATGCTTGTTGTTGTGAGTATGCTTGTTGTTGTGATTATGCTTGTTGTTGTGAGTATGCTTGTTGTTGTGAGTATGCTTGTTGTTGTGAGTATGCTTGTTGTTGTGAGTATGCTTGTTGTTGTGAGTATGCTTGTTGTTGTGAGTATGCTTGTTGTTGTGAGTATGCTTGTTGTTGTGAGTATGCTAGTTGTTGTGAGTATGCTTGTTGTTGTGAGTATGCTTGTTGTTGTGAGTATGCTTGTTGTTGTGAGTATGCTTGTTGTTGTGAGTATGCTTGTTGTTGTGAGTATGCTTGTTGTTGTGATTATGCTTGTTGTTGTGATTATGCTTGTTGTTGTGAGTATGCTTGTTGTTGTGAGTATGCTTGTTGTTGTGAGTATGCTTGTTGTTGTGAGTATGCTTGTTGTTGTGAGTATGCTTGTTGTTGTGAGTATGCTTGTTGTTGTGAGTATGCTTGTTGTTGTGAGTATGCTTGTTGTTGTGAGTATGCTTGTTGTTGTGAGTATGCTTGTTGTTGTGAGTATGCTTGTTGTTGTGAGTATGCTTGTTGTTGTGAGTATGCTTGTTGTTGTGAGTATGCTTGTTGTTGTGAGTATGCTTGTTGTTGTGAGTATGCTTGTTGTTTGTGAGTATGCTTGTTGTTGTGAGTATGCTTGTTGTTGTGAGTATGCTTGTTGTTGTGAGTATGCTTGTTGTTGTGAGTATGCTTGTTGTTGTGAGTATGCTTGTTGTTGTGAGTATGCTTGTTGTTGTGAGTATGCTTGTTGTTGTGAGTATGCTTGTTGTTGTGAGTATGCTTGTTGTTGTGATTATGCTTGTTGTTGTGATTATGCTTGTTGTTGTGATTATGCTTGTTGTTGTGAGTATGCTTGTTGTTGTGAGTATGCTTGTTGTTGTGAGTATGCTTGTTGTTGTGAGTATGCTTGTTGTTGTGAGTATGCTTGTTGTTGTGAGTATGCTTGTTGTTGTGAGTATGCTTGTTGTTGTGAGTATGCTTGTTGTTGTGAGTATGCTTGTTGTTGTGAGTATGCTTGTTGTTGTGAGTATGCTTGTTGTTGTGAGTATGCTTGTTGTTGTGAGTATGCTTGTTGTTGTGAGTATGCTTGTTGTTTGTGAGTATGCTTGTTGTTGTGAGTATGCTTGTTGTTGTGAGTATGCTTGTTGTTGTGAGTATGCTTGTTGTTGTGAGTATGCTTGTTGTTGTGAGTATGCTTGTTGTTGTGATTATGCTTGTTGTTGTGAGTATGCTTGTTGTTGTGAGTATGCTTGTTGTTGTGAGTATGCTTGTTGTTGTGAGTATGCTTGTTGTTGTGATTATGCTTGTTGTTGTGAGTATGCTTGTTGTTGTGAGTATGCTTGTTGTTGTGAGTATGCTTGTTGTTGTGAGTATGCTTGTTGTTGTGAGTATGCTTGTTGTTTGTGAGTATGCGTGTTGTTGTGAGTATGCTTGTTGTTGTGATTATGCTTGTTGTTGTGAGTATGCTTGTTGTTGTGAGTATGCTTGTTGTTGTGAGTATGCTTGTTGTTGTGAGTATGCTTGTTGTTGTGAGTATGCTTGTTGTTGTGAGTATGCTTGTTGTTGTGATTATGCTTGTTGTTGTGAGTATGCTTGTTGTTGTGAGTATGCTTGTTGTTGTGAGTATGCTTGTTGTTGTGATTATGCTTGTTGTTGTGAGTATGCTTGTTGTTGTGAGTATGCTTGTTGTTGTGAGTATGCTTGTTGTTGTGAGTATGCTTGTTGTTGTGAGTATGCTTGTTGTTGTGATTATGCTTGTTGTTGTGAGTATGCTTGTTGTTTGTGAGTATGCTTGTTGTTGTGAGTATGCTTGTTGTTGTGAGTATGCTTGTTGTTGTGAGTATGCTTGTTGTTGTGAGTATGCTTGTTGTTGTGAGTATGCTTGTTGTTGTGATTATGCTTGTTGTTGTGAGTATGCTTGTTGTTGTGAGTATGCTTGTTGTTGTGAGTATGCTTGTTGTTGTGATTATGCTTGTTGTTGTGATTATGCTTGTTGTTGTGATTATGCTTGTTGTTGTTGTGAGTATGCTTGTTGTTGTGAGTATGCTTGTTGTTGTGAGTATGCTTGTTGTTGTGAGTATGCTTGTTGTTGTGAGTATGCTTGTTGTTGTGAGTATGCTTGTTGTTGTGAGTATGCTTGTTGTTGTGAGTATGCTTGTTGTTGTGAGTATGCTTGTTGTTGTGAGTATGCTTGTTGTGAGTATGCTTGTTGTTGTGAGTATGCTTGTTGTTGTGAGTATGCTTGTTGTTGTGAGTATGCTTGTTGTTGTGAGTATGCTTGTTGTTGTGATTATGCTTGTTGTTGTGAGTATGCTTGTTGTTGTGAGTATGCTTGTTGTTGTGAGTATTCTTGTTGTTGTGAGTATGCTTGTTGTCGTGAGTATGCTTGTTGTCGTGAGTATGCTTGTTGTCGTGAGTATGCTTGTTGTCGTGAGTATGCTTGTTGTCGTGAGTATGCTTGTTGTCGTGAGTATGCTTGTTGTCGTGAGTATGCTTGTTGTCGTGAGTATGCTTGTTGTTGTGAGTATGCTTGTTGTTGTGAGTATGCTTGTTGTTGTGAGTATGCTTGTTGTTGTGAGTATGCTTGTTGTTGTGAGTATGCTTGTTGTTGTGAGTATGCTTGTTGTTGTGAGTATGCTTGTTGTTGTGAGTATGCTTGTTGTTGTGAGTATGCTTGTTGTTGTGAGTATGCTTGTTGTTGTGAGTATGCTTGTTGTTGTGAGTATGCTTGTTGTTGTGAGTATGCTTGTTGTTGTGAGTATGCTTGTTGTTTGTAAAACGTTGGATCTTGTTTTTGCAGCAGAACAATGATCTACCAAGATGAAGTCCAAAGAACGGAGATGCGTCGTGCCACCATTTACTTTGCGCAAATGATCCGACATATCCAACTTCCGCGATATCCTGAGTATGATATGTTAAGACAGACATACTGGCCCAGAGAAATAGCACTAGAAACAATACCATATAGAGACCCCTGTACGAACTACACATGACTGAAATTTATTAAAGAATGAACATGCGTGTAGCAACCAGGACCTAGACATCTAGTCTAGGGTGCAGAATCAAGTTTTAATGAAGTCTTAAACGTGTTTCAATGAAAAGGTTATGTCAGACTTTAAGGAGTATTTTGTTGACACATGTAGGATAATTGTTTTGATAACATGACGCATGTGACATTCCGATTGAACGATTCATGTCATAGCTATCCAGCTCTGCACATGTGACCACATGAGCCGGATCGACACTGAGAACCGTCTTGTAAACACCATGACAACCCTATGCTATCTAATTCATCTTTCTAGCACGTCGCTTGATCTGTCTCCTAGTATCCGGCCCTCTTGTGGTCTCCTATTTTAGAGCCACTGTAGTTTCAGTATTTTTCACGTGTTTAACCCTATATTTAACCATATTCTTTCTCGCTATTTTCACTTCGTTGTTTGTTGTGTGTTTAATCCGGCTTCATAAACCAGGAAGAGTCTTCTTTCACTTTGATTTTAATGTGTAGCTTTAATTTCTGAAACTTATTTCTTATACATATTTCCACATTTACATTGTTTATTAACTCAGGCCTATCTCAAAATGTAATTTATAAATTTATGTTTAGTTCTACTCTACTTGTGTTTCTCATATGGTATCATAGAAGCCGGAATACTTAACTGAAATATAGTTTTGTACTAGCATACTTCCTTTCAGTTTTTGTGTTTGTTTTTATCTTGAAAGAAGGGTAGTACTACAGTGGATACCATCCCATTGTGGCATACCAGGAAATGAAGAGGCAGACAGACTGGCAAAGGATGGAGCAACACATGAACAAAAATACCAAGAAATCACCTACCAAGAAAAGAAGACCATCATCAAAGCCATCAGGAAAGTCGACCACTCAAAAGACAATTACCACTATCTCAACAAAACAGAGCAGGTTATTATCTTCTGCCTGAGAACAGGACACAACATATTAAACAGCCACTTAAATAGACTAAGATTGGTCCCATCACCACTGTGCCCTTGTTTGCAGGCAGCACAGACAGCTGAACATATCCTGCAAGACACTAAACCAGTTAAGGGAAGAACACTGGTCCACAGAGATGGATATCCACAGAAAGATGTATGGGAGCACTGAGGAGCTTTCAAATACAGCAGCATTTATTAAAAAACCCGGACTGCTGTGTAGACATGTCAAACTGCGAACGAGAAGAAAAAGATCTTAACAAAGGTTGTGTTGTCGGAACGTTGAATCTCAGCATTTGTCTTAATTACACAAATTAATTTTAACCATTTTTTAATTTATATTTTAATTACCACGTGGTATGCAGTTTTACTGCAGTTTTCTGTTATTTTCACTTCCCTATATTGAGAAAGAAAACACAACTGCCTGTGTTCAAGGGACACCACTTGCATACGTGATTATTTCTAACTTTTTGTAACAAGTGTGTTGTGAATGAATAGTGGTGCGCTATCTATCATCAACATGTGCCTTCTTGCTTTTATTTTACAGTATATAAAATCACGTTCCGCTAACTACTTCTATTGTGTTAACTATGACTCAGAAAATGTGGTCCACAGCTGCGTCTAGCAGAATTAAAATCCTCAATATATGTCATGCCTTCAACAAGAAGATACAGTTTCAGGGAACAACGAAACGAATGCTGTCATACATTACTTGTAGATATCGTTTTCTTTCTCCCTCCAGTTTCATCTTCTTCGTCTTCATTCATTCTGAAACTCATATCTGTTGATGTAGTTTAAAGAACAGAGTGTGTTGTATCATAGTTACAGCTTGGCTGCGACACGCCTTGTTTTAAATCGAATTTTAATGCTTTATGTAAGTGTATGTATCTCGCTGTCGACATGTGTGTCTTCCATTAGTTAGAGGATTAAATTGTCCTCACAAGGAATTAACACTTTACGCGTTGCGACTTTATCCGTTTACCAAACCATTATAAAATGTTGACTACCGATTGTAAACACATTTTTTAAGTGAAATAAATATTGATCTTCCACTTGTGTTACAGTTGTAGGTATCAAGTTCCAATCTTTCTGGTGTTTTTTTCTTTCTCATTTTGCAATGAATCCGTGACGTTTCCTAACAAGAAATATTTATAGACTACACAATTTTTTTTTCATCATCGTCTTTTTCTGCGTTACGTTGTCAAGTTCTGTAGATTAATTAAGATGTAGTCTGGAAAACTGATTACGTTGTGTCCTGGTTTATAACTTGGCTGTTATATTTACAATTTTCCAAACAGACACATCCGTCATTAGAGTGTTATATTTAGGTCACTTTATCCTGTTAAGAGAAGATATAGCTAATACTATCTCAAACCTTTCTTAATCACCTCATATGACATACATGACATGTGGCGGCGTTGCTTTCTGTGTTCCTCCTTCAGGTCTCTGGATTTGTTTCATTTGAAGCTTCCGACTGTAAATTATTTTATTTTATCAGCTGAAATGGCTTGCTTACGCAGAATCCTCGGACTATCGCTAAGATACAGTGAGAAATCAGGACATTAGACTAAGAACCGGCACCGCCCCAATCTTGTAATATATTAAAAGCCAACAGATCAAATGGTTTGCACACATCAGCTGACTACCACCAGAAAGCATACCACTGCAAACTATGCTACACAGATACAGTGAAGGCAGGCCTAGAGGCTGACCACGAAAATGATGGACCACCGAAATAAAAGAGGCGAGAAATTACACAATATACACAGCACACACGAGGTCAATCTCCAGAGAACCCTTCTATCCCTGATGTTGAAAGGCAATAAAGGGTTTAGTGAATATATAGATATATCTAATATCATCCGTCTCCGCTCAGTGGGCGGGGCCCGAATAGAGAGCACAAAATGGTTAATACTATAACAGTGTTGGGCAAATTACGACTCACGGATCAAATCTGACCCGTCTTGCTATTTGTTCTGAGCCACCAAGCTGATTTAGAGGTGAGAGCTGACCCGGAGCTAAGAAAATACCACATTTAGATGCAACTGAATAATATTGTTATATATATAATACACAAATAAGCTTCATCCGTCCCACCAACCACACAAGGTTACCCACCAACCACACACGGTTACCCACCAACCACACAAGGTTACCCATCAACCACACAAGGTTACCCACCAACCACACAAGGTTACCCACCAACCACACAAGGTTACCCATCAACCACACAAGGTTACCCACCAACCACACAAGGTTACCCACCTCTGTTCTAATATCAGCAATGCCTTCTTTGTTGTTACCCAACCTCTGATATAATAGCATCATCGCCTTCCCTGTTTCCGCGATCTCTAATAAGCGACACAGAATAATAAACACCATATTATTCCAACGTATTGTAAGAAAAGATGAAATAGGGTTCGGCTTGGGATATTCAATTAACACAATAACTATCCTTCTGTCAATTACCACTATATTTATTATCCGCAGACAGTAATAGTACTCTTTAATCAAACAAGTGCTGAAAGCGCTGATAGAGTATACTTTTCATAAATTCACACATGTATGAGAACAATATGTTTCTAACACGCTGATATCACATAAATTCACACATGTATGAGGACAACATGTTTCTAACACGCTGATATCACATAAATTCACACATGTATGAGGACAACATGTTTCTAACACGCTGATATCACATAAATTCACACATGTATGAGGACAACATGTTTCTAACACGCTGATATCACATAAATTCACACATGTATCAGAACAACATGTTTATAACACGCTGATATCACATAAATCCACACATGTATGAGGACAACATGTTTCTAACACGTTGATATCACATAAATTCACACATGTATGAGGACAACATGTTTCTAACACGCTGATATCACATAAATTCACACATGTATGAGGACAACGTGTTTCTTACACGCTGATATCACATAAATTCACACATGTATGAGGACAACGTGTTTCTAACACGCTGATATCACATAAATTCACACATGTATGAGGACAGCATTTTTTGGTGTGTGCATTCTTTTGGCGATTACGCTTCTTGCATGTTTCTTCGCGAACATCTTCCATTGGTGTATGTATGTGCTCTAATGTCCTGGTCTAAAAAATACAGTGAATCATTGACAGTCAAGTGTGTTATATATAAATAGACAGATAATTAGAAGATAGAATTGATGCTGCTACAATGGGGATATATAGAAGAATAGGAAGAACATAATAGAAAGATAAGAAAACAAACAAAGAGGTGCTAACAAGATTTAATATGAAGAAAGAATTATTAAAGAAAATAAAGATCAGCAAATAAAATATTTTGGACACATTAAAAGATATGACACCTTGTTGAAGACCTTACTTGAGGGTAAAGTCGAAGGGAGGCGAGTAAGAAGTAGACAGAGATATAAATAGGAGAGTAACATCATAAGATGGACATGTTACAATCTAGCAGAGTGTACCACCAAGGCAAAAGACATGGGATGTGGGAGGTCTGTTGCAGCCAACCTTCGTTGCGGGGACGACACTTGATGATGATGAAGTGTGCTATATCAGGTAGTATCCACGACAACACCCCCCCCCCCCTTAGAAGAAATGACAGTCGTTTCTGGAAAAATGCGCTCTTTTTATAACGGGAAGTAAAGTGGCACCTGATCTGCCCGGTACAGAAACAAATAAGATGTCACCTATGACATGCCGAAGACCACTATTGTGGAAAAACACCTTCAACAAAAAATTTTGTCCAGTAAAAACATTCATCTATTTACACTTCTCTGTCACGATATTTTGACTACCAATGAGTTCTGAACTGAACAATCCGTATATTTGAACAAACCTCACCAATGTTATTCCATCACACAATGGCATATCTACTCAACCCAAAAGAACACTACGCTTTGTCAACTCCTGTGACAGCAAATAAATGAATAGGTGTATGTCCCTAAAGTTAAATGACAATTTTCAAGCCATGTCAAAGCGAAGTGACATGTTCTGTTTATATTGAGTCATGCAAGTTTATTGCATCGACTTTAAAAGTTTAATATCATCTGGTGTCTATTGTAACGTAATTGAAGTATGTATAATATACCGAGCTCTTTCAAAAATTATGTTTTTTTTCTGGTGGCTATTGTATCGTATAACCATTTGGTGGCTATTGTAATGTATAACCATTTCGTCGCTATTGTAACGTAGTTGAAGTGTTTATAATATACGGAGTTCTTTCAGAAATTGTACGCATTTGATGTTAGTCTGAATGCGTTCCTAGAGTGCGTTGTAAATTCAATTCTATCAAATATGTTAGATCTTTGTTCACCAAATATTTAAAAACCTATATTGGATATGTACTAGAATGAATGAAAACAGACTGACACTACAAGCATTAAAATGGATACCAGATAGCAAAAGAAAAAGGCGAAGATCACGAGAGACTCTTCGAAGAAAAACCATCAAAGAGGGTAGGACTATTGGTCTCAACAACATACAAGAATTACACAGTAGAATAACATCGCGCGAATTGGAGAGTTATGGTTTCTGTCCTATGCACCGTGTTCGCTGTGGAAGGAACATAGATATATTTAAAAACATACATCATTGTATTCCGAGCAGACCCATAGGTGCTCAGTATCTTTTAGTAGAATGTGAAGAATATATATGTTTAACGTTCCCCTTTCCCCTTTGAATAGTTTTTCATGCGACCAATTCGACCGCTCTATTGACTTTCTCTACTTGTCCCAAATTTTATCCTGAATTCATTCAATCTCTGTAATACTGATTCGTTCAGTGATTTTTTTCATTCTCCACTAGGCGATTCAATATTCCTTTCGAGATCTCACCTTTGTCCATATTCACAGTGCCCACCACAGGTGCTCTTGTAGACAACATGTAAGCTCGCTCATTTCCGCATTTCCGCGGACTCCAGCATGACCTGGACAGTAGATTCATACGAGTGCCTGAAGAGCAGTGGTATCTGGAACAGTGGTATCTGGAGCAGTGCTATCTGGAACAGTGGTATCTGGAGCAGTGCTATCTGGAGCAGTGGTATCTGGAGCAGTGGTATCTGGAACAGTGCTATCTGGAGCAGTGCTATCTGGAGCAGTGGTATCTGGAGCAGTGGTATCTGGAGCATTGGTATCTGGAACAGTGGTATCTGGAGCAGTGATATCTGGAGAAATGGTATCTCGAGCAGTGATATCTGGAGCAGTGGTATCTCGAGCATTGGTATCTGGAACAGTGGTATCTCGAGCATTGGTATCTGGAGCAGTGGTATCTTGAGCATTGGTATCTGGAACAGTGGTATCTGGAGCAGTGGTATCTGGAGCAGTGGTATCTGGAGCAGTGGTATCTGGAGCAGTGGTATCTGGAGCAGTGGTATCTGGAGCAGTGGTATCTGGAGCAGTGGTATCTGGAGCAGTGGTAAGAGTAGTAGCAGTAGAATAAGCTATCAATTGCAAGAGCGGTGGAAACTGCTCAATGATGGTGTGTTCTCTGTGTCTTTCATTCATTCATTGGTACCATGACTTCCGGCGTAGGCGATCCTGTCTCTCCACTGTCCTCTGTTTGTTATACATTTAAATATAGTTTCTGATAATTCTGCATCATCCCAGGCTTTCAAGCCATCCAACATTTTCTCACATTGTCTCCTTCTTTCTCCTTTACCCTCGATCTTTCCAGTTGTTACCATGTTCTCCAGCCAACCTCTTCTCCTGAACTGTGATGACACATGAACTGTGATTGTCGTCTTCTAATACAGTTAATAAGTTCTCTATTTGAACTTAGTTGTAGAATTATAGAATTACTCTTTTTAGTTGTCCGTGATATTTTTAACATTCTTCTATAAAACCACATCGCAGTGGCCTCCATATGTTTTCTTGCAATATGGTCAATTGTCCATGCTTAACTACCATATAACAGTATGGGCTCTATGTAACATTTTAGTATGTTCTTTCTTACTTCTGTTGATAATGAATTATTATTGATAATTTTCCTCATCTTGTTGAATACTGCTTTTACCTGTGCTGTTCTACTTTTTATCTCAGTGACGGATCTACCATTTGAAGTAATAATTGTGCCCAAATATTTCAATTTTACTTCTTATTTAAGCAGGTAATTAAACATAAATGTGTGTCTTTAGTAATTGTTAAAAGTTTATTTCAGGATGACTCTTTGTAGTTCCCTGATATATATATTATATATATATAATATATATATCAGGGAACTACAAAGAGTCAACCTGAAATATATATATATATATATATATATATATATATATATATATATATATATATATATATATATATATATATATATATATATATATATATATATATATATATATATATATATATATATATATATATATTGGATCTCACAAAAGCCAATTGTTCCAACTTCCCCGAGATTCTCCACTATTCTTCAGTTTCTAAACGTTTTCCTCGTCCTTCAGACAGTTCCACGCTTACAAACATTTCCTGCTCGTGTTTATGTACACGTTTATCATGTTTCGATCTATTTTTGCCCAGTTATTCCGTGCAATAAATTAAGAACGCTTGATCCCATAGTTCTTGTTCTGATATTTATTTTAATCTTGACATTGATATGTCAAGAGATTATACAGGATGTGTCTACCGTGTGTACGTCTTTCACTAACAACAGCTCTAGAATAATTTTATAGAATCATATCACATTATGAACAGATCAGAACAAGTTATAATTCTACGTCTCAGAACAGAACACAACCGATTCCGCAGTTATATGTATATAAAGTTCAAGATTGGTAACACGGCCATGTGTACATGTGGACAGGCAGCACAGAGTACCAAACATATACTTCAAGAGTGTTCTGAGCATGAAACGCTGAGGCAGACATATTGACCAGAGGAAACAACACTGGAGTCAAAGCTCTATGGGACACTGTATGAACTACAAAAGACAGTGAGTTTTATTAAGGAGACAGAATTACAGATATAGACATGTTTCAAGTGAACGAAAGAAGAAGAAGAAGTATAGAATCACAATGAATATAATGTCATGGAGATCAAAATAACGAGTCTATAAATGTACATTTAAACTAATCCCCCCTCTCCTCTTCCTTCCCCTCACACACAAAATAAATTATTGAATCTGTCCGGAACTGAGTGTACAGCACTCGTGTAACCACCGTGTCCGTCGCTATAAAAGACACGTTGGTTAATTGTGAAATAATTTTATAAAATGACACATTTACTACTGTTTATCTTCAATGCCGTGAATCCGAATCG
Source organism: Meghimatium bilineatum (assembly GCA_034231615.1). Classification (NCBI taxonomy): domain Eukaryota; kingdom Metazoa; phylum Mollusca; class Gastropoda; order Stylommatophora; family Philomycidae; genus Meghimatium; species Meghimatium bilineatum. The sequence continues at coordinate 26,833,926 of CM067312.1, forward strand.
CTGCTGACTTTCTGCGAGGCTACCATGTTGGACTAATATTTTCTTACACTGTCTTCCTCTAACAATTCTTTCTTCACTTTCGCCCGTTTTGACTACGTCCTCGAGACCCCATGTCTCATAACGTGCTCCAAAGAAAATCATGTTTTTCTGATGTTTTGCTAAGTAAACCATCACTTCGTATTTGTTTTTGTAATCACCTCATTAGTTTTTCTAGCTGTCCATATTCGTGTCTTCTACATTCCCGGCAGGTCACATGATTACAATCTTCTTTTCTAATTTTTCTTGTCCCAGAAACACACATGCCATTTATTATTCATCCCGTATGTTCATGTGACGCAGTGCTATCTAATATTCAAGTGACGCAGAGCTATCTAATGCTCATGTGACGCAGTGATATCTAATGTTCAAGTGACGCAGTGCTATCGTATGTTCAAGTGACGCAATGATATCGTATGTTCAAGTGACGCAGTGCTATCGTATGTTCAAGTGACGCAATGATATCTAATGCTTGAATGATTGCAAATCCTGATTAACCAAGGTGATCTTACTATGGTTGAAAGCAGTGAGTCTTATTAAGATAAGGTTTAAACCTCTTTTTCTCTATAAGGAACTTTCTCACTTTCTATAAACTATTTAGATACTGCTATCAAAATTGGGTTTGTATCGGCTTACCGGTGTAATAGGTAGGTTTAAGTGACAGTTACAGTCACTTAACGGGAATAAAGAGTTAATCTCATTTTCAATAAATTACAAGATACTTGTATATCCATTTATCTTGTTCAAAGTCATCACGTAACAGTGTTAACATCTACTGGTTTTTACTTTGGTCTTTCTTATTCTTCTTCATTCTCTAAGCATTGCAGATTAGCAGGATGTAGTCCAGAGAACCGATTGGAGTGTATCATGGTTTGCAGATTTGCTGCAATTTCTGCGATTTTCGGCCTAACACACCCAACTTCATCATGACATGTGTGTCACTTTGAACCTATATGGAGTAAGACGGCCAATTTTACACCAAACATTCATTGGTCACCTCTTACGACATGCATAGAAATTTGGTGTTTATATTATTCTAGGAACATACACACCTATACAACTATGTTTATATTATTCTAGAAGCATACACCTGTATAACTATGTTTATATTATTCTAGAAGCATAAATACCTGTATAACTATGTTTATATTATTCTAGAAGTATACACACCTGTACAAACATGTTTATATTGTTTCACTAACATTTTAATCAAGCACTTCTATAATTTTTTAGTTCTAGAAGAGACCTAACCGTTTTTAGTTCTTTTGTGAACTCTCATTTGAAGTCTTGAACATGTTGTTGTTCGTCCATCACAAGTGATGATGACCATTTGTTACATCCACTTTTGAAAATTCAATTTTAGTTATGTCCTTGATTATGAGTTCGTAGATGGCTAATGAGCCCTATTCGAGCTGTAAATGTCCTTGGACAGTTCGGACATGGAATGACGACTGTAGACGGATCTTGGTCTATCTGTGACTTTCTAGCTGCTCTCCGATGTTGAGCTGCTGCATTTCTCTTCTTTTCACAAGATGATGCGCTCTTTTTTTTTAGAACGCCATGTAGATCTATTTTGTGCAAGTTCTTCCCAAGTATCGTGGTCTATTTCAAATGCTTTCAGTGAGTTCTTTAACGAGTCCTTGTAGCGCTTCCTTTGGCCACCTTGAGATCGTATACCCTTCTCTAGTTCACCATAGAGAAGTAACTTGGACAGACGATGGTCTGGCATACGTACCAAATGACCTGCCCAACGAATCTGTGTCTGCATCAGGATCGTGTCAATGCTTGGGATACCAGCTCTATCAAGGATAGTGGTATCTGTAATCTTGTCTTGCAATCTGATGCTCATAACTTTTCTGAGACAATGTGTGAAAATGATTGAGTTTTTTCACATGACGTCTCTGCACAGTCCATGTTTCACTAGCGTATAACAGCACTGGAAGTACCACTGCTCTGTAAACTTTCAGCTTAGTCTGTAGATTAATGCCATTTCTACGCCAAACATTTGCGTACAATCTGCCGAAAGTACTACTTGCTTTGGCGATCCTTGTATACACTTCATGATCAACGTTGGCATTTTGTGATAACGTACTGCCTAGATATGTGAATCTATTCACAACTTTCAGTGCTACACCATTTACCTTTATGCAGGGCTCGAACATAGACTTGAACATAGACTTCATACGTGCCGTTAAATCAACTCACCAATAACATTTGAATTGTGTATTTATTATGTGTTGAAGCGTCTGTGGAATACAGAATGTGACGTTTATTATCAATGTGATAGGTTTACTGTGCTGTTTCTTATTCATTTGATATTTATTAAACATCTTACTCTACAAACAAATAAGGATTGACGTTTTTATAGTGATAACATTCTGGGGTAGCAGACGATATCTGATCCTCGTCGGCAACCAACAATTCGTCTGGTAACTTGAGTCAACAGGCTTTCGAAGAATGCTAATCTTTCAAATAATAGCGACTTTAGCCTAGACATCCTGCGTGTGTATTCACAAGTCACTATAGATGTGGACAAATACGTCGAGCCACAGAATACAACACACAAAAACGCATGTACGTAAATTTCTTGAACAACAAACATTTAAACAAGCGCTAACCATTAGGTCGTCTTTTTAGTATGATATAGGTGAATATTGTATGATGTACTATTTTATTTGTTGCATAGATCATCATTTTTCTGGGAATACAAACTGCACATATGAAATATGAATCTATGTTTTCACACAACATAAAACTAATTTTGATATATACAACACGCGTTAGGAAATTGTTGAAACATAACATATTCAAGTGAAAGATATCACACAAGTGAAACAAGCCACACATAAGTGACACATACCATATACAAGTGAACGATACCAGGCAAGAAGTGAAACATCACACACTTGTGAAAGATACCATACACAAGTGAAACATACCATACATAAGTGAAACATACCATACACAAGTGAAATATATACACAAGGGAAATATATTCACAAATGAAATATGTACGCACGTGAAACATATGTACAAATGAAAAATATACACAAGGGAAATATATGCACAAATGAAACATACCATTCACAAATTACATATGTGAAGCATGTCACACTCAGGTGTAACACACCACTCACAGGTGATGCATATCATCCACAAATGAAATATACCACACAGGTGAAACATACCACACACGTGAAACATACCACACAGGTGGCACATACCACACAGGTGGCACATACCATACGCAAGAGAAATGTACCATGTAGTTCAGTTTTTCTAGCCATAAAAAACCTGTCACAATTTTAATGCTAACGAAAACACGATAGTGATTTATCATTCGTTAAAACATATAACATACGTATAATACAACAAGTGTATAATACAACAAACGTATAATACAACATACGTATAATACAACAAACGTATAATACAACAAACGTATAATCTAACACAAGTATAATACAACAAACGTATAATACAACAAACGTATAATACAACAAACGTATAATACAACAGACGTATACTACAACAAACGTATACTACAACAAACGTATAATCTAACACTAGTATAATACAACACACGTATAATACAACAAACGTATAATACAATAAATGTATAATACAACAAACGTATAATACAACGAACGTATAATTAAACAAAGGTATAATCTAACAAAAGTATAATGCAACAAATGTATAATTCAACACACGTATAAAACAACAAACACATACAGATGACATGACCACATAGAGAGATATCTTCCGGACATTTCAACTTTGTGGCAAGTTTGAAAAGTCGTAAAGGATTGACCTCACTGTACTCAGTTTCCCATATGTACTTCGTCACTCTCAACGAAGCGGCATTCCGCCTGCTAAGAGTACCACTCATAGCACGTAACTCCGTAGCTTCAAGCCATAATCCACAATTATCTCCGAAAACATTAACCTTGCACACAAGACGACACGAGCCGAATTCGAACCGAAGGTGATGCTTTACCGCGTAGTGTAAATATGTAGAATGTGATGGACATTGTAAACCTGAGCTGGTTCAAATATATCACAATGCCAACCAGCTGCATACAGTTTGTGAAGTCAGCATTGTTAGGAAGTTGGTTCTGGCTACTCAAACACACCTGTCAATGACAAGGCAGGCAGACTAGCACAGATGGGAGCGCAGCAAGAACAGCCATATACATAAATGGCCATGTACATAGTTAAAATGATGTTGAAAACTGTGAACAATGAGAATTAGATGAAAAGATGGGCCATGGGAAACACTGGGAGGGAAATCTATAAATATATGACAGCACAAAAATCCTAATAACAACATCAACCTCCTTGGCAGGAAGGACCAGAGTATCATTTTCCAACTTTGCACATATGTACAGTTTAATAATCACCTGAACATAATACAGCCACAACACACTCCAGGGTGCTGGCTATGCACTCATCCATATGAAACTATTGACCACAACCTTTTTGAATGTCCAGCGCTGGATGACATCAGGAAAATGCTTCCCCTCTAAGGCCAGATAAATGTAACACATTATATGGAACAAAACAACAGCGCATTGATATGTGGCGTGTTTGTGCATACTTCAGAGTGAGTTCTGACAGACCACCCACTACACAGAAAGCTCCCTCGTGTGAAGGAAGCATCCTCAAGAGAGGCCCCTAGTGGATGGGTCGGACCGAGGATACCGTTAAACATATTTGCACCCATGAAGACATATCTCCTGGCGAGAATGGATACCTATTCCTACGGTCTTTCATGAGGCAGGCAAGACCGTCACTACAATCAGTAGAGAGTGCATGGAACTCAGACCCGTGAGCGTGGATACTGAGGTCAAGGCACTCATCTCCGAGCCTACCGATGACACAGATGTTGTGATTTACACGAACGGGTCGGCCATCCGCCGGCGATGCGCATGGGCCTTTACTGACAGATCAAAAAGAAGAACAGTGCACGAAACCAGTGGTGTCTTTACAGCAAAAACAGTCTAACAATGGAAGTATTCGCCGTAACACCGGCACTTAATTAGCTGGAATCGCAAGCCTATTCCCATGCGTGCATACTAAGTGACTAAATGAATATGATTCATAAAGTCACAACAGACGATGTTCGTAGGGGATTGGTGGAGTCATTAGAGAGCGCTAAAATGCAAGCATTACTACGAAAACTTACGCTTATCTTTGTCCCTGCATACGTGGGCGTGGAGGGAAACGGACGGGCCGACCAATTAGCTAGCCTCGCCACCACAACAGATGGTCAGCCTAAGGACCGAGCAGACATACTCATTGCTCTTCGTTAGTCCTCACAATCAGAGGATTTTGAGATGAATAAGCATGAGTCAATATCGAGAATGCGCGAATTGGGAGTGAGGTTGGGCGTGGCACCTAAAGAACTCATGACAAAGATTTTAAAAGAGCAGTGGCCCAACATATAATCGGAACCATCAGCCGTTATACCCTGAGAGATTTACTGAAGCTGAGATCTGAGCACCTATTGACGTGTCTGGTGTGCGAATAGGATTATCAACATACCTAATATCTAATACCAACAGCTCACAAACACATACATATAGCACACAATGGCATTGGGGCAGAGGACATGACCGCTGGGTCAGAAACCAAAAATTCTTGAGACTAACGGGAATTGAACCCGGTCCTCTCTAGCTGCACCGAATCGCCTAGCAACTAGAATAAATGGGTTATTCCGTACTTGACTAACCACATCTTCAAAAAAAGATGCGATTTTGTCGAAACATTATTATGTTTCTTGTCGAGACAAGGACTATTAGAACATCAACAAACATCCGGCACAAGTATGGAAGTATTCTCAGTCACCAATCAACCAATCGTCTGACAGTAGGTCAAGTGGGGTCTTCATAAGATACGTTGTGTATCCGCGAAGATACGATAATCACTGATGCGTTATCTTCTTGTAGTCGGTTTGAAAAACTGAACCAGTCAAATTTTCTGTACACATTCTTTATCTGTCATTTACAAGTACGGCCACCAGAGGTGACGTATCATTCGGTACATTATCGTGGATTGGTATTTCAGAAGTTTAATTTGACTTAGTTCTCATTCCATTTAGTTGTGTGCCACTAATGATAGATATTGATACAATATTTGTTCGGAAATAACTTTGCAAAGGAAAAATTATTACACTTGCATAAGGTTTGTTATATGTGAATATAAAATGTGTGTTAATTAAAGCTATTTTTGTAGGTTTCTTTTTTAGTCTTGGTTTTAATTGTTATAAGCATGTTTATAATGGTGAGTATATGCCTATGTAATATATATCGTTACGATGAAGAAATAAACGTATATGTTTTATATACATTTATGGTAGATGAAATAAACGTATATGTTATGTTTATGGTCATGAAGTAAACGTGTATGTTACATGTATGTCATCATCATCAGGTGCCATGCCGGGTGGCGTAGGCGGTCATGGCTCTCCACAGCTCTCTATCCACCGTATTATGTATCAAAGTCGTTGTTGTTTCTTTGCCGTGCCAGGTTGTCAAACTGTCTAATATTTTCTCACGTTGTCGCCCTCTGTCTCTGGTGCCTTCAATCTTGCCTGTTGTGATTATGTTTTCTAAACCTGCCTGTCTCATGAAGTGGCCAAAAAAAGAAGATTGCTTTTTTCTTATATTCTTGATTAAGGTCCGTTTCGCATTTAACTCTTTTAACACCTCTAAATTAGTTTTTCTGGCAGTCCATGGTATTCTCAGCATTCTTCTGTAGAACCACATCTCTGTTGCCTCCAATCTCCCACTTTCCAGTTTGTTTATTGTCCAAGACTCGCACTCATATGTTAGTATAGGGGTTATATAGCACTGCAGAACTCTCTCTCTCACCTCTAATGACAAGGTCATATTACACAGTATATTTTTCATTTTTCTGAATGTTGTTTTTGCCTGTCCTATTTTGCATCTTATTTCTGTTGAACTTCTTCCATCTGCTGTAATAATTGTACCTAGATATTTAAATTGGTGGACCTGTTTTAATACTATATCATTCACTATGATCTTGCAAGGTGTGTTATTTTCTTTCTTTGAAATAACCATTACTTCTGTTTTCTTGATATTTAGGAAGAGGCCTTATGTACATGTATGTACATAATGATAAAGTAAACGTATATAAATTTATGATGATGAATTAAACGTAAATGTTATACACATGTAAATGATGATGAATTAAACGTAAATGTTAATCAATATCAATCAATCAACCAATTTATAGTTATTTATAATTTGGTGACTAGTTCTACTGTAGTCTCCTGTCCACTCTCAGTGTTTATATTATAACACGTCAATGGTGTAGTACAGATGATAGTTGATTAAAGAGGAATGGTATCTAGATGCTATTTGATATAATCGTATACGCCACTGGTGTAACAGGTTAATGATAAATAATGAGTGCTACCTCGTGATCAATCGTTTTATATGACCCGATGGCTCATTAAAAAATAGCTTTCTAAAGTGACTCATTGGGCTATTTTTGTTGATTAAAGTTGACGGGTGTGGTTTGGAATAATTATACGCAAGTGTGATTGAAGTAGGCATACTAGTTATGTGGTAGTTTTAAAAGAGATCTGAATTTCAATATATATAGGGATACAAGTTCCAGTGTCTGGTCTTCTTCCTCTTCTTTTTTCTGTCCTCATGTACCTTTCGGTGTTGAGGGGAGAGTGAGTGTACGGTCTTTTGCCCTTCTATTTGCCTCTTCTGCTGTTATATTTCCGAGTGTCTCTAATACACTATCTATCCACCTTTTACGAGGGCGTCCAATAGGTCTCCTGTTTTCGTATCGTTTGTTAAGTGTTTTTTTAAATAATAATTTGCTCTTTCTGTCTGGTTATGTGGCCGTACCATTTAACTTGTTGTTTCTGTATGTATTCTATTGTTGGTTTGATCCCTAATTGTTTCCTTAGTGCTTCATTCCTGATTTTGTCTCTCAAGCTAACTCCAATCATACGTCTCACACATTTCATTTCAGTGTCTGGTAACAACCCTAAACAGGAAAAGGGTGACTAGGGTAACACAGGTATAACCTGTTTATTGCTCATTACAACGTTCAGTGCTACATCATCTAGTTACAACACCCAGTATGACAACACTTTTACTCATTCATTCGTTCTGTCAGCCATTATGTCTGTACTTTTGACTATTCGGCCAACTTATAGTTTATTGTTTCGGCCGTCCCGCCTCATATTATTATAGTATTATTACTATAATAATATATAATATTATAAATTATATATAATAGTTGAACAATGTAGAAAATGGAGAGCATGGTTGTGTGGTTAGAATGCCGTTCTAATACCCTTGAGGTCTTGAGTTCAATTAACGGCTGGGACATGATTTTTTCTTTCGGAGGTACAATCAAAATCCTTCCTGTACATGCTATGGCGTCTGCTTTATTTCTACAGCCCATAAAAAACCTACCTGCATTCCTTCACAGGAAAACATGCAGTTATGAACGTGTAGGGGATTGACTTCATTGTACTTGAGCTACCCCAAATATACAATCCCTTTCAACGAAGCTCGCTTTGGTGAAATTCACTTTGTAAATACGATTTTTCTTGCGGGCTTCGATCCAGCAAACCCATTGAACACAAAACTACTACAAGATGTAATTCAAACACTAGTAACATTTGGTTTAGAACAATCATGGATAGGATGTGACATAAATACTATTGATATTTGGTTTAGAAAACAATTTGTATCATAGAAATACTAATAAGATTTAGTTTGGGTTATTACAGGTAGTTGTGATAGAAATATAGTCACGGACAAGAATATAAGTGGGTGACATATAACTTGTGACCATTAAAATGTAATGAAGACCAAAGTTCTGTTAATCTTGTCACAATAGACGATGATGATATATGATTACGCTTATTATTCATTTGCAGTCGATTCAGTAATAGATTGGTTAAAGTAGGCCTTACAAACACGACTCGCAAGCACACCTCATAAACACGACTCACACACGCAACTCAACTGCGCCCGTGTGTTGCCGAGGTCCGAGAGGGGAGCAAAGAATAGCAACACTGTTTACCTTCCATGCATGTCGTAAGAGGCGGCTAATGAGGTTATGGGATGGAGTTGGCTGTCTCATCCCATATAGGGTCAGTTACCCACAGCCATGCTGAAGTCGGATGTGTCAGGCCGAAAGGCGCAGATACCGCAGCAATGCTGTAAACCATGACAGAACGAATTTCGTTCTTCGAACTACATACTGCTAATCTTCAGGAGTTTGAGAAAGAACGCAGAAGAAGAAGAAGAACGAATCAACTTGCACATAGTTCTAAAGCGGATAGCTCATATCGTACAGGCGATGTAGCAGTGGATGCAAAAATAACGAAACAATTAGTCATCATATCATCTACTAGAAGTATACCTTAGCATATGATTTGAATGGTGGGCCACTGGTAAGACCAGCAGACCTGTCTCACGAGGAATAGAAATAAAATAAGACTGTAAAGGAAATATCATTTCATTCTATAAATCGGTATAATAGTTTGTTATTATATAAATAATTTATTTTTTAATTTATTATTGTGATGTTATCTTGAGCAAACTCTTAAGAAAACTCTGCTCAAAATGTGCTATGTTGCGCTTTTGATAAATATCTTGTGATCGAAACGTCGCTGCGTCTGTGTTTTATGTGTGAATTCAGTGATCCTTCATTACTGTGTCTTTTCAATTTTAAATCTACGAGTGTGATTTCTACAAACAGAATATCTTTTTGTTGACATTTCTTTGATGTGTGTACGACTTCTAATTATTATGCCAGTAAAGAATGTAGTTTGCATTTTAATTAAAATATTGGATATATATGCGCCATAGGTGTATCGACAATTTTCATACAAGCGGGTTCCAACATTGTATCTTAACAATAGAGTAATATGTTAAATTGTAAGAATTATAGAACTATTAATCCTATCACACACTCCAGCAGCGTTATAAATACTTCTCAAGTGAATAAAAGCTGTCAGGGGATGTTCTAAACTAGAAACAGGCTGATTTCATGAGAAAACAGAAGTAAAATAAATTAAGAATCGATATCAACTATGAACTCTGTGACCTGCCTGTTACAGTGACTAATATTTTTTGGGGGGTGGAGTTAGTAGCTATTACAGACTCAAGTTACCCTGTAGCCACGCGGAAGCGAAAAATACCTGTTTAATAATCGTACTATTCAGCAAGGAAACTAGACAAGGGTTAGGGGTTGAATGCCAGTGGAGCAGCCAAATCAATGCACAGGGTTACCACAAGATAAATTGATTTAGTTTAAGAAAATGGTAGAGAGATCGGAGCTTTCCTAGAGTGAAAAATGTATAAGTTCATCGCTGGCACTGTCCACGATCCTACTGATATCAGACTTAATGGCCACACTGTCCACGATCCTACTGATATCAGACTTAATGGACACACTGTCCACGATCCTACTGATATCAGACTTAATGGACACACTGTCCACGATCCTACTGATATCAGACTTAATGGACACACTGTCCACGATCCTACTGATATCAGACTTAATGGACACACTGTCCACGATCCTACTGATATCAGACTTAATGGACACACTGTCCACGATCCTACTATAGTCCGTTCGGATTCGTTTGCCGAGATGTTAAATTATTTTTATCAAAAACGTATTGTTCATTTGGATTGATCATTTGAAGTTAGGTTTAGAATAATAATGTCGCTATAGAAATATTTTTTTATCAAAGAAATGTGATCCAGTATCAAAGATACCTTATTTAACCTATATTTAAAAAAAGTTAATCTAAATTATAAACAATCGCTGGATTATGTAGATGCTTACATCTCACAGCTGATTATTAAATATAAAGGCATGACCCTCACGGTAGAATGTGCACCGTTCTAAAAGTAGTTGTTTCCACTGTACATTTGTATAAAGCAATGTTACATATGGAAATTCCCGTTTAGCACCAAATATTATTTTTCCTGAACTTAGAATTATGTGAAATCAAAAACGGCTATTGACTCGATTTCAAGTCACAAGTCAGAGGCACGTCTCAATATTTACAGAAAGTAGGCGGCACTAAGCATATTACCTTCTGCAAGTCTATGTGAGAATGAATCTGAAAGCGAAATATTTTACTGAGCATAACATTGCTATAAAGATTTATCAATACTTCTGCAGAGAGCGTAAAAAGGGACATCTTTATTGTTCTTTATCAAATCCTGAGAAGAGAACAATGCATATTTTAGGTTTGTGTAAACGTTCATTTGATCGAATAGTGGAAGCAAGCGGATATTTATTGCCAACAAATTCACGAAAGCAAGGAAGGAAAGAAAAGAGACAGTTTCGATAAGGACCTAGTAAAAAGAGAAATATGTAGAATGTTTGATAAAAACGAAGAAGTGACACTTAGAAAGTTGAAGATTTGGCTGAAAACTAATAACGACATTGAAATATCAAAAACTTTATTATGGAAAACTGTAAGAAATGCAGGCTTCACCTATAGAAAGTATGCTGGTGGAAAAAACATTATTTGTGAAAAGCCACATCTGGTAGCTCTTAGAAGCAAGTATTTACGTGAAGTGAAGGGAATGCGCGAGAATGGTTATGATATTGTGTATTTAGATGAAACTTGGATCAACGCTCATCATACAAATGAAAAGGAATGGCAGTTAGCAGATGGAAGTATTAAAAGATCAGTACCAAGTAGTAAAGGGCAACGTTTGATAGTTGCACATGCAGGTAGCAGACATAATGGGTTGTTGCAGAATGCTCATCTAATTTTCATTTCAAAATCCATTGACAATAGAGACTACCACTCCGAAATGAATGGGCACATATTCGAAGACTGGATCGAAAAAAGTATTCTTCCAATATTAGATAGACCTTCTTGTCTGATAATGGACAATGCTTCATACCATAACGTAGTGAACGTAGAAGATAGAATCCCAACATCATCAAGTACAAAAGATGCAATCAAAACGTGGCTCATAAAAGAACACATACCAGTTACCGACAGGTACTTGAAACCCGAATTGCTTAACCTTGTAAAACAGACACAACGAACAAAGATATTTAAAATAGACAAGTTAATTGAAGAACATGGTCATAGATGTTTGAGACTACCTCCATATCATGCACACTTAAATCCTATAGAGCTAATTTGGGCAAAAGTTAAAGGACACGTAGCATCTACAAATACAACTTTCAAATTATGTGATATTGAGACACTTACAAATCAGGCTCTATCAAATATACATAAAGACTACTGGGTGAAATGTGAGGATCATGTGTTACGCCAAGAAGAGGAATATTGGAAATAGGAAGGTTTGTTGTTTGTTCAGCCGAAAACAGTAATCGACCTATTTGACTCGTCTGATTATGAATGATCATTACTCTGATTAAGTCTACACTAAAAGAAGTTTGATTTGCAAAATTTACAAGTTGATTTGTAAAACATTTCATTGCTCAATACCACCCAAGCAATTCAAAAAAATGTTATAAGCAAACCATCAACCATTACTTATAAAAATTAGCCCGCTTGATTCAATACAGAAGTTCAGATATCTTGGATCAACTATTACAGACAAAATTTCCTTACATGAAGAAATATATGTACTTATTTCAAAGGCAGCGACAACATTTGTGAAACTCACACCAAGAGCATGGAACAATATCAAATTGACTCTACGAACAAAAGATATATTTTAAATTTTTTTACACCTGCCACCATGTACAATTTTGTGGACACGCCTATGGGTCATCATTGCACTAGATTACTGTAAAATATTTTGTTTATGGTCGAAATAATATTTACATGGGCAAACATCAAAAGAATTCGCCGCTTTCAAATAACCGTTACAGCTAGACATCAAGTAACACATATGTTTTCGCGACATGGACATTTTAACAACGTATGCCAAAATTCATGTGAAATCATCAAGAACTTTTTGAATTATAAATCATAACATCTCGGCAAACGAATCTGAACGGACTATAATATCAGACTTAATGGACACACTGTCCACGATCCTACTGATATCAGACTTAATGGACACACTGTCCACGATCCTACTGATATCAGACTTAATGGACACACTGTCCACGATCCTACTGATATCAGACTTAATGGACACACTGTCCACGATCCTACTGATATCAGACTACTTAATGGACACACTGTCCACGATCCTACTGATATCAGATTTAATGGACACACTGTCCACGATCCTACTGATATCAGACTTAATGGACACACTGTCCACGATCCTACTGATATCAGACTTAATGGACACACTGTCCACGATCCTACTGATATCAGACTTAATGGACACACTGTCCACGATCCTACTGATATCAGACTCAATGATTCACGATCCTACTAACATCAGACTTAATGGTCCACGATCCAACTAACATCAGACTTAATGTTCCACGATCCAACTAACATCAGACTTAATGATCCACGATCCAACTAACATCAGAATTAATGTTCCACGATCCAACTAACATCAGACTCAATGATTCACGATCCTACTAACATCAGACTTAATGGTCCACGATCCAACTAACATCAGACTTGATGATCCACGATCCAACTAACATCAGACTTCATCGCTTCACTCTTCATGATCCTACTAATATCAGACTTAATGGGCACACTGTTACGATCCTACTGACATGTTGGGGAGGGGGTAGGGGTTTCCAATGATGCTGAGGACACAGATGGTTTGTGTGCTGTTGGCTGAGGATACGGATTTTATGTGGGTTTTTGGGCTGAACGGTCCAATGTGTGATGTTCGGTGGGCTGATAGCTCCGATGTGTGGTGGGCTGATGGCACCGATGTGTGATGTTTGGTGGGCTTTGTGGCCTGATAGCTCCAACGTGTGATATTTGCTGGGCTTTTTTGTGCTAGTGGCTCCAATGTGGTACACATGGAGCCCTAAACTGTTACAGATGTTCATGATTGTATCAATTAAACAATTTTGTCTTCACGTGATTGCACCAATGAAGCGATTGTTTCCACACATAAATGAGTCAATGCGGTAAGTGTTTCTTCACGTGATTGTATCAATTATGCGATTGTTTCTTCACGTGATTGTATCAATTAGGAAATTGTTTCTCCACGGGATTGTATCAGTTATGCGATTGTTTCTTCGCGTGATTGTATCAATTATGCGATTGTTTCTTCGCGTGATTGTATCAATTAGGAAATTGTTTCTCCACGGGATTGTATCAGTTATGCGATTGTTTCTTCGCGTGATTGTATCAATTAGGAAATTATTTCTCCACGTGATTGTATCAATTATGCGATTGTTTCTTCGCGTGATTGTATCAATTAGGACATTGTTTCTCCACGGGATTGTATCAGTTATGCGATTGTTTCTTCGCGTGATTGTATCAATTAGGAAATTGTTTCTCCACGGGATTGTATCAGTTATGCGATTGTTTCTTCGCGTGATTATATCAATTAGGAAATTATTTCTCCACGTGATTGTATCAATTATGCGATTGTTTCTTCACGTGATTGTATCAATGAAATTATAGTTTCTTCCTTTGATTATATCAATATAAAATTGTAATTTTTAGCATAAATGTATCATTACTATTATAGTTTCTTATCATTACTGTATCAATTAAAATAATTTTTTCGCAAGTTATAATTAATTTCTATTTTCTAAAACTTGGATATTTTTTCTTTACGTTGCAGATCAGTACGAGTATTACCGTCGTGGATTTCCTTAGACGAAGTGGATTCTCTTCATTAAAACTTAAAGTATTTTTTTCCCACACACAAAAACATTACTGAAATACCTAATTATAAATAGTAAGTATTCTGTGATCAATAATTTTATGAAAGACACGAATAGTTTAATAACAATAGTGTATCGGTTAGTTCATGTTTATATTAATACTTGCATACATATTTCTGAGACATCTTTATAATTGAATGTTCATTGAGAAGAAAATATCTATTACTCACAGATTTTACGAAACTTATCTCTTATCAATATTCCGGTCCATGAAGTTTGTAATTGTATCTCTGTGATATATGTTGCTTTTGTCATCACATTTTAAATTGTAAACATCATTATATCATAGTCTATTTGTAACCAACATTGTCACATTATCTATTTGTATTGCAAGACCAACATTGTCACATTATCTATTTGTATTGCAAGACCAACATTGTCACATTATCTATTTGTATGGTAGAAATATTGTTGACAAATTGTCTATTTGTATTTTAGAAATATTGTTGATACAGTTTATGTGCATATTTGTATAGTAAGACTGCCATTGTCGCATTGTCTGTTAAACGAATAGTAAGATCATGATCATCGCATTTTGACCAATAATCACTTATGACCTATCTATTTCTAACACATGAACATCTCAGCAGCAGATCATTATGAGTGCAGCACCGGCGAAGTTCTCCGATGTAATGTAATTTTGGATGATAAGTGAGGCTGCTGTAAAACAGTATAACAATAGTACTTACGTAGATACATGGCCATTAGCTTTACTACACAATTAATGTACTTACTGTACTATCAGACTATAGGGTATAGTTATAAAAAAAATATACAAATAACAGTAGAGCTGAAAGTTTCAACCTTAAGTTCTTTAACAAGAAAACACAAGACAGTAGGTGAACAAACAGTAATAATCTTAAAAATAATAGATATGGCCTTTTGCGTCTTGCAGACGGTAATTTAGCAACAAGTAGAAGCAATTCGTTGAATATTTTCTCAGGAATGTGACTTTTTAAGAGATCATATCACAGCAACATAAGATTTTTCTTTGCATCTTTCTCTTTTTTTCTTCCATATCTTTAAACATATTATTTCTGAACAATGCTGCTCCCTCACGCGGGTTCTACCTCCAGACATCCCTAGTTTCGGCACTGTTTTCTGGATTTTTTTAAAAATTCTATGTGGAAGCCTTTCATTGAGGATTTACAGTTGTCATGTATACCTCAGCATTGGTCTACCGCGGGCTCGATGGTGTTCACTCAGTTTCCCGAATAGTACTTGTATTGGGATGCGCCTTTTTGGCATTCTGCAAATAGCACTATGATAAAAGCGTTAGAAGGTTGACATTTAACAACAGAGACATCCAAGGTAACAATGACATACATAAACACGCGTATTGTCATAGAAACACAAACTAAAGAAATGGGGAACAAGAAAGAAACAAACATGCCTGAAAACAACATGAACGACAACACAACAAATGCCCCCAACCCAAATCTAAATAAAGGAATTAAGACCAAATTACTGAAGGGTACCAGAATAGTTTTTTTTTTAATGAAGAATCAAAATATGGCGATTTTCAAGGGCGTATCTAGCTCTATCGTCTGTGGCGCAAGATCTTAGGGCAAGGACCTAAATATTACGGGCATCACTACGGCGTTCTTACATATGTCCCTATGTAGTGCAGATCAGCTCTGTTGTCTTTCCAAAAGCCACTTTAACTATCAACGATGCCTTTGCATGTGAATCATGTAACGTCATTTACGTAACCATTTGTAAACGTTGTGACAAAAATATATAGGTAAAACTGGCAAAAAAACTGGGTGACCGTTTCTGCTGACGTTTCATGCCATTAAACACAGAACACCAACACCTAACATTTCTTACTCCTTTACATTTCAACTTGGTCTTAATACCGATCTTTCATTTATTTAGATGGGGTAACTGCTTTTGTTGTGTTGTCGTTAATGTTGTTTTCAGGCATTGTTGATTTATTTCATTCTCATTCCTCATGCTATTCTAATGCGCGTCTCTGTGACAATAATTGCGTATGAAACGTCAAAGCTGTCTTGTCTATTGTTATTTGTATTGTTTTATAATCATGCATTATAGTCTGAGAGTCTGTTCATTGTAAAGTAAAGCTAACTTACCGTGAGTTCTATGCAAGTACTACTGTAAAACAGGGTACGAAGTTTTGCTAATAACAAGAAACAACTTAGGCACAATCACAAATCGGCGTTTCGACCGAAAGGCCTTTATCAAGGATAACATACACGTATACATAAAAAACGACAAGTAGGAACGACACAACTTGCATTCTAGCGAAATAACCGGAAGGATAGAAATTAGGTCAGAGATGACATTCTTCTTGATTAGAAAACTGTCCTCACAGCACGTAGGGCATTCCCATAAGTGATCCGCCCTTTGTTCTAGCAGCCATTCGACTCGATGGTGTTTCGAGTCCAATGCCGCCGAAACAGACGTCGACATCAGGGCACAACTCTGGCCCTTGCGACAGGTTTCTATGTTGTTCCGCCCACCCACGCCGTGCCCGTAACTAGTTCAAGTACAGCGTCGACCTGTCGGAACAACATGGTAACTGTTATCGAAGGTTACGACTACGGGTGACACATTCAGGAAATGTACAGAAATAGAAAATGTACAAAAATAAACCCAAAAATGTGAAAACGAGACATAGAAATGACGGAACAACCCGATATCATGTGCATGTCAAGCGCTTATTAATTGATAAAGGCTTCAGAGTGACAAATGTATATATATATATATATATATATATATATATATATATATATATATATATATATATATATATATATATATATATATATATATATAGCTGTTGTCAAGCGCCAGACAGGTCCGGTCGTGAGAGAAGTATGATTTGATGGCCGTCACTTGAATATCCTGGGTGCCCCGATGGCCTGTGCCATTGAAACGAACGTCAACAGGATAGCCGGAATGATATTTGATGCTGTGTAGGTGCTCGCAGAATCGGTCAGCAAGCCTCTTACCAGTCTTACCTATGTACATCATAGTGCAGCGCATGTAGATGACGTTCCGGGACCCCACATGTAGATGACGTTCTGGGACCCCACATGTAGATGACGTTCCGGGACTCCACATGTAGATGACTTTCCGGGACCCCACATGTAGATGACGTTCCGGGACCCCACATGTAGATGACGTTCCGGAAACTCTCCTCGATGGTGAAGAGGCCTTGAGGAATGTGACGGACCAGGTCTGGTTAACATATGGATAGGTGTAGCAAGTAGGGCGTTCGCAGCTGATAGTGCCAGAATGATAGAGGAAGTCAGGTCTAAGATGACTCCGGACCAGTAGATCTCTGAGGTTTTTGTTCCGTCTGTACGCAAACAGAGGGAAGTCGGAGAACACTTCACGCGTCTCAGGACACAACTGGAGAAGTTGAACGTGTCGGAGTAGAACATGACAAACAGCAACGCTATGCGGGTGAAAAGTGAGAACCAGTTTAACCCTATCACCTTATGAGAATGAACCCAAACCAAATACCAATAAAAGTATATAACAAAAGAATATCAGGGCGTAAAGCCAAAAGTAGACCAAGAAAACGGTGGATAGAAAACATCAAGATAGCATTGAACAAACATGGACTAAATGCAACCACCGCGACACATCTGGCCTTGAAACGACAGCTTAAGCTCCCAACCCTACGCTTAACGGCAACTGTGAATAATACGATCAACCATCATTCACTTGGGGACAGATAATAGAGGGAGAAGACCTCCGAGTGTTAGAGAGGGTATCCTGCTGGGAGAGGTTGCACACCCGAAATAGGGCAGACTGAAGGACCCTGTTGGGATATAAACGACAGCAGACGAAGTCCATCATCTCGTGGGATTTCTCAAGAAAGTCATCCTCAGCACTGCACAGACGCGGGAGACGAAAACGTTGAGAGAATCACGACAGGCAGAAGGATGAGATGAGGTATATAGGATAAAGCTGTGGATATCAGTCGGTATGTAATGTACTGATTTGCTACGACAGACAGGAAGGTTGGATAGTGGTGGATATGTCCAGGAAGTTCACATAGAAGTTAGAGATCTCAGATCTGAACTTGATGGCCGGGTGAAAGTTATCAATGAACTGAATGAAACGTGACAGGTCAGCCTCATCCATGTCAGTGATACCGATCCCAGCATCGATATACATATGGAACATCAATGGGACTGAACCACCATAGGACTCTCACACCTGGTGCTCATACTCAAAGATCATCAAAGCCCATCAACCTCAAAGGAGTTAACAGTGAGTACAAGTTCAACAAGTTGGATGAGAGTGGAGGTAGACGAGGGATGAGGGTACTTGTTGAGGAAGAACCTCAACGCCTTGAGGTCATCAGAGTAAGCTATTGATGTATAAAGGGAGCAAACATCGAGAAGAAAGAGACAATAGGTATGAGCAGGGGACAATAAAATGAAATTTGCTTAGTGAGCACATATTTTTAATTTTAAAAAAACAGGACATGATACACAAATATAAATTTGTTGGGTCTAACCAAAAATAACATTATATGCAAAATATGGCATTAATAAGTTAGACTGTGACTTAAATTATTACTCATTTGTTTGAAGGCAAAGTTTGTGAAACGCACTATAGCTTAGTTTTTCCTTTCTATGCATGCGAAGATGAAAACAGTCAATGTACATAGGTTATGTGTTTGTCCGGGTGACCGAGGAGTCCAGTCCGAACTTGCAAAACCCTGTTTCAGTGCAAATAGGAATGAACAAAGTCTGGAGATGAAAGAAAGCAGCTTGACATTTCTTTTCGTTTGACTATTACTATGTTGTGGTTCTACAGAAGAATGCTGAGAATATCATGGACTGCCAGAAAAACTAATGTAGAGGTGTTGAAAGGGTTAAATGCGCAACGGACCTTAATCAACAATATAAGAAAAAGGCAATCTTCTTTTTTGTGGCCACTTCATGAGACAGGCAGGTTTAGAGAACATAGTCACAACATGCAAAATTGAAGGCATCAGAGACAGAGGACGACAACGTGAGAAAATATTAGACAGTTTGACAACCTGGCACGGCAAGGAAACAACAACTACTTTGATACATAATACTGTGGACAGAGAGCTGTGGAGAGCCATGACCGGCATGGCACCTGATGATGATGATAATGATTACTTTGCCAACAATGTACTACTCATTTCAGTTTTTAATGCTCTCACTGGTCTGGACATGCCAGACTGTGTGGTCAAGAACTGTGGTTTTTCAATAGCTTGTGTCAATACGCCCTTATGTTGCCAAAGATCAAAGGAGGAACAAATAATAGCGACACTATTACATTTCATGCATGTCGTAGGAGGCGATTAAGGAGGTATTTGGGGTGGAGTTGGCTGCCCTATCCCATATAGGGTCAAAGTGACCCAGAAGCGATGTTGAAGTTGAATGTGTCAGTCCGAAAGACGCAGTAATCGCAGCTAAGCTGTAAACCATGACACAATGCATTCCGTTCTCTGGACTACATCCTGCTAATCTGGAGTTTGAGAACTTACGCAGAAGATGTATTATAGCTCTATAATATATTTTAGAAGTAGGGCATGCATGGACCATAAATTCTTTGCACGAAGACAAATAATAATGTACTTTTTTAAGAGAAACATCGTAACGTGCAGCTTGTGTGTGGACTTCCTGCAAATGCCTAGATCTGGCGTGGTATCAGTCTGGAAACTAAGCAGAAGGTCTGCCATTAAGTCGTTCTGCCCTCATCGCTATATGCAGCCGAGTCCTGGACTCCATGCTAGGCAGATAAAAAATTGTTTCTTATTTGATACCGTAGAAATTTCTTTTGTGTACGATGTCAAGATCACATTTCTGAAATGAGCCTCTAAATGTTAATGTGACGATCATATATGTATTGTTAATCCAGGTCTCAATTTCGTTGGGCCGGTCACATCGTCCTTATTCCAGACGAGCGAAGTTATTCCAAAGATACTCCTCTATGCTAATCTGTGCGTTCAAGTGAAGGCTAGGAAAAAAAGTAAGCAGATTATTGTGTGTTTTTATTGTCTCACTGAACATTAAGCTTATCCTAGGGTATTCTACTCAATCGACGTCGCCACATATTTATTCAAGTTCAAATTTCAATAGTGTCGTTACCGTCAAAACAGAGTATAGCTTCTATTACTGCATCTATCTCTGATAGCTCTACAAACATGATTTCAATTGTGTTCATATCATCTGTATAGAAAATACCTGCTACTACTTCTAATTTCTGCATCAATCACTGATAGTTTCTGAAAATATATTAAAATAGTACGGATGAACTGAAGCGAATCACACAATTCATTGAAGCTATTGGCGCTGTAACCTGATATCTGACTGAAAAACGATGAAGAAGAAGAAGTATCAATACAATCGGTATGATGAATACCTTCTACTAACTACTGTTGCTGCAATCACTAATTATTCCATTTGGGTTTGTCCATAGATTATGTCAATAATTCGGGGGGAGGGGTGTAGGTTTCTGAAAAGTTTGACAGTTTTTGAGAAAAGGAAGAGGGTTTTAAAAAACTTGACGTCAACAGTACTCTTTTTGTTGAGAACAGGAATAGGGTTTAACCACACTTGACGTCGACAGTACTGTTTTTGTTGAGGACAGGAATAGGGTTTAACCAAACTTGACGTCGACAGTACTGTTTTTGTTGAGAACAGGAATAGGGTTTAACCAAACTTGACGTCGACAGTAATGTTTTTGTTGAGAACAGGAATAGGGTTTAACCAAAATTGACGTCGACAGTACTGCTTTTGTTGAGAACTGGAAGAGGGTTTAAGAAAACTTGACGTCGACAGTACTATTTTTGGTGAGAACAGGAAGAGGTTATAAGAAAACTTGACGTCCACAGTACTCTGTTGTTGTTGAGTACAGGAAGAGGGTTTACCCAAACTTGACGTCAACAGTACCGTTGTCATACACCTTATAAACTAATTAAATTTTTTAAATTGCGCATACAAAATATTCCACAAATCATTCGAACTTTTTCTGCTATACGGGGAGAAGGGAGAGTAAAAAACAGTCAGATATAATTAAGCAACGGTGTAGGATCTCAGCGTTCTTGACAGTTGTTGTCAAGGGTGGGGGAAGAGGGTCGAAAATTGGCAATACATTGTTGACAGCCCCTTTGTAGTTCATGTAAAATGGTGTTGGTTATCACCTTCTCGTATGTCTACAGTCTTTTGTTTCGTGCTCTGTGAATCATTTCCAAAGGTATATATTTATTTCCACATGACACAATGTCAAGTTATTCATCTTCTTCTCTCTTAGTCATTCCCTACCGCTCTTACTTCATAATTTGTCTGTGTTACCATGTGCTCCATCTTTCACCATCTCATAATGTATCCAAGAATTTGGACTGTCTTCTCATGATGTATCCAAGAATTTGGACTGTCTTTTCATGATTTATCCAAGAATTTGGACTGTCTTCTCATTATGTATGCAATAATGTGGACTGTCTTCTCATGATGTATGCAATAATGTGGACTGTCTTCTCATGATGCATTCAAGAATGCGGACTGTCTTCAAGAATTCGGATTGTCTTCAAGAATGCCGACTAGTGTAGACTGTCTTCAAGAATGCCGACTAGCGTAGACTGTCTTCATGAAGGCCGACTAGTGTAGACTGTCTTCAAGAATGCCGACTAGTGTAGACTGTCTTCAAGAATGCCGACTAGTGTAGACTGTCTTCAAGAATGCCGACTAGTGTAGACTGTCTTCAAGAATGCGGATTGTCTTCAAGAATGCCGACTAGTGTAGACTGTCTTCATGAAGGCCGACTAGTGTAGACTGTCTTCAAGAATGCCGACTAGTGTAGACTGTCTTCAAGAATGCCGACTAGTGTAGACTGTCTTCATGAATGCGGATTGTCTTCAAGAATGCCGACTAGTGTAGACTGTCTTCAAGAATGCGGATTGTCTTCAAGAATAACGACTAGTGTAGACTGTCTTCAAGAATGCGGATTGTCTTCAAGAATGCCGACAAGTGTAGACTGTCTTCATGAAGGCCGACTAGTGTAGACTGTCTTCATGAATGCGGATTGTCTTCAAGAATGCCGACTAATGTAGACTGTCTTCAAGAATGCGGAGTGTCTTCAAGAATACCGACTAATGTAGACTGTATTCAAGAATGCGGAGTGTCTTCAAGAATACCGACTAGTGTAGACTGTCTTCAAGAATGCGGAGTGTCTTCAAGAATGCCGACTAGCGTAGACTGTCTTCATGAAGGCCGACTAGTGTAGACTGTCTTCATGAATGCGGATTGTCTTCAAGAATGCCGACTAGTGAAGACTGTCTTCAAGAATGCCGACTAGTGTAGACTGTCTTCAAGAATGCCGACTAGTGTAGACTGTCTTCAAGAATGCCGACTAGTGTAGACTGTCTTCATGAAAGCCGACTAGTGTAGACTGTCTTCATGAATGCGGATTCTCTTCAAGAATGCCGACTAGTGAAGACTGTCTTCAAGAATGCCGACTAGTGTAGACTGTCTTCAAGAATGCCGACTAGTGAAGACTGTCTTCAAGAATGCCGACTAGTGTAGACTGTCTTCAAGAATGCCGACTAATGTAGACTGTCTTCAAAAATGCCGACTAGTGTAGACTGTCTTCAAGAATGCAGATTGTCTTCAAGAATGCCGACTAGTTTAGACTGTCTTCAAGATTGCGGATTGTCTTCAAGAATGCCGACTAGTGTAGACTGTCTTCATGAATGCAGATTGTCTTCAAGAATGCCGACTAGTTTAGACTGTCTTCAAGATTGCGGATTGTCTTCAGGAATGCCGACTAGTGTAGACTGTCTTCATGAATGCAGATTGTCTTCAAGAATGCCGACTAGTGTAGACTGTCTTCAAGATTGCGGATTGTCTTCAAGAATGCCGACTAGTGTAGACTGTCTTCATGAATGCGGATTGTCTTCAAGAATGCCGACTAGTGTAGACTGTCTTCAAGAATGCCGACTAGTGTAGACTGTCTTCATGAAGGCCGACTAGTGTAGACTGTCTTCAAGAATGCCGACTAGTGTAGACTGTCTTCAAGAATGCCGACTAGTGTAGACTGTCTTCAAGAATGCGGATTGTCTTCAAGAATGCCGACTAGTGTAGACTGTCTTCATGAAGGCCGACTAGTGTAGACTGTCTTCAAGAATGCTGACTAGTGTAGACTGTCTTCAAGAATGCCGACTAGTGTAGACTGTCTTCAAGAATGCCGACTAGTGTAGACTGTCTTCATGAATGCGGATTGTCTTCAAGAATGCCGACTAGTGTAGACTGTCTTCAAGAAAGCGGATTGTCTTCAAGAATACCGACTAGTGTAGACTGTCTTCAAGAATGCGGATTGTCTTCAAGAATGCCGACTAGTGTAGACTGTCTTCATGAAGGCCGACTAGTGTAGACTGTCTTCAAGAATGCGGATTGTCTTCAAGAATGCCGACTAATGTAGACTGTCTTCAAGAATGCGGAGTGTCTTCAAGAATACCGACTAATGTAGACTGTCTTCAAGAATGCGTTGTGTCTTCAAGAATACCGACTAGTGTAGACTGTCTTCAAGAATGCGGAGTGTCTTCAAGAATACCGGCTAGTGTAGACTGTCTTCAAGAATGCCGACTAGTGTAAACTGTCTTCAAGAAAGCGGATTGTCTTCAAGAATGCCGACTAGTGTAGACTGTCTTCAAGATTGCGGATTGTCTTCAAGAATGCCGACTAGTGTAGACTGTCTTCAAGAAAGCGGATTGTCTTCAAGAATGCCGACTAATGTAGACTGTCTTCAAGATTGCGGATTGTCTTCAAGAATGCCGACTAGTGTAGACTGTCTTCTCAAATGCAAGTGAGAAGCTATCTATAAATTAACGTGGCATATCTTCATTACGTCCTATTGTTTCCAATACATATTTCTTACTAATCTTATATCTTTCCCATCAACGTTATTTTTCTAGCAGTTTTATAATCTCTGAATGCTTCACTTTGTCAAATGCTGTGCTGTAATCTATGAATCACTGATAAAAGTCTTATTGTATTTCTATGGTCCTCTCCATTAATGTTCTTACTATATATAGGAAATTTCTTGTGTCTTTTCCTTATGTGAATCCGCATTTGTTCGTCTGTTATCTCTGGCTTTAATTTTCCTGTCATACGCCTAATTATTATACGCAGTAGAATCTTAGTCATCTGACACATAAGACTGATTGTTCTGTGGTCTTCGCAATCTTCTGCACCAGGTTTCTTTAGTAGGGCTATACAAATGGAGTGTAATGTTTAACTAGCGTCGATATAATTAGAATTTCATATATTTGTGCGTGGCAATTCTGAAACTCCTATTGGATCTCTCTTGCAATAAAAACATTATTGGAACAGTAATCGCAGAGGATACCCCCTACTACTTCCTGTTCACAGTTTTTAAGAATGTTGGGTACAATACATGAATCAGTGGACAGGTTTTTACGGAACAAATGGATAACATAATTAAACGGAACGAAATCCAATAAAGATGCATATATCGAATTTTGCGCCCGTAAAATTTTGTTTTGTTTTTCACCACGAAAAGGGGGGGCATGTAATAGCGTTAGATTAATTGTAAACACTATACTTAACTTTAGCCACCCCCCCCCCCCCCCGTCCTAAAATCTAGCAGTATCCTGCAGTTGTACTAACGTTCTGCAAATGACGTAATTTCTTAGACCGTGCAATAAAATGAAAACAACGCGCAAACCATCATACACTACAAGTGAACATGTGCTTTGAATCTTGTTTCGTTCACATCCAGATATAATAACGAAATATAGGGGGTATGCTTTTCGAATATAGAACCAAATTATCAAACTCACACTGAATCTCTCTTTATCATCATCATCAGGTGCCATGCCGGCTGGCGTAGGCGGTCATGGCTCTCCACAGAGCTCTCTGTCCACAGTATTATGTATCAAAGTCGTTGTTGTTTCCTTGCCGTGTCAGGTTGTCAAACTGTCTAAAATTTTCTAACGTTGTCGCCCTCTGTCTCTGTTGCCTTTAATTTTGCCTGTTGTGACTATGTTCTCTAAACCTGCCTGTCTCATGAAGTGGCCAAAAAAAGAAGATTGTCTTTTTCTTATATTGTTGATTAAGGTCCGTTTCGCATTTGACTCTTTCAACACCTCTACATTAGTTTTTCTGGCAGCCCATGGAATTCTCAGCATTCTTCTGTAGAACCACATCTCTGTTGCCTCTAATTTCCCACTTTCAAGTTTGTTTATTGTCCAAGACTCGCACCCATATCTTAGTATAGGGGTTATATAGCACTGCATAACTCTCTTTCTCACCTCCAATGACAAGGTCATATTACACAGTATATTTATTTATCTGAATTTTTTTTTTGCCTGTCCTATTCTGCTTCTTATTTCTGTTGAGCTTCTTCCATCTGCTGTAATCATTGTACCTAAATATTTGAATTGGTGGACCTGAATCTCTCTTACAGTAGACAAATTATCTAAGTAGGCGTTCAGCAGGATGTAGTTTAGAGAAGGGCAGTGCGTTGAGTCGGTGGATGTACGTAGCCATATTGCTAGTAAGGTTAGCAGTATGTCGCAGCAGTACGCATACCCTGTTCTTCTTCTTCTTCAGCGTTCATTCTCAAACTCCCACTGGATATCTCTTGTAGCAGGACGATGGTCCTATTAGATTTCCCAAAGGATGTAGTCCAGAGAATGGAAATGCGTTGTGTCGCCGTTTTAACTACGCCAATGGTCCGACACATCCGTCTTCGTCGGTGTATACCCTATTATTATTATCATTGATCGCTTTGCACACTGAGCTCCCTCTATCTCTATCTATTGTATTTTCTCTGCTTATGCTGTGAGGCGTCACATGACTGAATGATGATCGGTTTTCGGGCTAATTGCACGTTTGGTCACTTGAAACGAAGTAATACTGTGCCGTGTCAGAATGTTGGTAACTCCTACAATCCACCTTCTTCTTGGTCCTCATCTGTATCTTGTTTCTATTTTCATGTTGTACACTCTTCCCGCTGGCCAATAATGGTTTATTCTTAGTAGGTGGCCGAACACTTCAATCTCTGTTTTTCAATATATTTGACCACATACTGTGTTCCAACAGTTCTTGTAATCTCCTCATTTCACACATTATCTCGTCTTGTTTGGTTTTTGCTTATCTTAGACATCTCATTTCATATGCAGTAAGCTTTCTGTCCTGTTATTTACTTAGTGTCCATGTCTGACATTGATAACACAATGTTGGTATGAAGATTGAATTTATTTTCTGTCTTCTTGGTTTCCATCGGGATAGATGCGTGTTTCACATAATTTACATAGTTGTCTTTTTAAAATTCTTGTCTCGATTTCTCGTTCCATTCTTTCGTCGTCTGTAAAAATGCTCCCAAGATATTTCAACTAGTTTACATGTTTTATTAATTGCTCATTTATCGCTATGTTGCTAGTATTGGATAAATTGCATATCGATATTACTTCTGTTTTTTTTCTGTATTGATCTTCAAGCTGTAATTGACGAATCATTCGTTGGGTAGATTTATGTGATTTTGCAGTACTTCTCTTACTTTTAGAGTAAGCACTGATCATCAGCAAAAACGTTCAGTCATTTAGATTGTAAGCGTCTGGTAGTGTTTAGACTGTTTTGGTAATATTATCCATATAAATAATAAAGAATAGTGGTGATACGACACATCCATGTACAACTTCTGATGTTACTAAAACCACTTTGTATTTGTTTGTTTGTTTAGCGATGGTTTCCCCTCATATGGTCGAGGCCCGCCCTATTGAACATAGGACTTGTGTCCATATTGGTTATATCAGGGTGAACCACTATGTACTTACTATCACTTGTTATAAGTATGTAATAGAGGGAGGCGTGACTGCTTAGTCAAAATCCAGAAAGAATGTCTGACAGAAGCATATGAACGAGTAACGTGTAGTGACACTATTGTCACAAGCCTGCCTTCAGGGCTTATTTAATAATATACTGTCTCCGCGAAGCTCGCAAAGCAGACGATATAAGTCAACATGTCGGCTGTTGTAGGTCGAACTGACAGTGGTCATTGTTCGAGAGAGACTCATTCGGTCAGGTATTGTCATAACAGATAAAATGTATCATTCGCCTTGGCTATTTAAAAAGTAAACAAAGTGGTAAAGTATAGAGGTGTGCCTGTCACCTCTGGTGGGAAACGATACATGCCAGTAACTTTAACAAAAGAGTTGCAGACGGAACGTCTGGAATGTGCGAATCCCGACGACAAATTGACCGGGGATAATTGTTTGCGGTCTTCAATCAAATGACGAAGGGGACAGACTTTAAAACGGATATGAGAATGTCCAGGGGAAACATTTTGATTGGTCAGAAGTTTTTCTCAAATTCTGGGGAACTGCGTTTTCAGGGATACCCCCAATATTCCTTTTGTCCTTATAAGGACACGTAGACCAGACCCCAGGTAAAATCACCCTAACAGGACAACCCAGGCCATTGGGCCACAATATACGCCCCGATATAACTAAAGGAAAACCATTTCACAGTTGAAAGGGGCGTGTCTGACTCTAGACAGACAAATCCACCAGCTAACAAACAACAACAATTCAGGAAGCCCGATGATAAGCCGGTAGACTAGAACGAAGACTACGTTCGGGGCCTAGGTTGAGACCGAAACTAGGAAGTATAGTTAGAAGTTATAGTTTGGGAAGTTCAGTTTCAAAGTTGTAGTTAGGAAGCTTAGGAGAGCTTGAAAAACTCCCAGCTGAGAGACGGATTAAGTCTCTAGGAAATCCTGTGAATAAAGAAATGTTTAATATTTCCTAAGATGTTGTACATTGAATTATTGATGTCGTAACCATGAATGTTGTAAACTGGATGTTGTAACTTGGACGTTGTGATGAAGCAATAAACAGGTTATATATGTAAGAACCCTGGTTGTCGCGGTATTTGAATACATCATCGGCTAATATGTTTCACAACTTGTGTTGAAGATACCTAAACTGGTGGTGGTACCAGCTTTTAACACCGACATAACTGCACTTCACTCTCCTTATATACGACTCTTACGCAGTCTAGTAGTTGTCCTCTTATCCCATAATTCTCTACAATACTGTTAAATAGTTCTCTATCATTTAAGTCGTAAACTTTCTCTTGATCTATAAAAACAATATTCATTTGGTTTTTCTATTCTATTATCTTATCTAGAATTGATCGTAGAGAAAACATATTCTACTGTAAATCTCTACATACTCTTCCTTGTTTAAATACGAACTCTTACCGACTAAATACTGGTTCCACAATTGGTCTTATCAGTTTTTCAAGAATCTTATTTTTACTGACACGACTAAGATGTGAGATACTTCTATATGATACACAAATTTATCACTCAAAATCAGGTAAATCAAATAGCATCACTTTTGAATGATGATTCCCGATGAGTCCAAAGGACCGTATAATTAACGAAAGATTCCCCTGCATCTACTCATCAGGCTATCCACATTTTACAGTATTTGATCTACCAAATAAAAATGAAACAACTTACAGTATTTGATCTACCAAATAAAAATGAAACAACTTACAGTATTTGATCTACCAAATAAAAATGAAACAACTTACATTATTTAATCTACCAAATAAAAATGAAATAACTTGCAGTATTTGATCGATCTACTTTATAAAAATAAAATAACTTGCAGTATTTGATCTACCATGTAGAAATGAAACAAATTGCAGTATTTGATCCACCATATAAAAAAATGAAATAACTTGCAGCATTTAATCTACCATATAAAATTGAAACAACTTGAGTATTTGATCTACCGTATAAAAATGAAACATATATGGATCCTGGAGGACTGAGATCACAACAATAGCGTCTGCCACAAGGATCTCCTCTGCCCCCAGTACTGTTTAATGTGTATACGTTAAGAATCGTTCAATTGCAAACCTCAAGCAATTGTAGAGTTCAAACATACGCTGATGGTATCCTACTATACAACACGGGCAGGAACAGAACAGATATCACTGACAAAATGGACTAGATCAATTGTCGATATGGTGCAGAACATACAACGATGTGATCAATCCCTCGAAAGCAAAGGTCGTCTGGTACCACTTAAATAATAATCTGGTCAATGACACACTGCCAGCTGTTAGTTGCATGGGCTCATTCATTGAAAGAGAACAGGACCTTAAATATCTTGGAATAATTTTTGAAAGAAGTCTCTCATTAAACAAACACGTCACAAATATAATTCAGAAGTCTAAAAGAGGGATCAGTGTTATCAAGGTTATGGCGACCTTCGGCATGCAGCAATGGGCACTCTTTCTGCTTCTACAAGTGATGGTGCTATCTGTCATAGATTGTGGCGTCGGCCTACTAACACTATCACAGACACAAGTCGATAGACTGGAAAAAGTCCAAAATGAAGCAATGAGAGAGGTACTGGTGTATGCTAGAAATATACGTATCTCTGCTATGAGATTTCTGCTTGATCTATCCAGTATTAGAGTGCGACAGCATGTAGCACAGGTTAGGTCATACCTTAACGTGACAGAATACAACGACCACCCATTACACCAACGTCTAGATGAGTCAAAGAGAAGACGAATCAAGCGTGGCAGGTCATGGATGATAGAGGCTGAAGACACACTGAGAAGAGTATGTGAATTTGAAGAAATATGAAATAGCAGTGAATGGGTGGAGGTACACACTGAGAAGAAATCACCGACTAAAGTAATAATACAACTAGATCAAGTGTGTCGAAAATGGACGGACGTTAGGGCTCAGGATACAGTGCATGAACTCGCCCAGCTACACTCGAAACCACAAAACATAATTATATATGCAGATGGCTCAGTTAACAGAAATACAAATAAAAGTTGTTGGAGTTTTGTTGCCTACAGAAACGGCGTGAAGTTGGTTGTGAAATCTTCAGCATATTCCACTGTCACATCGAGCATGGCATAGACACATCGAGTATAAGGATGGAGATAGAGGGAGTTACAGCAACTCTTAATTGGTTGATAACCGATGCATCAACACACTCGGTAATACTCAGACTCTCAAAGCATGCTGCGCAAGGTAGAAAAGCGTATGTTGAGAAAAGAATGGTGGCTCTTGTTGAACAACTCAATTGTCCAGAGAATTATATGGATATACTGCCCTGGTCATGCTGGGGTCAGAAGAAAACGAGAGATCCCACTTATTGGCAGGCAAAGCTGCGATAGACTGCAGGATGCTGAGAAGGGATAAAGCAAACTTGATCAAGACAGTAATAAATTCATTTCAAGATGAAGATGATGTCAATGAGGTTGAGAACGTACACATACAGAGAATGTTAGAAATTTGAGTATCTAGGGGGGAGGGGAGGGAAAGTAATTTTTTTAGAAAGACCTGATGATCACACAATCAACACCTGACCACGACTCTGAGTCTACATACACTGTGATGGCTGATGGTACGGAGGGCGGAGCACTTATTTGAATGCCCCCACGTGCTGTGAAGTTAGTTTCTAATCAAGAAGAAGAGGAATGAAACATCTTGCAGTAATTCATCTACCACATAAAAGATGAAACATCTTATACACTACTTCAATATTTACATATTTCACCCGTAACAGTTAGTTAGTTTAATTCGTAACCGTACAACCCACCACATGTGGGGTGTGGATTATCCTTCTAAACAACACACGCCAGCAAACATGAATAGTCCCACGCAGTTCTAGCCTATGAGAATGGTAAGCATGACTGATTTGTCAAGTCTGTTGTTAAAGCTTATTTAAAGTCTAAATGTATAACATACATACCTTATTGTGCGCTTGTTGGATTCTCACGAACGTTACGAACGATAAAGCTTTTGTTTCCTATCTGAAATTTGGGGTAGTGGGCGTAAATCCAGAGTTCTCTTTCTTACCCAGGTATTCAACATGCAGCGTTATGCAATTGATATGTAACTGATACGTAAAGCTTATATAAAGCTACGTAAAAATTAATACGTAAAGTTTATATAAAGCAACGTAAAAATTGATACGTAAAGTTTATATAAAGCAACGTAAAAATTGATACGTAAAGTTTATATAAAGCAACGTAAAAATTGATACGTAAATCTCATTTGCATAACTTGCAGCTTTACGCGTGTGGTTGTGTCTGTGGGTCTCACCAATGTCCCACAAGACAAACCACCCAGAAAACCTTAGTGGATGACATGCCGTTATATTGAGGTTATCTTCTTAGAGAAGCTTCATAGCACGTCATATATATCGTACAATTGTGCGTTTATTTTGTTGTTTAAATGTGTTTCATGTTTACCTGAATATATATGTATGCGCCCTCTGTGGTTGGGAGGGAGCCAAAGATGTACTGTGCAGCACTGGGGAGGAGGAAACTGACAGCACTGTTTTTTCCTATGGCATAGACCCATCATAGAGGCACAGTGACTCAGGACGTGACAATCCTTTTGACTTGAACATTTGGTTGCATGCCTTGAGTAATAGAGAAGTTCGGCATAACCAGTAGTCAATTTGTGGCGGGGAATGAGCACAGTGAACTCTATCTTGGCTACAGTGGCTAGGAGCAGGGCATAGGTTGAAACCTACCTTCCTGGAGTTGTGATAGTTATTCTCTGGCTCTGTCCCAGGGTGGATCGAAAATCCACAGTCTTCCCAGCAATATAGTGCTATTTAATGGCATTGGGTGAAAGGGCATGAGCCCATGGACCGCTGGATCAGCAACCAACCAACCAACTTGCAGAGTTATGCAATGATTTTGGGGAAGCTGCTACTCATAAGAGGTATTTAGGCTCCGCACAGAACACTGTAAACTACAAACACATCTCCACAAAAGACAGATTGTCCAAACTGATCAATGTCCATGTCAAAATGGTCCCAGACTCCATAGTACATTATGCAGACATGGTCATGCTATGACAATCTGATAACTAACACCTGGCCCACAAGAGACAGAACTGGAAATGAAAATGTGGGGCAACCGTGTGAAATTCCTGCTGGTGACTGAATTCATAGAAGCAACCTACATACCGTTAAAGACTTCAGAGCATACGAAGTTGGACGTAACTGAAAATTGGGTCTATGTTTGTACAAGTCATGTTCCACCATGTTATATGCAGACATCCAATCTCACGAAAGCCTGCAACCATTTGGATGTATCAATCATGTCCTTCTTCGAGTATACAGTCCCAAGAACTCATTGAAATAATCCAGATGAAATGATGCAATTTAACTTTTCCAGTGATTACGTTAATCACTTTCGGCATACGTTGTGTCAACAGTCTGTAAAAATCACATAACCTCACTGTCAAAGTATATAATTACCACATAGCCAGAGAATGTCCAACAATCAGGTATGGGCAGTATTTTGGGTTTTTTTTTTATCATTACGGCGTTGCATCCGCTCTGTTGAGTCCTCGATTCGTTAATATATTTTGCTTCTGTGATCGGCATGGTGCCCTATTCCATTCTCTCTCTCTCTCTCTATCGTATATATGTGGTTAGCAGTGGCATAGCATCAAGAGATGCCCAAATGCTTATCGTCGCCTTCCGTGATTAAACAACTTCGATAGCGCACACAAATATATCATTATTTACTATAGTCATTAGTAAATATGTAAATATAAAAAGCGATTTCTTCGATTTAAAATAAAATATTTTAAGAAATGACGCTGCAAAGAATGAGTGTAGAGAAAGGGTGTAGAGCGAAAAAAAAGAAGTAAGAAAGACTATAATCATTACAGAAAGATAATCGCAGGTTTATTCTTTTTATGAAATGTATCTATTCTTGACGCCAAAACATTTCAGCGTATGCTTCCATTCATAGCTGCAACTTTCATTGGCAAAAAAAACCCCGAGCTTTGATCTTGTAATAGCGATTGGCTTGTTATTTCAGATGCTGGTTACAGACCACGCATACGTTTAGAAACAATTTATGATGACGTGTAGTTATCAGAACTGTACATTCCCTATCTGTTACAATGTGGCGTCATCATGACAACATAGCGCCATGTTTGTTTCTGTGGTGTAGAGATCTGTGTTATGTAGCGAATAATAGTGCGTTGGGTGATAAGCCAATGTGTTCTGGATAATATCTTGAAGGTTTTTTTTATAAACGAATCCAAGGATAACACAAATTGTATGTAATACTAAAGATTCTATCTATCTATGGTTCTTCATCACGAACACGGTGCATAGGGCCGATACCAGAGCTCTATAGTTTGAGTGATGTAATGCTGATATCTGGCTACTGTCGTAGTTTATACTTAACTCACAGATATGTCTAGAAACCCAAACCGGGGAAACTTCTAGACTTATCGGCTCTGTCTATCCTAGTCCGCAACTAATTCCTGGCTCGAAAACTGAACGTATCTTCTTCCACGTCTCAAATTGCGTGTCTCCACCACCGGGGTGTAGCGCAGGAACTCTTCTTTTTGCCGTGGGCAGCCGAAGACCAGTCGAGATTGTCTTTTTCTCCCTCAGTCAATCTAGGACCGAATGTCCTACCCGTGAATCCCCCGAATGATCAAAAACATCATATTTTATCCTAGAATAAAGCCCCTCCTATTGTGATGAGACAAAACCACCTATTCGTCTACTTGAAACATCGGCTATCCTTCGATACCAAATGCTATGCCCTGTCGATTAACTCTCGGAACAGCCCCTCTGTTCTATCGTGAAATCTCGTGGTTTCACTGCCACTGATTTTCAAATTTCTCAAACTCCAATTCTATGTATCCGTTATTCACTTATAACATCAAACGACGGCCACTGACCAATCTTCCCTTTCAATTTGTTTTGTTTCAGCCACCTTCAATTCTTTCCAGTTATACTTGCCAACCTTCTAAGTCGATAAAATCTTGACTCTCTAATTAATTGTTACAACTCAACGGTATTCAATTTGTGTCCAAACTGTTACCTTGGAAACACCTGGCAATATCTGCTCTAGGCGGAGTCCGGGATTTTCGGCCAAATAATTGTCTCCTGTTTATCCCTACAGTTCCCCTAGTACTTTCTTCTAGTGTTCGTATCCAATGCCGTCTAACGCATAGGCCCGTTGGGCAGTTGCCCGGGGGCCCACGAGCATAGGGCCCCATGCGAATATGTTGTAGGATTTCGGAAAACCCGTATAAAATTTAATATTATTTTATAAAAATCTCATAATTTTGTGTTTATATGCGAACGGGCCCTTTAAGTTTATCAATCACTTCCAACCTTGAACCTGGACCAATGTTCAAGAATGTCATTTACCACATTCTGTAGATTGAGGTTTAATCCCTATAATTATTTTTGTGGAGCACAAAAGAGGAGGAAAGCTGCAGAGGAGATGGAAAAAATATGGAAACTTCCAAAAT
The DNA here is from genome assembly GCA_034231615.1 of Meghimatium bilineatum. Classification (NCBI taxonomy): domain Eukaryota; kingdom Metazoa; phylum Mollusca; class Gastropoda; order Stylommatophora; family Philomycidae; genus Meghimatium; species Meghimatium bilineatum. Next base: position 26,869,119 of record CM067312.1, read on the forward strand.
TAACCTCGTGGCTCAACACAGGTGCAACGACAGGTACTCATACCATTCCTTCAGATATAGCTTTCACATCTACATACATTCCTGCTACCAATCAACCAGTTTCAGCAGATATACCTCCTATGCCTGTTGCTGCTTCTAGTGACATTTTACAAGAGGAAATACCCAAACCTGTATCTGTAGCAGTAAAGGAGTTTGCTATAAAAGAGACAGATCCGGGGCTGGGGAACATTAATGACACTAACACAATAGCTTACTGGATTCGTAGTGGGCCCTCATCATGTCAGAACCACGATAGTACCTTCTCAAACTCACTCAGATTGTATAAAACAGCTGGCGTAGAGATTCGTAGTGGTCCCTCATCATGTCAGAACCACGGTAGTAGCTTCTCAAACTCACGCAGATTGTATAAAACAGCTGCCGTAGAGAATATGACGGCAATGTATTTAAATGACAATGTGTTCAAACGTGAACTACGGAATGGACACTCTATTCACCATCCTAAGGTCGTTTGTACTTTCTAGAAGAAGTAAAAAGAGTCAAAGTATTATTCATTGAGTGTAGATTCTACTCCAGACATCTCACACATAGATCAACTGACATTTACTGTCCGATACATTAAAGGTGGCGAACCTGTGGAACATTTCTTGATGTTCATCCCCATCTTTTCTCATGGATGAAAGGATTTAACAGACACTGTTGTGGATTTTCTTAAGGAGAACAAAATTCCACTATCAAACTGCCGTGGCCAATCATACGATAATGCGTCAAATATGTCTGGACGATACACTGGACTGCAGGCACGTATTCATGAACTCCTTGAGTTTGCCATCTATGTCACCTGTGCAGGACACAGCCTGAATTTGGTGGGAGTAAAATCTGCAGAGTGTTGTCTACAGTCTATAAAATTCTTTGACTTTGTTCAGCACCTTTATACATTTTTTGCTGGTTCTACTCATCGCTGGAATGTATTGACATCATATTTAGAAAAAGATGTTGTGGTCAAGAGTCTCTCTGACACACGTTGGTCAGCACATTTTGATGCTGTTCATGCTTTGTGTAGGGGTTTCGACAAAATAAAACATGCAGGTGACAATGAACAGCAAGTGACAACAAGGCGTGAGGCGGAAGGTGTGAGCAAAAACATGGAACACCTTGAAACAATCTTTCTTACAATTCTTTGGAAGGGCATTCTAGAAAGTATGAATACAACAAGCACAGTTTTACAATCAAAGGATTGTAATAAAAGTTGCCACAAATCATCTTGAGTCGCTGAAATGCTATCTTCGGGAAACTAGAGACAAATTCACTGAATATAAATTCAAAGCCAGGAGTATGTGTCCAGATGCCGATTACAGTGATGGAAAAAAACAGGAACGAACCCGAAGCGTGCGTTTTAGTAGGTATGATAGGCCAGGAGAACAGTTACTTCTAAATAAGTCCGAAAAGTTCAAGGTAGAAACTTTCCTTCCTATTCTGGACACTTTAATCGTTGAACTAACAAGACGTGCAGAGGCGTATTCACAAATTGGAAATCTGTTTTCTTTCTTGAGTGAATTAAAAACCATTACTTCTGATGCACTAAAGAAAATATGCGAACATCTTGCCAATAGGTACCACAAGTACTTGAGTTATGACGACCTTTTAAATGAATGTGAGCATCTCAAGCATTACATGGCTCTTGATGAAAATTGCGAGAATCTCCCTGCACTGTACAGAAAAATAATTTTGGACACTTTAAAATCTGTTTTTCCGAACATTGAAATTGCACTCAGAGTGTTCATGTGCATGATGGTGAGCAATTGTACAGGAGAACGTTCTTTTTTAAGACAAACTTATAAAAAATCAGCTTCGTAGTACAATGGGACAGCATCCATTGAACTGGCTTTCACTCATGAGCATAGAAAATGACATCCTGAAGACCATTGACGTCAAGCCGATACAAAAACAATTTTCTGAAATGAAATGTGGCAAACGCTTGTTATAATAAAGTACCGTACTGAAATGTTTCTAATCTAAGTATTTTTTCCCCATTACGAATTTTAATACCTTTGTTTGTCCTTGTGTAATAGATGTAATATTTTATGGTGCTTATTATTTAAAAAACATATGCAAATATTTGTTTCTGTGTGTAAATGTTTTTGTTTTTGTAAATATCACATGTAATACTATAAAACATGTAAATAAAATCTCTTTTCTCTGTTTTTCATGTTTAATGTTGATTATAGTTGCATGTTTTAACAACAATTTTCTTGAAATTAGTACAGTGACAATAAAATAAATAATACATTATTTTTAATATATTTTTATTCCTGGGGAGGGGGCAGCACTCTTTCTTTGCCCAGGGGCGCAACACTATTTCTTTGCCCAGGGGCCAAAAATGGTGTAAAGACGGCTCTGTTCGTATCGTGTGAATAATCCGGACTTCTGAATTACACCACCCGATTCTAACTGGACGGGACATTCTTAGATGAACGCCAAGTGTCGATAAGAATCTTTCTATTTGTTTGGAACTCTTAATTGTATCAAATCAGTTTCTACTTGCCACCATTTAACATTTCCATCCATTCACTCCTCCGGTTATAGAAAACTATGTTTCTGCTACCGGTTACGCAACTGCCTCTGGGGGGGGGGTCTTCACCAAGAGAAGTTTGGGCACTTAATTGCATTCTTTCAGGAGCGTATCAGTGAAACTGCGTGTGCTAGTTTCAGGAGCGTACCAGCGAAACTGCGTATGTTAGACTGGGGCCGTCGTTCTTACTCAAATATCTCCACAAAAGGTATGCTTCTCGTGGAACAGTGGGGCTCACACTGTTACACGACGACTTTAGCACGAAATGGCGAGTTCATTGTTGTTATGACGCAAGAGATAAACTGTGACACATCCGGTCGGTCACTGTGGATGGAACATCATCGAGTCGAATGGCTACTGGGACAGAGAGCAGAGCACTTATGGGAATGCCCCACGTGTTGTGAGGCCAGTTTCTAATCAAGAATCAAGGATGGAACATTCTTTTATTATGTGTTACAAGTTTTATAACAAAGATAGTCAGGTCAACTATCATCAAGACTGGACAGGCATACACCTAAGATTTCTAAAAATTCATTAGAAAAGTATTACAAAAGGGAACAATATGGGTCAATGTATATACTATCAATTAGCGAGACGTGAAACCAACGTACATATATTTCACACGGTCAACATGTGTGTTCTTTAGTTCACTCACTTTAGCGTACTCAATGAGAGGACGTCATTTTCAGATCTCGTCGGCGGAATTCAAAATGGCTAATAGTTGCTATGCGTGGAAATGAACGCTTGCAACAATTTACTGCAATGATCCGTTAACAGAACGACAGCTCATTACAAATTATAATAAATCGTCGTTAGACTATATTAAGCAAGTGTGTAGTTTAAATTCACAGTTGGCTGACAGCACTTAAGACAAAAAGAGCAGTCGCCGGAGCGACGGAGTACGTGCTCTGGGATCTACACCTGTTCCGTCAGCGCTGAGCTCGGGTTCTCATCGAGCAACACTGAGGTTATACACGTTTGGTTGGCTGATGGAACGGCACATAGAGCATACATGGTTCAAGTCATTTATTTACGGTTTTTTTTTATTAATTTATTTATTTATTTTTTTTTTTGAAAAAGGTCCCAGTTGCACCGTAACGTAGAAAATTGTCCTTGTTCTGTGTTTTATCGTTGGCTATTATTGCTTTTACTAATGATAGGAATTTTTTTTAGTATCTTTGTAACATTTTACTTTATTTCGTATCTCAGAGCATACATGGGAATGTCCCTAGTGCTGTGACGCTTGCTCCTAAACAAGAAAAAAGGTTCTAGTTATGCTCCAATGATGTGATCATAAGATACTAACACAATCATTCATATTGACAAAGTTCTATTCATGCTTCGATGTCTTTAACGTTCCACTACTTCCATTATTTCTTCTCTTTTCTACTCAACAAAATATTCAAGAACTAATGTAGTTCAATTCAATGTAAACCTATAGGCGCTGTGGCTTTTTCAACAGATGCCACAGATTATTTATGCATGTATTTTGCACATGATTTCTGTCTACAACAAATAACTTTAGGAATAAACCCAACATCACAAAATTGGTACGGGATAATACCTAAGAATGTAAAGGAGCCCGACGTTATGCTGCCCACATAACTCTCAACTTGGCCAAAGAAAAAATACTTGCCTTATCCAGTGCTCTCTAGTACGCATTAATTATCGTATTTCCTATATCATCATCATTAAGTGCCGTCTCCGCAACGAAGGTTGTCTGCAACGTATCTCCAACATCTCCTGTCTCTTGTCTTGGTGGTGCACTCTGCTAGACTGTAACCTGTCCATTGTGTGATGTTACTCTCCCGCTTGTATCTCTGCCTACCTCTTGCTCACTTCTCTTCGACTTTACGCACAAGTAAGGTCTTCAATGTCTTTTAATGTCCAAAGTATTATATTTGCCTGTTCTTTATTTCTCTTAGTAGTTCCTTCTTCATATTAAGTGTATTTCCTATACATTTTATATCAATCATCGTACTGATTGTGTATATCAATCATCGTATTGATTGTGTATGTCAATCATCGTGTTGATTATACCCATCAATCATCTCACTCGATGTACCCATCAATCATCTCACTCCATGTACCCATCAATCATCTCACTCCATGTATCCATCAATCATCTCACTCCATGTATCCATCAATCATCTCCCTCCATGTACCCATCAATCATCTCACTCCATGTATCCATCAATCATCTCACTCCATGTACCCATCAATCATCTCACTCCATGTATCCATCAATCATCTCCCTCCATGTATCCATCAATCATCTCCCTCCATGTATCCATCAATCATCTCACTCCATGTATCCATCAATCATCTCCCTCCATGTACCCATCAATCATCTCCCTCCATGTACCCATCAATCATCTCACTCCATGTATCCATCAATCATCTCCCTCCATGTATCCATCAATTATCTCCCTCCATGTATCCATCAATCATCTCCCTCCATGTACCCATCAATCATCTCACTCCATGTATCCATCAATCATCTTACTCCATGTATCCATCAATCATCTCCCTCCATGTATCCATCAATCATCTCCCTCCATGTATCCATCAATCATCTCCCTCCATGTATCCATCAATCATCTCCCTCCATGTATCCATCAATCATCTCCCTCCATGTATCCATCAATCATCTCCCTCCATGTATCCATCAATCATCGGAATACATACTCTCATCATTCGCCATATTACATGTACTTGTTATTGTTATGTTCCTCCAGGGCCATAGGCGGCGCATAGGGCAGAAACCATAGCTTTCCATTTCTGTCTTTGTGTTGCCAGGTCTTTCAATTGTTGCGTGTTGTTTAGGTTCATTGACATGCCTTCTCTATTAATGGTTCTTCGTAGAGTTTCTCTAGGTCTCCCTCTTCTTCTTACTCCAGGTGGCACCCAATATAGTGATTGCTGGGGAATTCTTAGGCTGTTCATTCTAAGAACATGGCCGATGTAAGTCCAACGCCTTTGTCTAATGAAGGAAGATATATAGGTTTGTTTGCTTTCCTCTCTTATAGTAGTGTTAGATTTAAAGTCACTCCACTTAACGTTCAGAATGGTACGTAGGCATTTGTTTTCAAAGGAGTCGAGTCTTTTATCTGTGGCTTTTGTGGCTTTCCAACTTTCGCACCCATATGACGTATAATATTTCATGTACTTGTACATGAAATATTATACGTCCTATTCCCTATACTCAAGAATTATTGTATTTCCTAGATGTATTTCCTAGATGTATTTCCTAGATGTATTTCCTAGATGTATTTCCTAGATTTATTTCCTAGATACTGTATTCACTGTACTTATCAACTGTACTCAATCGCCGTATTCCATATACTCATCAATTATTGTATTTTATACACTAATTAATTGCTGTATTCCTTATATTTGTTTATTGTCTTTCCCCGTGTGGTTGGTTATCCACTCTTGCCTTTTATGCGTAGGAGGTGATTGGAGATCGAGCTTGTGTTCCAAGGCCAGATGTGTCACGTCGGCTGTGCTGCAACCATGTTTGTTCAAAATGTCCCTGACGTTTTCTATCAATCTTTTTCGTGGTCTTCCTCTGGCGTTGTACGCTGATCTCATTTAGTTATATGCTTTCACGAGTAACGTGTCACGATGCATTCTTATCATGTGACCAGACCACTTTATCTGCTGCCTTTCTATGTATTCTGTGCAAGGTGGTATACCTATTATTTCCCTGATCTCTTCATTTCGTAATCTAACAAGCCTGGAGACGACTGCGGCCTTTCGCAAGCACTTCATATCACATGTCACTATCTCTCTGTAATGTGAAGATAAGAGAGACCGGATTTGGCACTGGTAACACAGTGTTGGTATGAATATACTGTAAATAATTTGTCTTTTATCTTCTATCTCGATCTTGGTATGAAGAAATAGGGGTGATAGTTAGTAAGTTACTGCATTTGCTTTTTGACATCTCGTCTCCATTTCTCTACCAAGGCATTTCTCTATCGAGATATTTAAACTCCGATGCTTGGTTTACTCTTATGTTATCTATCTGTTTAGTGTGCTCGATATTCTACATATTTTCATAGTTTCCGTCTTTTGTGTGTTGATCTTCATGTTGTATTTTCTACATTACAGATACTGAGTTAACAGAATTTTGCAGTTTTTTTCTTCGCTTTCGTATATAAGGCGCTGGTCGTCTTCGAAAAGCATTTCATTTAGTTCATTATTTAATTGCTCTGAGTTATCTTGTTCTGATTCGGTGATGTTGTCCTCTACACTTTTTGCCTCTGTTATTATTCTATCTATGTATATAATGAAGATCAAGGTGAGAGCACGCAACCCTGACGAACTCCCGTTGTTGTCACAAATGTGTCTGTAATACCATCTGATGTTCTTAACACGCATTGACAGTTTTTATACAAAGCTCTTATACTTTCTAACAATTGTCCTTTGATACAATACATTTCTCGAGTTTCCCATAGTACCTCTCTTGATTCTATCAAACGCTTTCTTCTGATCTATAAATATTGCGTTCAGTTCATTGTTGTATTATATTGCTCTCTCACTCATTTGCCTCAGAGTGAACAAAGGCGTCTGTGCAACTAACCCCTTCTTCTGAATCCAAATTGAGAGGGGCTCAATTGTGATTCGACGATTTTGCACGTTGTTATATTATCTTTGCATATGTTTTTCCGGCGTGGCTTAATAGCGAGATGTCTCGGTATGTTTCATATTTACTTTTATATTCAACAATTGTCGTTTTCCATATACTCATCAATCTCTGTATTCCATATACCATAAACAATTATAAACAATATTTAAACATTTAAAAAAAAAATTTAATGAAATTTAAAAACAATATATTATTGGGCACTTACCAATCGATTAATGCGTTCTGCATCCAACAACTAATCAGAAGCAGTGACCAACTTCGTTCTTAGTGTGAACAGAGTTTACTCATCAATTGCCGTATTCCAGTACTCATCAATTGCCGTATACCCAGTACTCATCAATTGCCGTATACCCAGTACTCATCAATAGTAGTATTCCCAGTACCCATCAATCGCCGTATTCCAAAGACTCATTATTACAAAAAAAGAATTTCCATATGAATTGTAAAAGGAATCCAGAATATATTAGAACAATAATGACAAAAACGTCACGTCAACCATTATCTAAATGATGTATTCGGACATCGTAAAACTAATCGACCGTGAATAGTGAAAGGGAATCAAAGAATAACGACACTATTACTTGCCATGCTTGTCATAAATGGCTGTCCTGCCCCATAAATAGTCATAAATACCCAGAGGCCTAACTTAAGTCACATGTTCATACCTAAAGGCGTAGACATCGCAGTTAAGCTGTAAACAATGACACGACACATTCCGTTCACCGAACTACATCCTGGTAATCTGCAGGAGTTTGAGAATGAACCCAGAAGTACAATGAATACGTTATGAGGCATTCGTAATTTTACATGTTGTGTACTTTATTACAAAAAAAAAACTGTCGTACTGTATTTTTCCCGTTAGGAAATTACAGGGAGTATTCGAATGGTGTGTGCGAAAGAGGCCACCGCACGCCCTTGCAGTTGCCACGACATGTTATGGGTGATTTTTTTTTAAATTTACGTTCCGTCAGAAAAACAATTCCCAGCCCTTACCAGGGATCGAACTCTGGACCTCACGTGTGTGAGACCAACGCTCTAACTTTTCGGCCATGCTCACCACCTCGTGTAATTGAGACACTCACGGTGTCACATATTGTGCAATAGTAACATCGATGTTTCAAGTAATTATGCATATAGCATATATAGACATTCTGAAATTGCTCAGATTATAAGTACAAGATATCAAATCGTATGAAGTCTACAAAAATCAAGTCCACATCTACTACTACATTTCATTTACATTGTCGTATGCACCACCTTGCCTCTGTCTCAAAATCATATGTCGCCACGGAGAGACTGTAACTTTTTAATAGTGGCAACTATGCTTTTCTATTTTTTCCTTGTCAAAATGTCTCAATTCGGAGTAAGATTTTTGTAAGTTCATTCAGTAATTTATGTTTAATTTTTAGTAAACATGCATCACTGTCTTAATGGTTGACCAAAATATCCATCATTTCTTGACCTCTACCAGTCATAGAGACGGAAACAGAACGTTGAGCAACGTGTCTGTTCTTATTGGCCTAAATAACAACCAATCATGTAACACTTAGATGTTTTGTCCTCCTTACGAGATTACAATTAGATACCATTATGTAAAATCCAGCGCAACTCATATATATTACATTTTTAATTACACGTTGTACATAACTCGGAAGTTGTTGGTCGTCGAACTACAGCCCCCATTAGGGTGACACATGTGCCATCAGTAATTGAATAGGATGGGATGTGAAAGTTGGGATTTAGCCCCTCAGTGGCAAAATTCGCTAAGAGTGGGTTGTGAAAGTTGGGATTTAGCACTTCAGTGGCAAAATTCGCTAAGAGTGGGGTGTGAAAGTTGGGATTTAGCCCCTCAGTGATAAAATTCGCTAAGAGTGGGGTGTGGAAGCTGGGATTTAGCACCTCAGTGGCAAAATTCGCAAAGAGTGGGGTGTGAAAATTGGGATTTAGCCCCTCAGTAGCAAAATTCGCTAAGAGTGAGGTATGGAAGTTGGGATTTAGCCCCTCAGTGGCAAAATTCGCTAAGATTGGGGTGTCAAAGTTGGGATTGAGCCCCTCAGTGGCAAACTTCGCTAAGAGTGGGGTGTGGAAGCTGGGATTTAGCCTCTCAGTGGCAAAATGCCTAGTACTAAAAGTCATGTTCTAATTTCCAAAGCGGGTAGAGGCATTTGAAAACCCCAACTTTTAACTTAACTGGTCCTGCGTTTGCGCTTGAAAAGTTTGCGCTTGAGTACCTTACCATTAAATTTTCATTTTTTCCCATTCATTTTACGAGTTCAAAGTGAGACACCGCAGATATGGAAAGTTATACCACTGAAAAATTAAAAGCTATAAATATCCTCATGAATTCTATAAAAATCATCATGAATGCTATAAAAATCATCATGAAAGCTATACAAATCATCATTAAAACTCACACAATAAAGCCACGTCCCGAAGACTTATTCTAGATCTGACGATGTTAGACGTTTCAGGCGTTACTGCACAGAAGATGAAAGAAAATCAAACTAGCCGTTCGTGACCATATTGTATATGTAGTTGTCATGGTTATGTGATTTTCTGTAACTCTGTACAAGAGATTGTATATGCAGTTGTCATGGTTATGTGATTTTCTGTAACTCTGTACAAGAGAAAATATGTGCGCTATCAATTTTTAAGAAAACATTACGCCATAATCAGGGCCGGATTTACATATAAGCTATAGATTAGGGCCCCCGCTATTTTGGGGGGCCGTCAAAAAATTATAGTTGCCACTGACATATAATATCTGTACTTATAAAGGGCCCCATATCTCAAATAGGTTAGGGCCTTATCAAGTCTAAATACAGCACTGGCCATGATATAGTCGAAAATACCCAGTGTATATTTGAGAAAGCTTTTGACAGAGTTAATATACCACAACTATGGATAACACTACATACATATGGAGTTCCCCAACATCTAATACGTCTATGTCAGGGCATATACACCATGACCAGTGTTTGTATATACCATGGCATGTTAAGTAAAATCTAGAAAACAGTGGTAAAAGGACGGTCTATATCTTTCTTCTAAAACGTGCCAACCTGTTAATGTGCACGAACTACAGAACAATAGTTTGTTAAGTCATGAACGCAGGATACTAATTACAAATTATAATGAAGACTCTACAGAATAAACAGGAATTGGAGATTAACGAGGTACAAACTGGGTTCATTCTTCTTCTGCGTTCGTTCTCAGACTCCTGCAGATTAGCAGGATGTAGTCCGGAGAACGGATTGCGTTGTGTCATGGTTTACTGCATTGCTGCGATTCTGCGTCTTTCGGCCTGACACATCCTACTTTAGCTTGGCTTTCCCCATCGAGACCAGCACCGTGCAGAGGTGATGGGGCTTACTTCAGCCATCAGGGGCTGGAAACTAAGACTGGTCGGGCAGTCCCACACGAGCAGGACCATAGTCCTGCCCAAGTAAGCAGAGTGCTGAAGACGGAGGCATCCAGCCAAAAGGCGCACAGATAATCAGGATGCCACGCACAAAACACAATGGAAACATTGTAACAGTATTCCCGTCGTATACCATGTACCATTATCTCTCTTTCATTGTTGTAATGTGGCGATGATATAGATATAACAGTATTATATCTACCATATGGCGATGATGAGTGATGAAGAGCAATACATATATTACTCAGTGTAGCCTAGCAGGTTAAGAAGTACATCAATTATCGCTCTCTCTCTTAACTCCAGGTGATATCATAGCATAAAACAATATCTTGACTCCAACGTTTACATATGAATTGACTTTATTACACTCAATTGGACTTTTCCAATATAAAAGATACACATAAAGCATAAACTCAACGCTTCAGTACAGTATGACTTATCCAATATTCCTGGATCTGCCCTATAGAACCACTGAGTCCACTTTCGGACCCCCAGTTCCGAGCTAGCTAGCTCTTCTCAATCCAAAAACTGACTGCCGAAACATCTCTCCCATTCTCTCACAATCCCACTAAATATCCCGCTACCTACTTCAAAGACTTCCATCTCGTCCGTCGATTTCTCTGCGTAGTTTGGCCCCCTTGTAATTACATGGGCCATTAACCTTTCTGGTCGGGCCGGTCAAGATACAGTGTTCTGATAGCAATTCCCGTTAATTGCTACGGTCTGCTTTTTCAGTAGTCTTAATGTTTGCCGGACCCACTTTCCTATTCCTCAAAGGAATGTATGAGACGCTCTGGTCTATAATTACGGTAGGACTCAAGAGGGGGGGGGGGAGAATTTCCGACACAGGTGACCTGTCACACTCTTCCCATACTTATAACAGAAATATACGTAGTATTTTCTTATTATACATCCTATCTCGTCTGCTTAATACACACTCATACAAATTTATAGTTATATTATTCATTCTATCTAACCTGTAAATCAAGGTTCAAAATATATTAACGAAAACATGTCATGCCTGTAACTCAAGGGTACTACAACTGACCCCCATTTACTCATGCCTCTCAACCCCTAACTTTTTCGGACAGTGGTTGACAATTTCGACTGTGATTATTTGGACCTGGTGCGGTCATATCCGGAAAAATTCCCTTGATCACTTGTGGTTATATCATGGGACTTTCCTTTCATCACACCTGGGGCCATCCCCTCCATTACCCACTTCAAGATTTTAATCTGGTAAAATCTTCCTTCTCTTGTGCTTCTGTCTCCTCCTCACTTTAAGCCTAACATTTTTAAACAAGGAAAAATTAACTTATACAGGTGACTTATTCATATCAATCATGGTCTACCCTACACATCAATCATGGATCAACAATTTTAAACAAAGAAAAATTATCTTATACAATCTTAAATGTATGCAAGAAAAGAGAAAAGAAAAACAAATGTTCATCACGATAGTATACGACACCAACCAAAAGAACAATATATATCATGGTGACTATCAGCAGGAACACTAATCTAACAGGTAGGCACTATTTGTAAGAACAATAATGCATTCAGTAGGCACTGTTTGTAAGGACAATAATGCAATCAGTAGGCACTGTTGTTTCTCGCTAGAACCCTCCGTGCTAGCGCTAAAGCGTCTACTCTAGCGTTTTCTATTTTCACTATACATAATTTCGCAGCATCTGCTTGTACTGGGGCTTCCCGTGAAGGTGCGATTATGTCGATGGTATCGGCACTATTATCCTGTGCGTCTCTGTATGACGTCTCCATCAGGGCCGGAGTAATCGTGCACTCGCGCTGTCTACTAGCAGCTCGAGTGTTCCGAAAGGGCGCGTTGTCTGTGCGGTCTACTGTGGACGTCAGGGAAGTCTCCGACGGTTCTTCCCAAACCTCGTCTATGACTGTTGCTAAGGTCTCGTTGTCTTCGGTATCGTCGCCTACTATCGGCTCCTCATCTTCTGTGTCACTATTTTGGCCTTCTTCTTCCTCCGAATCCTAGTCGTCACTTGCTATCGTCTCCGAGTGAGGTCTCGCGATAGACGCGGTGCACTTGTCTCCGGTTCTGCGCCATTACCTACGACTTCTTCGTTTTCTCTAGAGTCAGGAACTAACCCCGCGAGGCTGTCCGTTGTCCCGTCCCTATCTAACTCAAAGGTACTCCACGGTTCCTCTTCGTCTTCGCTAGAGGTGACGACGTAGGTGACCCTGCGTTTCTTTTGCGCTCTTGGCTCCTGCCGACGATTCTCGCCAGCACTGCTATCTTTCCGAAGGTGTTGCACTTGCGTCCGTATGGTTCTTTTACCTGCTTGGTGCTTAATGACGTATGACACTGGTCCCGTCCTTTCCGTAACTACGTAGCTTTTCATCCAGCGTGCGTCTAGCTTGGACTCCTTACAATGATTCTTGTAATACACACTCTCTCCTACTTCAAACTCTTGGAGGATCGCTCCCTTGTCTGCGTATTTCTTTCTCCTCTCTTCCGCCACTTTGACGTTTTTCTGCACCATTTTGTGAGCTCGGTGCATTTCCTGTAATGTAATTTCCAGGACGTCTTCTCCAAGGTATTTCCGTCTAGGCTTTAGGAGGTTGTCAATCGGTAGCATCGGATGCCTACCGTGTAGCAGGTAAAAGGGGGAAAAAGCTGTGCTCTCATTAGAGTTGGTTCGAATTGCTGATAGTGCCTGGTTGAGGTGCACATCCCAATTTTGGTCGTCCCTTCCAACTGCCTTGGCCAGAATGTCCGTCAGAACTTCATGTTGACGTTCATTAACCCCATTAGCCTGCGGCCAATAAACTGAAGTGGTGATGTGGCGTATGTTCAGGGACCTCAACGACTTCTCGAACTTCCGGCTTGTAAATTCACCTCCGTTGTCGGTCAGGATGACCTGAGGACAACTGTGTCGTGGAATAAACTCGGTTAACAACAACCTCACCACAGTCTCGGTTGTCTTGTCTGGCACGGCGAATGCTTCTGGCCTCCTGCTATAGCAGTCGGTGAACTGCACTATATATCGGTTGCCCGTCCACGTCTCAGGAAACGGCCCTGCTAGGTCGATACTGACCTTTTGCATTGCGTAGTGTGGTTTATCCGTAGCCTGCAACGGACACTTTATCTCCTTCATATTCCGCAACCGACAAACCTCACAGCTGGCCACCTTCTGCTGCACATCCCTGAACATTTTAGGCCAATAATATTTTCTTTTTAAGGAGTCGAGACATTTATCCCGGCCCATATGTCCGTTATCCTCATGATAGTGTCTCAACACTCTTTCTCTTAGGGATGTCGGAATGTACACATTTAACTCCGGGTTCAAGTCCCTCTGTGGAAGATAACACAGCACGTTTTCCCCTTCGGACAGCGTGAAACAGTCGACACTTTTGTCTTCTTTATTGGTCAACAGGATGTCTATCTTCTTCTTGAGGTCAGGATCCAGTTCCTGTTCAGCCCTCATGTCTATTATGAGCCCTGTGTCTTTCTCTCCCGCTTTTCGGGTTCGTCCTTCCGACTCGTCCACTAGTGTGGGTTCGTTTTCTGTACGTGCTTCGGTTCTCTCGCGAGGTTGTGAGGGTTCCTTCGCCCGCCGGGGCTTCCGACGCTCCTCCACTTGCCTCCTTAGGGATTGTAGGCCCTCCTGTATGTCGTGGTCTAAGGGTTTCGGTGACTCCTCTCCCGCCTTTACATGAGTCCGTGCGCGTTGCACTACCTGCATTTTGTGCACTTTGGGGATTTCCCCTCTTCTTTTATCCGTCTGGTTCCCAATCTCCACCATCTTGGGTTGTGCTGGGGCAATTGCCACACCCTTGGTGCGCAAGATATGCACCTTCCACTGAAGACAAGCTGCCCTTTCGGCTTTCGAACCAAATTCTACGAAAGCAAACCTCCTACGTTGGCCGTGGCGGTCTACTGGTAGCGAGACCCCTTTCACAACACCGAACCGACTGAAATACCTTGTAATCTCTCCCTCTTGTACTTTATTATTTATGCCACCTATAAACATCCGGACTCCGTGATCTCTTGCTCCAATTTTCACTCTGCGACGTCCCTGTGCTATCGATACTATGTTCCGATCGCACGGGCCTTCTCTCTCCAATCTGACTGTGGACACCCTTCTTGATTCTACTGCCTCTACTCTTTTCCTCAACACTTCCTTGACCTGGCCCACACAAGGCCTTCTCTGCGTGGGGTCTGTGTACTGTGGTCCGCTCTGATAAACCCCTAATTCTGAGCGGAACTCCCGTTTCCCGAATTCCATGCCCTTCTGACATCTCCGTTCCTCGTATGAGGTTCCGCCTGTCGCCGGTCCTGAACCAATGTTCTATTTTGTCTGCATTCTCTGGTGAGATGCCCCATTTGCCCACAACTGAAGCATTGTCCCTTCCTAATTAATTCGGTCTGCCTTTCTCTCTGTGTTCCTTGTATCCGGCCACGGTAGTCCTCATCTCTACCCCGATATGTTCTATCGGCTTCAGCTGGGGTGTCTTGGTTCCTATCATGACTCTGCGATCCCATGTTATATTCGACCCACTTTATGGTGCGTTCTTTTCTTGTTGCTATCTGGATGGCTTTTTCCAACGTTGTCGGCTCTGCCTCCAACACGTGGCGTCTTATTCCTCCTGGCTTCAATCCATCTATAAAATAGTGTAGCAGCTGTTTGCACACCCATTTCTCTTCCATTTCATTTGGGAACGCTTCTTCGGCTAAATTGGTAAGCCTATCTCCGAATGCCTCTATTGATTCGTCCGGTTTTTGGCTAATTTTCGCTAATTTTGTCAGCGCATACTGCTCCCCTGTGAGGCCCGCATACCTCCTTTCTAACTCTGCTCGTAGTTCCTTCCAAGATTCCGTCGGAGTTCTTGCTAACCTTTTAAGGATTACATCAGCAACTAATCCACGGCTTGCTTGTAACGCTATGCTTCGTTTTGTGTCGTCATTGGCCTTTGTCACCAATGCATATTTTTCAATCTCGCCTATCCAATCCTTGAAGCGGTGCTCCTCTCCTGCGAAAGGTGCGATCGCCGTAGCCGCTCCCTGATACCTCAAGGTTTCCATTAGATCCCTATCGAACCCCTTTCTGTTTCTGTGTGGTTGATTTCCGATTTCGAGCTATCTTCCATCTTTTGTTCCATTTTTGTTCTTAAGCATACAACGTAATTCAGCTTGTGACAATTTTACCTGTGCGGCCTTAATCGATTTTAAACCATTATTTATATCATTTTATCAGGTTCCTATGCTTAATACAATCTCCATCAAGCATGTGAACGCATGTGTGTATTTAACTGATTATAGACATGGAGTCGGTTACTATTCTAAATAACGTAATTAATTCTGCGACAGATACACGTCTGTCTTAAACACAATTATAAGAAGAACGAGAAAAAAAAATAAATGTTAATATTTTTAGCTTAAAACGCAATTGTTCATGTGGTCCTATGTCCTGTACGGAATAACTATTGCTCGTCACACAGTTCTTCACAATTTTCATCATAAATTGTTCCGTCTTAATTATTTCGCAACACAATGTTTTATGTAGGGCAATAATATCAAAGTAATCCTACTCACTAGTGTGAATCTTTTTGTCTTTCGAATTTTTAATAGTACTAACACAATGTTCTAAAACTTAATACACCATTAATCGTGTTGTAAAAATGTCAAAGGTAATCCTACTCACTCGTGTGAATCTTCTTGTCTTTCGAATTTTCCAATAGTACTAACACAATGTTCTAAAACTTAATACACCATTAATCGTGTTGTAAAAATGTCAAAGGTAATCCTACTCACTCGTGTGAATCTTCTTGTCTTTCGAATTTTCCAATAGTACTAACACAATGTTCTAAAACTTAATACACCATTAATCGTGTTGTAAAAATGTCAAAGGTAATCCTACTCACTCGTGTGGATCTTCTTGTCTTTCGAATTTTCTAATAGTACTAACACAATGTTCTAAAACTTAATACACCATTAATCGTGTTGTAAAAATGTCAAAGGTAATCCTACCCACTCGTGTGAATCTTCCTGTCTTTCGAATTTTCTAATAGTACTAACACAATGTTTAACACAGCTTCGAATATTCTGAAAATCATGTATTATCCGTCGATCGTATTATGGCCAGTAATCCGCGTTGTGAATTGTCGAACTTGGTGATCCGTGGTCACTTGCACCAGTGTAACAGTATATACACACACAGCTTCGTATATACCAATACCGTTGTACCATACTCTCTTTCTTGGTTGTAACATGTGGCGATGATATAGATATAACAGTATTATATCTACCATATGGCGATGATGAGTGATGAAGAGCAATACATATATTACTCAGTGTAGCCTAGCAGGTTAAGAAGTACATCAATTATCGCTCTCTCTCTTAACTCCAGGTGATATCATAGCATAAAACAATATCTTGACTCCAACGTTTACATATGAATTGACTTTATTACACTCAATTGGACTTTTCCATTATAAAAGATACACATAAAGCATAAACTCAACGCTTCAGTACAGTAGGACTTATCCAATATTCCTGGATCTACCCTATAGAACCACTGAGTCCACTTTCGGACCCTCAGTTCCGAGCTAGCTAGCTCTTCTCAATCCAAAAACTGACTGCCGAAACATCTCTCCCATTCTCTCACAATCCCACTAAATAACCCGCTACCTACTTCAAAGACTTCCATCTAGTCCGTCGATTTCTCTG
This sequence comes from Meghimatium bilineatum, assembly GCA_034231615.1. NCBI lineage: Eukaryota > Metazoa > Mollusca > Gastropoda > Stylommatophora > Philomycidae > Meghimatium > Meghimatium bilineatum. The sequence goes on from CM067312.1 coordinate 26,886,466, forward strand.
CGTAGTTTGGCCCCCTTGTAATTACATGGGCCATTAACCTTTCTGGTCGGGCCGGTCAAGATACAGTGTTCTGATAGCAATTCCCGTTAATTGCTACGGTCTGCTTTTCAGTAGTCTTAATGTTTGCCGGACCCACTTTCCTATTCCTCAAAGGAATGTATGAATCCGAGATTACTATGAAGAAAACTACTGAAGCCTTTAAAAAAATCGTAAAGGAAGTCAGGAAAGAATGCTTCACTATTTTGTATACAAACATCGCAGTTTCTATTGTGATGTGTTAAACTAGCATGGTTCGGACATGTATGCAGGCACGATTCCTTGTCAAAAACAATACTGCAGGGAACTGTCGAGGGTGGAAGAAGCAGAGGAGGGCAAATAAAGGCATGGACAAACATCAAGGAATGGACAGGGCAAGACATTTCCACACTCATCCGCATCGCTGAGGATAGAACTCGCTGGAGGACTGTGTGCTGAGGCATCTAATGTGGTATCCCTACGACCCTGAAGGGTTACGGGTTTATTGATTGATTGATACAAACATCCAATCACATGGAAGCCAGCAACCATATGATGGTATCAACGTTGGCAACAATTGGCCATAGTGCATGTTGCTGCATAACGTCAATACAGGCAAGTTTACTTTAGTAAAACAAGTCACCGTTAAACATGCAGTCTATCAACTTATCCATTTTTTTTTAAACCAGGACTTGCATGTCTCACGGATTTCAAAAGAAAAACAAATTAATATCAACGAAAAATGTGGAATAACACACCAAGACACGCATGTAGCCAGATCATTTACATATCATTTAAACGTATAGCTTCCATGAAATCAGTCACCTCCCCAATCCCCCACCGTAACGCCCTCTAATTTCAAGTATGAATACAGCCTGTTTTTAACCACTAAACCTACACGACATAGCACAGAGGTTCTCAAGCTTTATCTCAAGGATCAAGCAAACTAATTTATAGGATTATATTCATCGCTGTAGTTTATGGAAAACTTTTTTTTTTAATTTTACATGGATGGTCTTTTTATTTATTTATTTATTTATTTATTTATTTTTTGTAAACAATTCATTTTATGTGATTTCTGTTATATATCTGTTTAGTCGATATAAATTATATTTAAATATATCTTCTCTCCTATACTAACACTAAGCTTCTCAGGTAATTAAGCGTTAAATACTCCAAGGCTCAGAGGGCAATAAGTCTTCCAATTACACGAGATGGGTTCCTTGACAGCTTAACAACTCATACTAAATAGACGTAGTCGACCCAATTGAAACTACATGTTTACCGCATCTACACCGGAACATCTAAAACAGTGTCATGCATCTATTAGCTTGTAAGTTTCGAAGGTACATTCACAATGAAAACAAAATGCAATTATAAATATTTGAAATTCTTCTTCTTCTTCAGCGTGCATTCTCAAACTCCCACTGAATTTCTCTTGTAACAGGACAATGATCCTACAAGATTTCCAGTTGAATGTAGTCCAGAGAATGGAAATGCGTTGTGTTGCCGTTTTATTTGCGCCAATGGCCCAACACATCCGTCTTCGACGGTATATTTGAAATTAATCGATGTAGCAATGTCTTTAGAATATCATGGATAGAGATAATGTAAAATGCAGACTTCGACAAATATCTGAACGCGGAGAAAGTTTGTCGTCTGAAAAATATTTAACAACACAGACTAGCATATTTTAGGACAAAAACAGATACAATATTCTCAGGATCGTAGTGGTTAAAGCGTTCGCTTTTGTATGAAAGAGGTTTCAATTTAAAATCCCACTCACGACGTTTTTTTAGAAAGTACATTTTTTAAAGATATACCTGGATATTATAGCTTGAAGCTACGGAATTACGTGCTATGAGTGGTACTCTCGGAAGGTGGCGTGCCGCTTCGATTAAAGGGACGAAGTACATATGGGATAATCCGAGTATAATGACTTCAGAACTCTACGTTTGTGAGCTCTTATTCAATGGTGAAGTAATGTTACTATTCGAAGTACAGGAGCCGTGTATTACACTGCTTTTCGTCCAGCAGCAACACATATCTTTCATGCATGCCGTAAGAGGCGACTAAGGAGGCTAGGGGTGGAGTTGATTGTCCCATCCCAATAGGTTCAAAGTGATTCAAATCATAATCCATGCTGAAGTCTGATGTTTCAGACCAAAAGTCGTAGATATTGAAGTCAAACTGTATACCATGATAACTACACATTACGTTATCAGAGCTACTTCCTGCTAATCTGCAGGAGCTTGAGAACGAAAGCAGAATAAGGACAGGTTCAAAGAAAAGACAGTACGAGGCCAAATATGAAGAAACCGCCAATGGATGCAAGAAAATGATGACATTTTGATTAGGAAACAAGGGGGTAAAGGGAAATATATTTTACACAAAGGTTGACCCGTTATTAGTGACAGTGGTGATAACGTTCTGCAAAGAACAAGGCACACGTAAATTAGAGAAAGATACAGACAGAGACAGACAGACAGACACAAACACCACACATCACACACACACCTGAGAGATATGTGTGTATATATATATATATATATGCCATTTTCTAGAAAAGGATTTATACAAATTGTATATGAAACGCACCATTAATAAGTCTGCTATTTGACTGGAACGTTTTTTTCCCCAACTCATCTGTGCATACACACAATTCTGAATTGTATTATCTGGAATTCTTCTTTACTACCGTATACTACCTGTGCTTCTTTCAAATGATGTAGAGGGATTGGGACAACTAATAAAGAGCACAAAGTAAAAACAACGAATCACAAAACTTATACTGTATTTAAAAGCGCAAAACACAAAAATCATGTCTACAGATATAACAACACAACAAGCAAAAATCAGAATAGACAATACTGTGATATAATATGTCTATAAATTATAATACTTAGGAGCAAACGTCAATGGTGCAGGAGACTATATAGCAGAGATAAAGAAGAGATTGGCAATGGCGTATTGTAAAATAACACGGTTGAAAAAACACATGAAAAACAAAAATTAGAAATGACACTGCTAATGCTACGAGCTTTAATTTTTCCGGTTGCAACATACGGCTGTGAAACATGGACCCTAAGTAAAACAGCGGCAAAGAAGACCAACGCCTTTGAGATGAAATGCTACATAAAGATACTTAAAATATCATGGAAGGAAAAAGAGAAACTCTGATATTATAAACACATTCGAGAGTGTTGGTTATTAAACAAAATAACAAAATGAAAACTACACCTGTTTGATCATATAAAGAGACACAGATGTTTAGAAAGACAAATAATGGAGGGCAGAGTACTTGGGAGGAGGAGGGGGCAGGAAGACCAAGAAGACGATGGACTGACGACATTAAAGATAACATGACTACGTTGTTGGAAAATGCAAGCCTCATGGTCCAAGAGAGAAGGGTTGAGGAAGTTCATTGGGAAGACAACGTTCTGGAGAGAATACGTTACATGACATTATCTGGAATCTAGATTCTACATAAGGTTTAGTTCTAGTATAGGCGCAACTAACTCGGCATTAAAACGGCTTTCTACTTTAGCTTTCACAATACAAACAGGCACGCCCTTCTCCTAATTAATCCTTTGAGCTGATCCACACTATGCCACGGCTGATGCCTCTGATCGTTAGCCACTTTGCGTATATTATGATTCACCAACCAATGAATGGCACGGAAAGAATTGACTAAGCAAAGATAAATGACGTTTGGAATCAGTGCGAAGGATTATTCTGGGAAAAGACTCATGTAAATAACCTCGTCGAAACTATATACCAGGGGTCGGGAACCTTTTTTGTCTGAGAGAGCCATGGACACCACATATTTTGAAAAGTAATTCTGTGAGAGCAATACATTATGTTTAAAACTAAAAATTCAAGTAAATGTGTGCATTTTGTGTAATTTAAACAATAAAATTACAATAATTATGTCTCTGAATTCTTTTTAATAACATTGTTAAGCTATTGCTAATCTATAATGAGTATTTCTTACCATTAATGCGACTTCTGATGATGAGCTGCAGTAGACTTTAGCTCATTTTTAGAATGAAATATTTATATGCAATTAATATGTAGATCAAAGGAGTCTAAAGAAACATTTTTTTTATAATCGAACATTTGTCTGCGAGCCATGGGTTTCCGACCCCTGCCATATACTGTACTGTTTTGTTTGAAAATCACTTTATGTCCAGCGGACAGCATGAGATCATCATGGGATAAATCAACCAGTGTATGGTAACAACCCTAAACAGGAAGTAGGTGGCTGGGGTAACACAGGGCAAAATGTCAAGAAATACAAAAATAGGTAGGTGTGTTACCAAAATGAAACATAAAACAACTTAACAATGAGATACAGAGACAGACGACGTTTCGACTATAAAGCCTTCATCAGGACAAACAAATGACCACAATAAAACAAGTCTTACATGGAGACAAATAGGGTTATAATGAGGACAATAGCAGATAGGTAATGAGGGAAGAAAAGATGTGGAAGCATGACAGGTGAGAAAAACGTATGGGGAGAAGTTAGTAGTAAGTAGGGAGGAGAAAGTAGACTGAAGAATGTGAGAAGAACAAAGGAAAAGATATGGTATCAAGTAAATTACATTAAAATAAAATTACTCACCTCAAACGTGGCAACAGAGAATGAATGCTACAGACAAGCAATCATGATGTAAGGGAAGAGCAAAATGAGATGGTACGAGGGATCAGGTGGGAGAGAGAAAAAGAGGCCAAAAATGGCAGGAACAGAAGAGAATGAGCAAACAGAAGGAAGAGAATATGAGCAGATAATTCCTTTGCTCGTCATCATCGATGATACAAGACGTGTCGGCTAATGGTGCATTCTTGTAAAGTGATGCATTAGACGTTTTGTTATTTCTTTGGCTGCCGACACAAAGTGACCAATTAAAAATACTGGAAAAGATCAATTCGTCGCTTGAAGAATGAATCGCGATTAGCCAGAAAGACTGCATAAACGACTGCACATACAATGTGAAATTGTCATGTTTCTGTCAAGGATGGCATCATATATTTCTAAACGGAAGACTAGCATTGGTAACCATTTTACTACCAGGGAAAAGTGGGCGATGTCAGCAATAAATCCAGAATCCGTTACTTTAACTTGACATAAAGCGGGAGTCTATATCCTTGACCGACTAGCAAAAACTGACAAAAATTGATGATACGAGTATTATCTTTCGTGAGTTTCACGGTAGCATGAGAGCTCTTTAGGTTGAACCAAGGTAAGAAACAAATACAAAAAGATCTAGATATACGGCGTATACCATAAAAAGTACTGTACATATATATAAATATATATATAAAGTTCATACTTCTTTGCCGCTGTTTTACTTAGGGTCCGTGTTTCACAGCCGTATGTTGCAACCGGAAAAATAAAAGTTCGTAGCATATATATATATATATATATATATATATATATATATATATATATATATATGTGTGTGTTTTCAATTATTAGTGTACATGTATTATTCAACAAGATTTTGGAAAAAAAATTATTGGTTGCATGCGTTCCTTCCACAAATCTGTTGTTTTATACTTAGATACATAGATTAGAAAACAAATGCAATTACACTCCATATGTACCTTGAAAATGCTAACTAGGAAGGGTGTGACTTTCAGGTTGCAGGTTGCGTGTAAACAATAATTATTGTTCAATAAATAACACCTGTCCGTTGTTGAAGTATAATGGTTGTTCCGGTTGATATAAGTGACAAAAATCTGTTCTATATTACAATTTGCCTTACAATTCATTCATTCAATCCCCTGCTGCCGTTAAACGTGAGAGTTGGTAGTTCTATAGGTATATTAATATCATTATAGATGTGTTGATAGTTATATATACTCTAATCACTTTAAGAATGAAGTGGGTCAGTGCTTCTGATTTGTTGTTGGACACAACGCATTAATTGATTAATAATAATATTGTTTTTAAATGTTTTAAATAATATTACTTATACACGTCATCAGCTGTTTAAAAATCACCGGATGTCGCGGAGTAATATGGGGGTGTGTGTTTTGTCTCACTTCATTCTTAAAGTGAACAGAGTATAGATGTGTTGATAGATCTATAGATATGTGGATAGTTCTATAGATGCGTTGATACTTCTACAGCTATTTCGATAGTTCTATGGATTCTTTGGTACTACTATAGATGTACAGATAGTTCTATAGATGTATTGATAGTTCTATGTTGGTACGTCTACAGATAGTTCTATAGATGTGTTGATAGTTCTATGTTAATACTTGTACAGATAGTTCTATAGATCTGTTCATAGTTCTATGTTGGTACTTCTACAGACGTGTTGATAGTTATATAGATGTGTTGATAGGTCTATAGTTAACAATAGATATGAACAGAGGAGACGAGGTAATACAATTACATAACAGACTGAAATGCACATTGCACAAATCATCATTATCGACGTTTCGACCAAAATTATTTTACCAATTAAAAATAATATACTACAAAAAGGAAACAAAAACTGTATTGCAAATGTACTAGACTCGAAATCTAAAAATGCGAAGATATTGAGAAAATATCAATAGCTAAGTTCAGACCACGTGAGTGACAATCTGGAAGGCCTTTAATCTTTGGAAGTGTATAGATAGGCTGAACATAATAGAAATATAACATTTTTTCTGTATATCTCTCTGTCGGTATATTATCTGTGTTCTTCCTTCACACACTTGTTATGTTCCAAGTTGTGGTTTGAAAAGTAGTACTTAAACTGTCATGCCATTGTTATATAAATTATTTTCTACTTTAACTGTCGGATGTCTAGATACAATGATATACTATGCGTTTTTGCCACGTCACGGTAGCAGTTGATTTAAACACAAACATTGCCAGGAGTTCCTCGACAGTACTATCAGTTTTCTTGAAATAGTTTGTCAATTTGTAGTCCCGTGGACTCATCTGGGATCATCCTTCAAAAGTGACGAAATTTAACGTTTTCCTCGATTTTCATTGGCTGTCGACACAAATTATACACAAAGTGAACAGTGATGTCTTGAAAGGTCTCATAGTGTCACTTTTGATAGATGAATGCCGATGAGTTCAATGGACTATAATTGACGAGGGACTTGTTTTATACGTTTCTGAGCTATTTTGATGAAAATTCGTTGAATTGGGTGCGTCGAAATTTGACATTATAGTGCCCTTGATTAATTTTCGCTTTACTTAAACTAAATTAAGTCGCACCCCTTGACGGGGGTTTCTCTTATCGCCACTAACCGGGCCAGACATTCCGTTTGTGCTTGTCTAGTTTCATCCCTTCAAACTTGTCAAAGATGTAGAGATACTTTTACCAGCGTAACTAAAACATGTATTTACTGTAAAGGAACTCCCAGTCACGTTTATTTTCAACTAACTGTTATCGTGACGTCTAAAATTCCGTAGTACACCCTTGTATCTAGAGATCCGAGCTCTCAACATGCATTTAATACAAATTTTAAAAAAAACAAATATAAGTGACTTGTTTCGTGTTCTTTATTTCTGCATATCTCTTTTTTTTTTCTCCCTAGGAACTCAGTGTGTGGCTGTGCTTTGAACACTTGAGAACTTAAACTCGAAAATCCTCACATTATTCTGGACTTGCGGCTTCATTTACAAGAAAATGACACAATATCTCACATTCTTAAAACTGAATTGGAATGTAAAATCATAGTTACTGTTTTACGTTTGTTTGGAATAAATCTTGACACGCATACGTCACGTGATTTTACGTCATTGGTATTAATACATTTCGTTATATAAATTCTTCTCAATTGGAGACAACTGAAAAGACATCGTGAGGTCGTTTTGTTTAAAGCACAACATATTACATTGACGTTTCTGCAAAAAGGTCTGTATCTTTCAGCATTAGTGTACAGTGCTACTACAATATACTCTATTCTGAATTTCACTATTGTTCGAAACCATTCAACGGAATAATTATGGTTCAAATAAAACGACTACTTATAAAACGATTTGGCCTACCAATATTGTGTATAATTTTCGTGTTTATGTTTCTGAAGCCGAGCACACTGTACTGGGCACCTGCTGGCAATGAAAACGAACTTGTAATGATGCTACAGTCATTACACAGAGCTCAGTTGCAAAACAGAATACTTCTAGTTCAAACAGACAATATCAGTTTAAGCCATAATTTGGAAAGTGTTCGCAATCATAGCACAGAATTATCTGAACAAGATAAACACACAAAAAACATCAGAAAATGGTTTGACGATCGTCCGGGAGCAAATTCTTCCAAAATGGCAGCATCCAGTCATCCATTCTTTCCTGGATATATCATTGAGAACCCTGACTTGTGCAAAGGTGGAGATGTTGATATACTTCTTTATCTCCATAGCGCAGCTGAACATAGAGATTCTCGGAGGCAAATTAGAGAAAGTTGGGGCAGTCATCGAACTTTTCTTTACATAAATATTAAACTCCTGTTTATTGTTGGCAAACCAAATAATAAACTCAGCCAGTATCAGCTGGAGACAGAGTTTGCTACGTATGGCGATATTCTTCAAGGAAACTTCTCAGATACATTCAAAAACTTAACGTACAAAGCCATTACCATGATGACCTGGGTCAATGAACACTGCTTGAAAGCACGTTATATCATGAAAGTCGACGATGATATGTTTGTGGACATGTATAGAGTCATCTCTGAGTTAGTTCCTAAGATAGCTTCCAAGAAATCGGCTGTGGCATGCGATGTAAAAACTAACATGGTAGTTTCTCGTGATCATCACGTCAAGTGGTACGTTAATGAAAATCTGATGCCAGGAAGAGTAACATGGCCAGAATTTTGTTCTGGTTACTTCTTAATTCTGACCGGCGAGACAATTCCTGAACTTTATGAAGCTTCCTTCAGTGTTACACAATTTATACCAATAGACGACGCGTATCTTTTTGGGCTGCTAGTTGAAAAAAATATCTCGCTCGAGTTTATAAACATTCATGACCAGATTTCTGTTAATCAGAGGCCAGATCCAGACAAAGAAATTAGCGTGAATGGCAAATTTGAGTTTATTTCTTTCCGGGTCAGATCCCAAGAGGATCACTCAAAATTATGGACATTACGGTCAAACAAACTGTCATCGTGGGAACAAAATCACAGCAGATATTTCAAATCGTTACATGATTCTAAATCCAGGACGATGGTCGTCTGATATTAATTTGGTTATTATATTAACATAATTTATTTGCCACAGCAGAACTGTAATTATTGTTTACATAAAGTTTATGTGAAATTTGCACAATTTTGTTACAAGTATATTTTCCATGTTCTTGAAGATTATGTTCCATGTTCGTATTTCTGGAATACGTGTTTCGTGTCGTCATAGAATTCCATAATGTAATTTTCGTATACAAGTGCATCATTTCCAGACTGCGCAGTGAATATTAACTAGAAAAACTGCGGTTGATTTCTAGTTTAGAATATGGCTTTGACAGGTATTCCATGTTAGATTAATAGAATTTACCGCGTTCAGTTTCCGTATTAGGCAATTGTGCAGCCAGATCTATCAGAAGAAATCATCATCAAGTGCCGTCTCCGCAACGAAGGTTGGCTGTAACAGATCTCCACCATCCCCTGTCTCTTGTTCTGGTGGTGCACTCTGTTAGACTTTAACCTGTCCATCTTGTGATGTTACTCTCCCATTTGTATCTCTGTCTACCTCTTGCTCGCTTCCCTTCGACTTTACCCTCAAGTAAGGTCTTCAACAGGGTGTCATGTCTTTTAATGTGTCCAAAATATTTTATTTGCCTGATCTTTATTTCTCTTAGTAATTACTTCTTCATATTATGTTTTTAGCAGCTCTTTATCTGTTTTATTCTCTTTCCATGATGTTCTACCTACTCTCCTATATATTCACATCTCAAAGGCATCAATTATGTCCTCTATACTAATTGTTTATTTAGTGTCCATGTTTCTGATCCATACATTAATATAGAATAGATGTAGCATTTTATAATTCTCATGTTTACTTGTTTGTAATTTGTTTAGATGTTACTAATTTATTAGAAGCAATGGCAACCTGCTAAACGTAAATATCGCAAAGAAAATGTCTACAGCCAAAATATGCTGAGTTGAGCACTACCTCCAGAGTAGAATATGCAAGCAACATTTGAAGTAAACTATAGTCGTTCCATTGATGCGTGTTGGTGAATGCAGTGTTATTGAGGCGTGTTGGTGAATGCAGTGTTATTGAGGCGTGTTGGTGAATGTAGTGTTATTGAGGCGTGTTGGTGAATGCAGTGTTATTGAGGCGTGTTGGTGAATGTAGTGTTATTGAGGCGTGTTGGGGAATGCAGTGTTATTGAGGCGTGTTGGTGAATGCAGTGTTATTGAGGCGTGTTGGGGAATGTAGTGTTATTGAGGCGTGTTGGTGAATGCAGTGTTATTGAGGCGTGTTGGTGAATGTAGTGTTATTGAGGCGTGTTGAGGAATGCAGTGTTATTGAGGCGTGTTGGTGAATGCAGTGTTATTGGGGCGTGTTGGGGAATGTAGTGTTATTGAGGCGTGTTGGTGAATGCAGTGTTATTGAGGCGTGTTGGTGAATGTAGTGTTATTGAGGCGTGTTGATGAATGCAGTGTTATTGAGGCGTGCTGGGGAATGTTGTGTTATTGAGGCGTGTTGGTGAATGCTGTGTTATTTACACGTGTTGGGAATGCAGTAATAGGTCCGTATTTATTCACACCACGGTTGTTCGTAGCATGTCTGCTCAGGGCACTGCCATTAACACACTGTTAATACCATATGGTTGAAGAGTCTCCATTACATGAATACAGTGTTTATGATATTAATATGTCCCAATCATTTATCTAGCGTTTCTCTTGATCGTTATCTTAGGATGATGCCTTCTGGCTACCATATTTAGAACCATTGGATTTTTAGTAACTCTGACTTACCTTCCCAATTCTCTTTTTTTTTCTCCCACCATTTTCATTTCATAGTTTCATTACTTCATTGTTCTGTTCGGGTGAGGCACTATCGGAATTCTCAGATCAGAAAAATGATTTTATATTTTAATTTGTGATTTTGACTTGCTAATTCTACTTCTTATACCTGCTTCTACATTTACATTACCTACTTATCTCAATATGTAGCTTATATTTATGATATAATCTATTTTACTTCCAACTCCTATTTCTCCGTGGATGCGTGCATACTTTCGTCCAAAGTATTTTTTTGGTCTATTTTAATTACAGTTTGTGTTTGTCCTTTCATTGACTAAGACTTACGTTGTCGAAACGTTAATCTGTGTATTCATCCTATTTGCAAAATTGATATTTAACCAAAGATGTACATAGAAATGATGTTTCCATCACTATATCTGCTGCCTTTACGTTTTCAGACGATCTGGTAGACATGTCATTAAACTGGGTGAATCGAGGAATAGTTTTTGGTATTTAATCTTTTGTTTAGTTGAATTTTTTTAGATTAAAATATCATATTCAAATATTTGTGCAAATATTACATTCACGTGTTTGTAGAACTATTACATTCCAGTGTTTATAAAACTATTACATTCGAGTATTTTTATAACTATTGCATTCAAATGTTTGTAAAACTATCACATTCCACTGTTGTTAAAAAATATTATTTTTCACGTATTTGTTCCCTTTTTTCTTTTGCGTTCGTTCTAAAACTCCTGCAGATTAGCAGTAGGTAGTCTGGAGAAATGAATGTGTTGTGTCATGGTTTACAGCTTATCAGCGATATGTGTGCCCCTTTAGTCCTGACACACCCGTTTTCAGCATGGCGTATGTATCACTGTGACCCTATGGGATGGGGCAGCCAGTTCGATCCAAAAAACCCATCATCATGTGCTACGGTTTAGCGACATCTCATTTGTCGTCTTATAGGGTCTGTATAAAACTGTATGGCGTCCCTCAATGTGCAAGAATTTAAGAATTATAATGGATTTGGCTGTCTGTGGCGTCATGATGTGCAGTAACGGTGTGACGTAAAGGAATGTAGATACGGTATTCAGTTAAGGTGAAGAATGTAGACAAGATGTACAGTGCAGGTGTGCAGTTAAGGTGAAAAATGTAGACAAGATGTACAGTACAGGTGTGCAGTTAAGGTGAAGAATATAGATAAAATGTACAGTGCATGGACGCAGTTGAGGGTGAAGTATAGGAATGTAGACAAGCTGTCTAGTACAGGTGTGCAGCTAAGATGATCAGTAAAGGAATGTAGACAAAATTTGCAGTATTGGTATGAAGTAAATATGAACATTCTAGAATTCACTTGATTTGAATTATTCCGTTCAAGATGTGTAGTCGAGTTGATGATTGGCTATCTTCCTGTCTTTCCCTGAATTTAGTTTTCCTATGAACTCTAGCTGGAATAATGCTTTGATCCATTTGTTGTACGGTGATGTGGACGAAATCCTGGCCGGATTTAGACTTGATAAGGCCCTAAGCTTTCCGGACATGCGGCATTGGGAAAAATAATAATGCAATATATTTAAGTATATATGAAAATTGTTCAGGAAAATGGGTACCCTAAGATATAGCTTTTGTAGCTTATATGTAAATCTTGCACTGACGAAACTAGTTGGTACATGTTACGCAAATGTGACCCCATCGCACGAATACAGCCCATCGTTTTAATAGTATGTTTGATTTCATTGAGCTTCCGTGACGTAGAGATAAAAAAAAACGTGAAACGTCTTTTGGCGCTAATTCGAACTTCGAGTAACTCACTGAGAGCTTCCTCTACCCCAAGGGTGATCAAGGGGAGGGTAAATGTGGCCTCTCAGCGCTTTACTCGCAGATTGATGGATGTTGGGTGCATGCGTCTTCAGCAAAAGTTTGTTTCATTAAATAATGTATGAATTTTGTTCCGTAAATAATAGACCTAATCTGCTTAACGTGAACAAAATGGTTATTGAGAATTATTATGAGTTATGCCAAACAAACATATTATAGAAAATTGGCACGGAACATTGTCCATTCGTTATGGCAAATATTCCAACAGAGTCATATACGCAATTCTAAGACTGGGATTGAAATGTTTAGCTATAACATGTTTGTTGGGTAGAGAAACAGTGAATGTTTGTTTCTATCCCCGGAGATTGCAAGCGATCACGCTCTTGTCTCCAAAGTGAAATATGAGGGTTTTTTCTGATCTTTCATATCCAGAAGACTCCAACTCTCTTACACAGAAGATTCGAACTCTCGCACATATAAGACTCCAATTCTCGCATATATAATACTCCAACTCTCGTACACAGATGACTCCAACTCTCTTACACAGAAGATTCGAACTCTCGCACATATAAGACTCCAATTCTCGCATATATAATACTCCAACTCTCGTACACAGATGACTCCAACTCTCTTACACAGAAGACTCAACTCTCTTACATAAAAGACTCCAAATCTCTTACACAGAAGACTCCGACTATCTTACACAGAAAACTCCAACTCTCGTAAACAGAGTACTCCAACTCTCGTACATAGAAGACTCCAACTCTCGTAAACAGAATACTCCAACTCTCGTAAACAGAATACTCCAACTCTCGTACATATAAGACTCCAACTCTCGTAAACAGAATACTCCAAATCTCGTACATATAAGACTCCAACTCTCGTAAACAGAATACTCCAACTCCCGTACATATAAGACTCCAACTCTCGTAAACAGAATACTCCAACTCTCGTACATATAAGACTCCAACTCTCGTAAACAGAATACTCCAACTCTCGTACATAGAAGACTCCAACTATCTTACACAGAAAAATCCAACTCTCTTACACAGAAAACTCCAACTCTCGTAAACAGAGTACTCCAACTCTCGTACATATAAGACTCCAACTCTCGTAAACAGAATACTCCAACTCTCGTACATATAAGACTCCAACTCACGTAAACAGAATACTCCAACTCTCGTACATAGAAGACTCCAACTATCTTACACAGAAAGATCCAACTCTCTTACACAGAAAACTCCAACTCTCGTAAACAGAGTACTCCAACTCTCGTACATATAAGACTCCAACTCTCGTAAACAGAATACTCCAACTCTCGTAAATATAAGACTCCAACTCTCGTAAACAGAATACTCCAACTCTCGTACATATAAGACTCCAACTCTCGTAAACAGAATACTCCAACTCTCGTACACGGAAGAATCCGACTCACCTCTCGCACACAGAAAGCTCCAACTCTCTTAACAGAAGACTCCAAGTCTCTGCGTTATGACATGCTTGTAGAAGAAGACTCATTCTCAGAGGACTTATAAAACATGAAATACGCTAGAGGGAGAACTTGCTTATCGGCTTAGCCTAGTGGTATATTGTGATTACAACGTAATTTATCATAAACAACGAGGACAGATAATTGTTGAGACTTATATTGGACTACTACAACAGACGTGGTACATTAAGAAGAAGGGAGGGGGGGGGGAATAAAAGTGGAAAATTAACTATTGTCCTTCGTAACTGATGTCTAGGCTACAGTGGCGAAATCAGCACTGTAAATTCATTTTCAACCAGCTCATTTGTGATATTGTAAGATGCGATAACTCAATAACTAATCTCCTGGTTTCCTAGTCCTATTCCTGGTTCCTCCATGATAGTTTTTTTCAGTTAAAATAATATAACCGATCTTATATCGATACAACATCATAAATTGGTAGTTGATTATGGAATTAAGCACCTGTTTTATTAATATTAAGAAAGCAGGACTTGCTGTGTAGACATGTCAGACTGCGAACGAGAAGAAGAAGAAGCACATGTGAGCCGAATCAATCCCATTCAAACGGATGTTGACCATCCTTATGTTGGTCGCAAAAAGAAAATAACTGCTTAACGCCTTCTTTTTCCCAGTACAAGTCTAGTTTGACTTCATGAGACGGATGACTTAACGTGACAGTAACGCCATACAAATCATGATCGAAAGCTGTTATAGGAGGTTTTATGTTCAAACTCTTCTGCTTTAGGAAATCATATAATGATATTTAGTACTAAATAAAGTAGAGATGTGTGTAGGTGTTCAGGAGCCATTGCTTTCAATAGTGAAACGACGAAAACTAGCATGGTGCGGACATGTTTACAGGCACGATTCCTTGTCAAAAACAATACTGCAGGGAACTGTCGAGGGTGGAAGAAGCAGACGAGGGCACATAAAGATATGGACAGACGACATAAAGGAACGGACAGGGCAAGATATTTCCACACTCATCCGTATCGCTGAGGATAGAATTCGCTGGAGGACTGTGTGCTGAGGCATCCAATGTGGTACCCTTACGACCCTGAAGGGTTATAGGTTTATAGATGGATAGATTTAGTACTAGGAAGCAAGTCAATTATCGAGTAAACGCACAGCACCCGTTTCCCTTTTTAATATGTGGTTTTCCCACAATAAAGGAAGAAAATTTTTTTCACGAAAACAAGGAAACAATATTTTTTGCACCCCCCCCCCCCCAGGGCCGGTCTTAGGCCATTGCAACCTATGCAGTCGCAGTGGGCCCCGCACTTTCATAGGCCCATAGATTCATATTAGAATTTCTTTTATTATCCTCTTCCCTAAACCAAGAGTATGTTTCAAACATCATAAGAAAACGAAGATGGAAATACCTTGGTCACGTTTTACGACTAGATGTAAACAGAATAAACCAACAAGCCCTTATGTGGTCACTTGAGGGTAAAAGAAAAAGAGGAAGTCCTAAAATAACCCTTAAAAACACCATTCTTAAAGAAGGGGAATTAATTGACTGTAAGACCAACCAGGAACTAAAGCTGCAAGCAGCGGACCGCATCATATGAAGAACCAAAACCTATGCCCTATGTGTCGCTTGCAGCACGAAAGGAACAAACTAACTAACCCAGACTGGGCCCTGCGCAATCCGTTTCGCATAAGGCCCCGCAATTGTTAGGGGCGGCCCTGCCCCCGCCCCACCTCCCTAATTTTGTTTTTACCGAACACATATCTACGGACCTCATCATTATCAATAGAAAGATTAGCTGTGTATCAGATATCTATTTCAAGAATCCTCGCACAGTTCTCATACCAATAACCAATAAAGCTATAAAATTAATAACACAAAGGATTTCTTGTGTTTGAGCTGTTTTCATTTCTTTCCCAGGGTTTTTTATGTACATACATGCTCTCTCGATATTTCTCTCACATTCTCCACGCAATTGTGTACTGTTTACGCACCGCCTACATACCTGATATGCGTGCCCATACAACAAGAAAAAGTGCAAATATTTATCGGAAAACTAGATCGAAGAATAATGAAACGAATGTGACGTGTTTTTTATCCAGATATTCTACTTTAGGGAAGGCAATTTATATGGTAATTCATCGTAAACCTGTCCACCTTTCCTTTTTTTAAAAGTCATGCGCAAAACAATGCCAAACAAATAACCCTGTGTTATTCAGATTAAGTACATTTATTGTAATGATGTATTTCGTTCTAGTCGCTGTATTTAAAAAACAATTGTTTCGTTTGCATTTGCGTCAATAACAAAATAAATCTAATGCCTTTCATTTGCATTTTTTACTTAATTGCTGTTTGATTTTCTATTTGTGACGGGTATCGTCCTTGCACTTTTAGATACTTGTATGTATGTTTAACGATCTGTTTCCTGTTACACATCAAGTTTTCAGAAAATATACAATGATTTATATAGGGTGTCTATAAAGTCGCTGAACACTAACGTCACACAGATCCGCGCTAAATATTCACAATCCGTATGGCCTAGTGTCTTGTGAGTCGCATCCACCATCACCATGAAATGTAGATTATATTTCTTATAGCACATCAATAATAATATTGTGCGGAAATATACCGACGAGTGTCACCACCAGTGTAAATAAGTACACATTGACTTTGTATTGTGTAGGAAGTTGTGAATTTTTTACAGGTGTTTAGTGGGATTATTGGTGTTTTTTTAAGTATGTGATGATGACGATGGTGCGGGTAATGATGACGATGTTGATTATGGTGATGATCATCATCACGATTATGATGGAGGTGATGATTGTGATGGTAACTACAATGACTACTATGGTGTCAATAGGGATGATGGTAACGAGGACGGCAATGACAATGAGATTTTTTTACCTTTTTTACAGCATGCAAAAAAACATGTTTGTGGATAGAGAATTATTGCGCCAATTCTGGCGATGCATCCTATTTTCAATCATGGACACGAGTCAATCTTGCATGATGTGTCATGGGAAATCTCAAAAGTCAGAAAACTACCAGACGAGCTGGAAGTTTGATGGTTGTGTAAATACAAGGCAAATAGAGAGATAAATGGAAATCAGTTTAAAAGTTGCCATTATTTTTATTTAATTTAGCATATCCTATACAGTATGCAGCCATCAACACATTTGTTGGCTGTAGTGATTATCTTAGCAGTATTTACGTACAGTAATTAGCTATTGCTAGCGGTTGTGATGCACAATTGCCTGAGGCGGGTTTCGAACTCGGTACCTAGGCCGTCACAGACTCGCTTTATTCGCCGCCACAGTGTGAGACTTCATTGATTATAAACACACACTATATGCAGCAGAATACAAGGAGAAACGACGTAGCGACTAAAATGCCTTTAGAAATACATCGGACATATCTATCCATCAATTTTCTTTACCAAAGAGGAGATAATGTTTGAACCGCAATCAACCCATTCCTATAATATATAAATTTCAATAACAATATCGTGTTTAAGATTCGTACTTTTATTTCGTACATAAATGTGAATTCTTTCACTGATATTCTTTGCTAAATGCTTTTTTTATGTCATGATGTAAAACTATCAATTGGTTAAAATTACTCGTATAATCAGTAGACCGTGAATCTAGTTCAATGATCACAAACACATATAAATAAAAAACAACAAGTAGGGAAGACACAACTTGCGTTCACATGGCTAGTTAGTTGACCGAAGTGACCGAAGTCATCACTTCGGCCAACTTACTAGATATGTGAACACAAGTAAATTCAAGAAGGAAGCCAGAGGATAAATGCAAAATTCTTAAGTCTTACGAGAATTGAACCAGTCCGTTCAACGGCACCAAATCGCCTAGCAAATCTCGTGCACGATATCTTCCGTACTTGACTAACCGCATCTCCAGTAAAAGATGGGATTTTGTCAAGACAAAAATTGAAAATAACTGAAGTTTTCCAGTGGTGGCATATGGTTGTGAAACGTGGTCAATAGCATCCGCAATAGCAAACATCGGCATTTTAAATGAAATGTTAAAGAAAGGTCTTAGAATATCACGGAGAGAGACACACAAACGTAGACAACCTGAAAGATCTGAATATAGAAGTATACTCTCTCCTCGAAATTTAAAAAAAAAAAACACTTTGGAGATATAAAAAAAACAATGAATTATAAAGATTAATTATAATGGAAAAAGTTTCAGGGAAGAGAACACTAGGCAGACCAATACCACGATGAACGTTGGATATAGAAGACCTTCAGAACATGACACTAGAAGAGACTGGACTGATTTCACAGAACCGAAACGCGAACAGTCTTGCAGTGAGTACAACGTTATTTAAAGGACACGTCACATAGATAGATATATTGAATAAAAAATACTAAATCAACGCAACAAAATGTGAACATAATCATTGATACCCCTCCACCTCCCCTACTCTAAAAAAACCATTGTGGGCTTCCATGCTCTGGTCGAACTAATAAAATAAACACGTACACTTAATATGAAGTTTTAAAAGTGCAGGTAAATTAAATAACGAACAGAGGCAATATACGGACCAAGGAAAACAAAACTAAAACATAATCAACAGTATATGGAACATTCAAAAAATAAATACGTAAATTATTAGTAAATAATGTAACCAAAAACGTAGACCAGAATCTGAAACATTTGTTAACTGTACTGAGCTGTTAGACTTGCAGCGTGCAACGCTGCGGTTGATTGATAATTAACACGGGTAATTTGTTAACATTCCATCGGTAATAATGGGCTATTGTCTTGGAGGAAAAACACCAGAGGGCGGTACTCAGAGTCAGAAAGATAAAGAGAACGTAATAGGATAGCGAGAATTAGTCATGTTTGTAGATACGGGGGAGGGGGGGTCGGAGGGGGGGAGAGAAAGGTTAAACATCCCCTTTACAGAAACAAATATACATTTAGCACTAGTGGAGCAAGTCAAAGAGCAAAGCAAAATATGAGGGTTGAATGAGGGGGGTTCAACCCTTCGCCCCTTAACATAGCGAAGCATGAAATTGTACACTAAGTAACAAGCTAAAAATTGGACACCACACCATCCTTGTCGTTTTTTGTTTGAAATATCTAAATGTCCACAAAGATGATGTGATCAGTTATTTTTTTTACGGATAAAACCTTTCCTTCTATCGAGGTCGCATCTACGACTCTGCCTTCAGCAAATGCGACATGAAACGGTCATCAAGTCGTTCATTTATTGTCTTCTTTTTCTTCCCTTCAGTTCCCCATGGAACATAGAGTTACAACTATTGTTCTCCAACTATTGTTCTGCTCTTCTATCTTCTAAAACTGTGCTCACAGTGCTCTTCTATCTTCTAAAACTGTGCTCACAGTGCTCTTCTATCTTCTAAAACTGTGCTCACAGTGCTCTTCTATAGTTCTTCGCCTGGTATTTCTTCAACTTTCCAATTTGCCTCTTTCTCTGCTACTTATAATCTCGTCTATTTTTTAGTGTGTACAATCTATTCTCGTGCTGCATTTGTGATCTATATCCACTGGTGGATGGTGTGTTCTCTTCCAGGCATTAAATAATAAAGATATCCAATCATGTGATCTTGTAGGTGGCATGCGTGGATATCTAGAATTGTTGATGCTCTACCATCACTAGTGATGATGACCTTCTGTTACATCCACTTTTTTAATTCACTTAGTTATTTCATTGACAATCAGTTCGTTAATGTCTAATGAACTCTATTCTGGTCACATATGTCTGTGGACAGTTCGGGCATAGTATGACCGCTGCAGTTGGATTTTGGTCTACCCTTGGCTTACTAGCTACTCCCGCTGTTTAGCTGCTGAGATTTTCTTATTTTCACAAGAAGCCGCCGCTTTTCTTTCTTTTCCTACTTTTCGTCATGTAACTCTATTTTGTGCAAGTTCTTCCCATGTATCTTAGTCTAGTTCATAGGTTTTCATTGAGGTCTTTAACCAGTCCTTGTGACGCTTCGTTTAGCCATCTAGCGAGCGTATGCCCGTCTTCAATTCACCATAGAGAACTATCTTTGGAAAGGGAAGAGTCATTATCTAGAAGTGTGTATGCATTCAATGCATCCAATTCAGTCGGAAAACCTTGTGCTGTCGAGAGAATTTTCGTGAATGTGAAAATGACTATTGATTTAAGTGAGAAAGAGTTGTGCACAGCGGTTATCTCAGTCTGATATCGGATCTCATTTGAAAACAGTGACAAGAAGAATCAAGTCGAGTGAAGTTCGCTGCTGTGGATCAACATAGTTTTCTACTTGTCTCACCATGCTCTATGCAGTCCACCACGTTGTTGAAATTCGCCTTCATACCCGGTGCACTGATAAATTATTGTGCTCATACGCATAAATTCACCGAAAATAAGACTTTACGCATAATGGTTGACAAGGCCGTAATTTTTTTGAAGAAAGTCTTAGCATGATATTATCAACTTTATGATTCCCTGGCAAGATGTCATTCGGCGTGAAGAATGAACGCGTTTCAGACCATTCATTGTTGAGTGCTCTCACACCATACGTCGTTGAGTTACATAATGAACGGTTCAGTGTTGTTGAAATTGAAATAAGTGTGACATAAACTTCACATTATTAAATAGAATTGCTCTTTATAATATAAAATATACATCCAATTGGCAGCTTCATCTTACCTGCTCTTGAAAACACTTTTTCTATTATCCACAGACAATAACTATGACAATAACTCAAAACTATAACAATTCTGTAGTCTACACAGCTCAAGAAAAAGAACAGCTCCGCGTTGACATGACGCAGAACAATTCTGACATCTAGATACAACCAATTCTTAACCACGGAATATTCAGCATCACAGTAGCAGACGGGATTATTGTCAGGATTTTTTTCTTACAGTCAGTATACACTAGGCTCATACATTTTGCAGCTATACTGTTAAAAATTGATTCAAGGAAGTGATACACAGTTGACACGTTTTTATAAATAATGTCTAAACACGTGTAGAAAACTAATATTACTATAAATGAAATCATCCAGGCAGTATATGTTTACAACCGCCTGCTACTTTGACGCGACACATCCAGGCAGTATTTGTTTACAACCGCCTGCTACTTTGACGCGACACATCCAGGCAGTATATGTTTACAACTGCCTGCTACTTTGACGAGACACATCCAGGTAGTATTTGTTTACAACCGCCTGCTACTTTGGCGCGACACATCCAGGCAGTATTTGTTTACAACCGCCTGCTACTTTGACGCAACACATCCAGGCAGTATTTGTTTACAACCGCCTGCTACTT
The DNA here is from genome assembly GCA_034231615.1 of Meghimatium bilineatum. NCBI lineage: Eukaryota > Metazoa > Mollusca > Gastropoda > Stylommatophora > Philomycidae > Meghimatium > Meghimatium bilineatum. Next base: position 26,907,982 of record CM067312.1, read on the forward strand.
TTATGCGACACATCCAGGCATTATTTGTTTACAACCGCCTGCTACTTTGACGCGACACATCCAGGCAGTATTTGTTTACAACCGCCTGCTACTTTGACGCGACACATCCAGGTAGTATTTGTTTACAACCGCCTGCTACTTTGACGCGACACATCCAGGTAATATTTGTTTACAACCGCCTGCTACTTTGACGCGACACATCCATGCAGTATTTGTTTACAACCGCCTGCTACTTTGACTCGACACATCCAGGCAGTATTTGTTTACAACCGCCTGCTACTTTGACGCGATACTTTCAGTAGTTATTTATATCTAAATATCCGTGGTGACATGTCATGTATTCCGTTCAACAGAAGAATACCTTTAGGTATATAAATACAACCACTTAACCAGCTCAACAGAAGAATACCTTTAGGTATATAAATACAACCACTTAACCAGCTCAATAGACGAATACCTTTAGGTATATAAATACAACCACTTAACCAGCTCAACAGAAGAATACCTTTAGGTATATAATACACTCCTCCTACCATTTAAACAGATCAACAGAAGAATACCTTTAGGTATATAAATACACTCCTCCTACCACTTAACCATCTCAACAGAAGAATACCTTTAGGTATATAAATACACTCCTCCTACCACTTAACCAGCTCAACAGAAGAATACCTCTGGGTATATAAATACACTTCTCATCAACAGAAGAATCATCATCAAGTGACATTTTCTTTCCAGAACGTATTCTTTCCTATGGATCTCTAGAGTTCTTCGCGGTCTTGAGCAAGTTGCCCTGCATCTTCCAGTGACATTTGCAGGCATTCTTGAATTTCTTTTGTCCAACGGTGTCTTGGTCGGCCTTTGTCCCTGTTGCCTTCTATCATCCCCTCCGGTAACACTCCATGCCGTCGTGTCTCTTAATATGACCGAAAAAAAACTAGCTTTTTCTTTAATATGGTGTTCAGAAGCCAGCCTTCCTGGACGTTAATTGTTCGTAACACCTCCTGGTTTGTTTTCTTCGCTGTCCATGGTATTCTCAAAACTCTTCTATAACACTTTAATTCAAATGATGTTATTCTCTTGGCCACTGTTTTATTTAGTGTCCATGCTTCACATCCATATGTCGCCACAGGAAATACACATGTTCGTAGTAAACACAATTTGGTTCTTATGTTAATACCTTGCCATTGTTTCTTTTTCTGTTTTAAGTTTGCCAGCACCATTGCCGTTCTTCTCTTGATCTCAACTGCGCAGCTCCCCGCATTGTCTATATTAGTTCCTAAATAATCAAAATGTGTCACTTCTTCCAAATTGCAGTTCTCAATATTAATTTTGGGTCTTGATTAATTGTGACAGTTGCCATTATTTTTGTCTTTTTCATATTTAAGAACAAATTTTGCTGTTCCCTGAACGTTTGGGTTGACTTAATTATGTTCAGTAGATCTTGTTCGTTTGTTGTTAATAGAACCTCAGTTTGTTGTTAGAAGAATACCTGTAGATATATAAATACACTCCTCCACTTAGAGGATTTAGCGGTTAAAAGAATTTTTGCCCGTACTGACAGGACTCCAGGGGGAATTTACGTCTACCTTCGACTTACTTCTAGCTTGACAAATATTCTTGCCACTGGCTAAAATTTCATTCTGTCAATCAATTGCATGGTGGAAACTGGTCCCCGTGGATCACTGATGTACTGAGCCTTCATTGTGTTTTAAAACATGTGATAGATGTTAAGAATGGGGTGATGTAATGTGACAAAAGTTGACTTCAATAATATTGTTTTTATACGCAAATGAAATTCAATGGATTTTAAAACTTTTTTTCTAAAAGTGTGAAACAAAACATATACATTCATTCTTTTTCATTAATCCTTTTTCTGCTAAAAAATGTTGGGGGGGGGGGCGGGAATAAAATTAGTGGACATATTCAATCTGGGGGTAGGGGGTCCCAGAATTCTTGTCAGTATTGGCAAGTTGGGGGAAGGGGGTCCCAGAATTCTTGTCAGTATTGGCAAGTTGGGGAAGGGGGTCCCAGAATTCTTGTCAGTATTGGCAAGTTGGGGGAAGGGGGTCCCAGAATTCTTGTCAGTATTGGCAAGTTGGGGGAAGGGGGTCCCAGAATTCTTGTCAGTATTGGCAAGTTGGGGGAAGGGGGTCCCAGAATTCTTGTCAGTATTGGCAAGTTGGGGGAAGGGGGTCCCAGAATTCTTGTCAGTATTGGCAAGTTGGGGGAAGGGGGTCCCAGAATTCTTGTCAGTATTGGCAAGTTGGGGAAGGGGGTCCCAGAATTCTTGTCAGTATTGGCAAGTTGGGGGAAGGGGATTGAAATTAGCGAATAAATGGTTGTAATGTATGGACAGTCCGTAGGAAAATTTAGTGAGATGGATGTCAAATCATGTAGGTCAAAGTTAACCAAAAGTCACGTTAAAGTCAGATATGCCAGGCCGATGGGCATTTGTGGTCGTGTATTTGCGACAAGTCTTTCAAATATGATTCTGGTTGCTCAAGATGATCTCCCGATACTGTAGTTCAACATGATCTCCCCATAAACTGTAGTTCAACATGATCTCCCCATAAACTGTAGTTCAACATGATCTCCCCATAAACTGTAGTTCAACATGATCTACCCATCTACTGTAGTTCAACATGATCTCCCCATAAACTGTAGTTCAACATGATCTCCCCATAAACTGTAGTTCAACATGATCTCCCCATAAACTGTAGTTCAACATGATCTCCCCATAAACTGTAGTTCAACATGATCTCCCCATAAACTGTAGTTCAACATGATCTCCCCATCTACTGTAGTTCAACATGATCTCCCCATAAACTGTAGTTCAACATGATCTTCCCTGTATACTGTAGTTCAACATGATCTCCCCATAAACTGTAGTTCAACATGATCTACCCATCTACTGTAGTTCAACATGATCTCCCCATAAACTGTAGTTCAACATGATCTACCCATCTACTGTAGTTCAACATGATCTCCCCATCTACTGTAGTTCAACATGATCTACCCATCTACTGTAGTTCAACATGATCTCCCCATAAACTGTAGTTCAACATGATCTCCCCATAAACTGTAGTTCAACATGATCTCCCCATAAACTGTAGTTCAACATGATCTCCCCATAAACTGTAGTTCAACATGATCTCCCCATAAACTTTAGTTCAACATGATCTACCCATCTACTGTAGTTCAACATGATCTCCCCATAAACTGTAGTTCAACATGATCTTCCCTGTATACTGTAATGATCACAGCAGCAAAAACTAGCAATTTAATATTGTTTTATTTCACCTAATTTACAGAATAGAAATTAATGCCGCCGTTGTACTGCCGGAGCCCAAAAAGAAAGCACAGAATAAAGACACTGTTACCTACTATGCATGTTGCAAGAGGTAACTAAGGAGGTTTTGGGAGAAATTTGGCTGTCCCCAACCATAGAGTGTCAAAGCTACCCAAAAACCATACTAAAGTCGGTTGTATCAGGTCGAAATGAGCAGAAATCGCGGCCAAGTTATAAACCACGACACAACACATGTTCTACATACTACATCATACTAATATTCAGGAGTTTGATACTCAGAAGAAGAGGAATTAAATGCATTTAATAATTATTCTAGGAAATTGTTTCTCAGTCCTACCGTGTTATATTCAAATCACAATGGATAGTTTATTGTATTCTCCGGCACTGCAGGTGGATCTAAGTGCCAGTTACACCAGCTTAGTCAAGATAAAGATTTCGTAGCTTCTAAACGTAAAACCACCACGACATTCACTACAGCTGGTCTGGTTAATTAATGTGTAGATTCCTAGAGGAAATTAATTTACTCTTCTGACTGACTGCACTGTTTGCTAACTGAAATTAAAATGCTAATCTCCTGACAAGGGAGAGCGGACAACTAGAATAAATTGAAAGTGATATGCCAAGAATCTAATATTGTAATAAAAGCGGAGTATTTAAATCGGTAAAGTAGCAAACGTAACAATGTACATAAGTAATTATATAATAAGACCTATAACCGTTAGGAAAAAGGGAAATATCCCACCAAATTCATCCCTCATACTTCCATAAATAAACACTACACTAATTGACAAGTCAGTAACAAAGGCAACAAACCAAAACACCTTTTGTGTCAGCCTTCAAAGCTACTATCCATGCAGGAAATGGCTCTCAAATTACTACTTGGCAAAAAAATCAAGAGCTATCTACTCCTTGTGGATAGTTCTGCAGCAACTATGACGCAGAGGTGAAAGCAATATCATAAACACTCTCAAACATCACCACCAAATATAAAAGCGATGCAACACGTCCAAAAAGCTAGTAATATTCACAGATTTCCTGTCTGCCCTACAACTCCTTGAAAACTATAATCCAACAGCAGAGAAAACTATAAGCAATATACTTCAAGCTATAAACATACTTACATCCTATGACATCAATACTACACTAAAGTGGATACCATGCCACACAGGTATCAGCGGGAATGAAAGTGCCGATAAACTGGAAAAAACGGGAGCAAGTGTGCCCCAACCAGGAATTCCCACCAACCTTTGAACAGTTCAACGTATTATCCGCAACAACTGTAAACAACAATAGATGGACGGCTGCCTCGCTGGCTCAAAAGGATGAGTGATTTATGCAGATTTTCCCTAACAAATCCACACGACATCATAAATAGACTACATCGCAACAACAAAAAAAGCCACAATATTTAGGCTGTGAACACCACATGTACAACTTAACATGCCTCCACGAAAACTTACCGCAGACAATACACCACACTGCAACATACAAGAGGATGTGACCCCTCCATCACCAAAACCCTATGTACAGACACAAGTTCGTATGATGATGTTTGATGTCACTAGTCACCTATATCTTACTGTGTATCAATACTAATATCTTTGCCATATCCGACTAAGTAGTTATACTTGCTATATAATGGAAAACAAAAACACATTATTATTTTTAAACATTATTATATATTCCGTCGAAGACTGATGTGTCGGGACATTGGCGCAAATAAAACGGTGACACAGCGCATTTCCATTCTCTGGACTACATCCTTCTGGAAATCTAATAGGACCATAGTCCTGCTACAAGAGATATCCAGTGGGAGTTTGAGAATGAAGGCTGAAGAAAAAGAAGAAACATTATTATCTTGTACACACTTGGACAGAGTACAGAGGCAGGCTCTCCATTTCATTTGTGGCGGCATAAGATCAACTCCAACAGTAGACTGTGAAATCGATGCAAACATAGATATTAGAATTTCCCTCGCCAATTACACAATCGTTCGAACTCATTAAGAATCATCCTTCTTAAGTGAAGCTATTTGATTTAACCGTGATTTTCATTGACAACTTTGTGTAAAGCTTTGTGTCGAAAACCATTGAAAATTACCGAAAATGTTAAATAGCGCCACTTTCAGAGGATCATGAGCGATGAGTTCACATGACTGTATAATTGACGAGGAAATAGCCAATAATAAAAGGACATACTACAGTATCACATAAACAGTAGTTATATACCTGGAGGTCGTGGTGACTGGATTACCAGAATGATATAACCAAGTAGGACTAACGTCTTCAGTTCAAAGATGCGTACCTCATCATAAGAGGTCACTCATCAGGTAGCATATCCTGAACAGGATGTGACAGTCATCAGGTAGCATATCCTGAACAGGATGTGACAGTCATCAGGTAGCAGTGGCAGTCATCAGATAGCATATCCTGAACTGGATGTGGCAGTCATCAGGTAGCATATCCTGAACAGGATGTGGCAGTCATCAGATAGCATATTCTGAACTGGATGTGGCAGTCATCAGATAGCATATTCTGAACTGGATGTGGCAGTCATCAGATAGCATATTCTGAACTGGATGTGGCAGTCATCAGGTAGCATATCCTAAACTGAATGTGGCAGTCATCAGGTAGCATATCCTAAACTGAATGTGGCAGTCATCAGGTAGCATATCCTGAACAGGGTGTGACAGTAATCAGGTAGCATATCCTGAACAGGATGTGGCAGTCATCAGATAGCATATTCTGAACTGGATGTGGCAGTCATCAGATAGCATATTCTGAACTGGATGTGGCAGTCATCAGATAGCATATTCTGAACTGGATGTGGCAGTCATCAGGTAGCATATCCTAAACTGAATGTGGCAGTCATCAGGTAGCATATCCTAAACTGAATGTGGCAGTCATCAGGTAGCATATCCTGAACTGAATGTGGCAGTCATCAGGTAGCATATCCTAAACTGAATGTGGCAGTCATCAGGTAGCATATCCTGAACATGGAGTGGCAGTCATCAGGTAGCATATCCTGAACAGGATGTGGCAGTCATCAGGTAGCATATCCTGAACATGGAGTGGCAGTCATCAGGTAGCATATCCTAAACTGGATGTGGCAGTCATCAGGTAGCATATCCTGAACATGGAGTGGCAGTCATCAGGTAGCATATCCTGAACAGGATGTGGCAGTCATCAGGTAGCATATCCTAAACTGAATGTGGCAGTCATCAGGTAGCATATTCTGAACTGGATGTGGCAGTCATCAGATAGCATATTCTGAACTGGATGTGGCAGTCATCAGATAGCATATTCTGAACTGGATGTGGCAGTCATCAGATAGCATATTCTGAACTGGATGTGGCAGTCATCAGGTAGCATATCCTAAACTGAATGTGGCAGTCATCAGGTAGCATATCCTAAACTGAATGTGGCAGTCATCAGGTAGCATATCCTAAACTGAATGTGGCAGTCATCAGGTAGCATATCCTAAACTGAATGTGGCAGTCATCAGGTAGCATATCCTGAACATGGAGTGGCAGTCATCAGGTAGCATATCCTGAACAGGATGTGGCAGTCATCAGGTAGCATATCCTGAACATGGAGTGGCAGTCATCAGGTAGCATATCCTAAACTGGATGTGGCAGTCATCAGGTAGCATATCCTGAACATGGAGTGGCAGTCATCAGGTAGCATATCCTGAACAGGATGTGGCAGTCATCAGGTAGCATATCCTAAACTGAATGTGGCAGTCATCAGGTAGCATATTCTGAACTGGATGTGGCAGTCATCAGATAGCATATTCTGAACTGGATGTGGCAGTCATCAGGTAGCATATCCTAAACTGAATGTGGCAGTCATCAGGTAGCATATCCTAAACTGAATGTGGCAGTCATCAGGTAGCATATCCTGAACATGGAGTGGCAGTCATCAGGTAGCATATCCTGAACAGGATGTGGCAGTCATCAGGTAGCATATCCTGAACATGGAGTGGCAGTCATCAGGTAGCATATCCTGAACATGGAGTGGCAGTCATCAGGTAGCATATCCTGAACATGGAGTGGCAGTCATCAGGTAGCATATCCTAAACTGGATGTGGCAGTCATCAGGTAGCATATCCTGAACATGGAGTGGCAGTCATCAGGTAGCATATCCTGAACAGGATGTGGCAGTCATCAGGTAGCATATCCTAAACTGAATGTGGCAGTCATCAGGTAGCATATTCTGAACTGGATGTGGCAGTCATCAGATAGCATATTCTGAACTGGATGTGGCAGTCATCAGATAGCATATTCTGAACTGGATGTGGCAGTCATCAGATAGCATATTCTGAACTGGATGTGGCAGTCATCAGGTAGCATATCCTAAACTGAATGTGGCAGTCATCAGGTAGCATATCCTAAACTGAATGTGGCAGTCATCAGGTAGCATATCCTGAACATGGAGTGGCAGTCATCAGGTAGCATATCCTAAACTGGATATGGCAGTCATCAGGTAGCATATCCTGAACATGGAGTGGCAGTCATCAGGTAGCATATCCTGAACATGGAGTGGCAGTCATCAGGTAGCATATCCTGAACATGGAGTGGCAGTCATCAGGTAGCATATCCTGAACATGGAGTGGCAGTCATCAGGTAGCATATCCTGAACAGGATGTGGCAGTCATCAGGTAGCATATCCTGAACATGGAGTGGCAGTCATCAGGTAGCATATCCTGAACAGGATGTGGCAGTCATCAGGTAGCATATCCTAAACTGGATGTGGCAGTCATCAGGTAGCATATCCTGAACATGGAGTGGCAGTCATCAGGTAGCATATCCTGAACATGGAGTGGCAGTCATCAGGTAGCATATCCTGAACAGGATGTGGCAGTCATCAGGTAGCATATCCTAAACTGGATGTGGCAGTCATCAGGTAGCATATCCTGAACAGGATGTGGCAGTCATCAGGTAGCATATCCTGAACAGGATGTGGCAGTCATCAGGTAGCATATCCTGAACATGGAGTGGCAGTCATCAGGTAGCATATCCTGAACATGGAGTGGCAGTCATCAGGTAGCATATCCTGAACAGGATGTGGCAGTCATCAGGTAGCATATCCTAAACTGGATGTGGCAGTCATCAGGTAGCATATCCTGAACATGGAGTGGCAGTCATCAGGTAGCATATCCTGAACAGGATGTGGCAGTCATCAGGTAGCATATCCTGAACATGGAGTGGCAGTCATCAGGTAGCATATCCTGAACAGGATGTGGCAGTCATCAGGTAGCATATCCTGAACATGGAGTGGCAGTCATCAGGTAGCATATCCTGAACATGGAGTGGCAGTCATCAGATAGCATATTCTGAACTGGATGTGGCAGTCATCAGATAGCATATCCTGAACAGGATGTGGCAGTCATCAGATAGCATATCCTGAACAGGATGTGGCAGTCATCAGGTAGCATATCCTAAACTGGATGTGGCAGTCATCAGGTAGCATATCCTGAACATGGAGTGGCAGTCATCAGGTAGCATATCCTGAACATGGAGTGGCAGTCATCAGGTAGCATATTCTGAACTGGATGTGGCAGTCATCAGGTAGCATATCCTGAACATGGAGTGGCAGTCATCAGGTAGCATATCCTGAACTGGATGTGGCAGTCATCAGGTAGCATATCCTGAACATGGAGTGGCAGTCATCAGGTAGCATATTCTGAACTGGATGTGGCAGTCATCAGGTAGCATATCCTGAACATGGAGTGGCAGTCATCAGGTAGCATATCCTGAACATGGAGTGGCAGTCATCAGGTAGCATATCCTGAACATGGAGTGGCAGTCATCAGGTAGCATATCCTGAACAGGATGTGGCAGTCATCAGGTAGCATATCCTGAACAGGATGTGGCAGTCATCAGGTAGCATATCCTGAACAGGATGTGGCAGTCATCAGGTAGCATATCCTGAACATGGAGTGGCAGTCATCGCATCCTTTTAAACTTCTGTCGATCCTGGGTTAGTCTTTCTGTTTCTATTACTGTCATATTGATGTGATCTGTGATGTCTTGCGTCCATATTCTTCTTGGTCTGCCTCTTTTTCGTCTCCTTGGAATCATCCCCTCTATTATGGTCTTCTCTAGGCTGTCATGGCATTTGATATGGCCAAAATATTGTAGTTTTCTGGAAAGAACCATGCTGTTTAGCCAGTTTTATTTTACATTCATTTCTACCACAAGAGGTACATTTCACATAACCTAAGCACATAAACAGCCGGTTGTCAGCAAGTGTTGCCAGAATCATATCTGTCATTGCATCTTTAAGCAATTTTCACTAGTGTAGCTGGAACATTTATGGATCTTGTGTATACCAAGTCCTTCTCAATAATAGTCCCAGTGCGCTGATCCCATGCATCGTCGCGTATATTGCTGATATACTATGAAACTATGGTTATTTAATGTGATATACTATAACATAAAAAACTATGGTTATTTAATGTTACCGGAATGGGTTTTTACAGTTGATGAATGGCAAGAACAACCATTTATCGTGGCCACTAATAGCATTTACCTTTTGATTCTCCCGCGTACATAGCTTGGGAAATTCTCTATTCAAAACGTTTTGTATATTCACATTTCTTCCAGGTATCGGAAAGTAGTCCGAAACATGAAATGGTTGTACTGTTGTTTACAGTCTGGCTGCGTCATTTGCACTTTTCAACCGAGTCACTTTGCCCTCTATGGGACAGAATAACCAAAATTTTAAAAAACCGAATGATCACCCCTACTTAGTTACTGCTTAAAACATATAAAGCAATGTACTTGTCACGCATTTGCGCACCGCTGGAAGTGGGCGGCTTCGAGGGGGGGGGGGTCAGGTTCAAACACTGACGTTCATTACATTTAAAGGGAATAATCATTTCATAATCAACACACACAAGGGTCATGATTTCACACCTAGTGTTCTATTTATTTTTTTATTTATTTTTTGGGGCGTTACTTTAATTGAAGATCCACTAAAGCAGTATTTCTCAAAGTGGGGCCCACACCCCACAGGGGGGGGGGAGCAAATTTGATTATTCAGGTGGGCAATTCTAACAAGTTGTAATTAGGCTTCGTTTAGGAAATAATTCAATTGTTGAATATACACAAAATATATATGTTATTTACGGGGGCATCGGAACTTTAGAAAGACTTAGGTGGGGTATGGTTTAAAAAAAGGTTGAGAAACACTGTACTAAAGGAAACCTGATGCTCCTTTACTAGTCCTTTCTGTAGTATTATAATTTGTATAGTTAGCAACCATCACAGCACAAGAGGTTGAACAATTTTCAACACGTTTCAATTATTTCCATTGATGGTAATTCACTATTCTAACCTACCACCTCCTCCCCCCCCCCCAACCCCACCATTTCCGTGACCATCGACTATACGGTAATACTTATGAACAGAAATAAACATGACATAAAAGGCTGATTTTTTAATTATCTCTGTGATTTTCATTGGCCGGCCTTTCCTTGGGGGGGGGGGGCGAATCCAAGTATATAAATAGTAACGAACGAAATCACAAGAGTAATCAAAAACTTCACGAATGAAGTCTTGTTTACTTTCTGTTCGTATGTCTATACTGTAGCCCGGTCTTACCTTCCTGTCCGTCTCCCCCCCCCCCTCCAAGATCCCTAGCGGATTAGATCATTTATTGCAGTTGGAAAATACGTGACAAGTACGCAACGAGTCCCTCGCCATTTATGCAGTTATCTGGACTGATTGGTTTAATCGTTTAAAAGTTACGTTATTTTCATTGCCTTTAGACACAAAGTGTACAATGAAAAAAAAATAGAAAAGTCCATTTGTGTCTCTTTAGAAGGATGAGTGCACAATACTGTCTGCTCTATGACATATGATTACTTGTATGACATATGATTGCTTGTATGACATATGATTGCTTGTATGACATATGATTGCTTGGTACCCAATCTAGTTCCCGGTGTTACTCTTCTCCTCACCGTTCGAGCCAGGTCAGTAGGACTGTGCATATGAGCCTTGACAAAATAAACAATGATTTCTGGTTTCAGTTGTACAATTTTTTTCCTTTATTTCTTTTGTAGACTCGTTGATGTAATATGACATTTGATAGAGTTATTTCTGTTCTAGACTAGTTCATGTAATATGACATTTGATAGAGTTATTTCTGTTCTAGACTCGTTCATGTAATATAATATTTGACTGAGTTATTTCTGTTCTATGCTCGTTCATGTAATATGACATTTGATAGAGTTATTTCTGTTCTATACTCGTTCATGTAATATGACATTTGATAGTTATTTCTGTTCTAGGCTCGTTCATGTAATATGACATTTGATAGAGTTATTTCTGTTCTACGCTCGTTCATGTAATATGACATTTGATAGAGTTATTTCTGTTCTAGACTCGTTCATGTAAAATGACATTTGACAGAGTTATTTATGTTCCAGACTCGTTCATGTAATATTACATTTGACTGGGTTATTTTGGTACTAGATTTCCTTGCCGCCATAAATAAATCACGTGTATGAATTTATGTACTTCTGTTCGTCACACATGCGTGACAATTCAAGAAAACATTTTGCTACAAAAACCAAGATTATGTACTTCGCTAATAGGGGTATCAGTTCTACTTTGAGGCCACACATATTTGTTTACCTCCAGAGAGTGTTCAAACAGAATGTGAATATCTTGTTTCAGTATCGATAGAATAACTAAGTGTGTGTTATATTCATATCGTTTCTTTAGTTCTTTGTATATCGAGTAGGCTCCATGCCTGGAACAACATGATATTCCTTAATGTTACACAAAGACGCGTTATGTTGTTGCTCTGTAAGCAAGAAATGAAAGAGCCGTGTTCTCACCGAAGTATACTATACATAGTTACAAGTGGTTAGCCATATTTATACAAACTAGATTATATGACATCCTATTACTGTTTGTTTTCTGTGTGATACTATAGTTGTGTTATAAGATAATCGAATACATTCAATAACATCTTAACTATTTTGAGATAATTTATGAGGACATATAACTAGTGTCTTGATCAATGTAGTGCATTGTATTAGGAAATTGACGGAACTGGAGACATTCAGCTAGATCAGTTGCTCTTATGAGTTAGCTTACTAGTTCTGGAACTGGAGACATTCAGCTAGATCAGTTGCTCTCATGAGTTAGCTTAGTAGTTCAGGAACTGGAGACATTCAGCTAGATCAGTTGCTCTCATGAGTTAGCTTAGTAGTTAAGTAACTGGAGACATCAGCTAGATCAGTTGATCTCAAACTTTAGCTTAGTAATTAAGGAACTGGAGACATTCAGCTAGATCAGTTGCTCTCATGAGTTAGCTTAGTAGTTCAGGAACTGGAGACATTCAGATAGATCAGTTGCTCTCAGGCGTTAGCTTAGTAAATAAGGAACTGGAGACATTCAGCTAGATCAGTTGCTCTCATGAGTTAGCTTACTAGTTCAGGAACTGGAGACATTCAGCTAGATCAGTTGCTCTCATGAGTTAGCTTAGTAGTTAAGGAACTGGAGACATTCAGCTAGATCAGTTGCTCTCATGAGTTATCTTAGTAGTTAAGTAACTGGAGACATCAGCTAGATCAGTTGCTCTCAAACGTTAGCTTAGTAATTAAGAAACTGGAGACATTCAGATAGATCAGTTGCTCTCAAACGTTAGCTTAGTAATTAAGGAACTGGAGACATTCAGATAGATCAGTTGCTCTCAGCCGTTAGCTTAGTAGTTAAGGAACTGGAGACATTCAGCTTATCAGTTGCTCTCAAACGTTAGCTTAGTAGTTAAGGAACTGGAGACATTCAGCTAGATCAGTTGCTCTCAGGCGTTAGCTTAGTACTTAAGGAACTGGAGACATTCAGCTAGATCATTTGGTCTCAGGCGTTAGCTTAATAGTTAAGGAACTGGAGACATTCAGCTAGATCAGTTGCTCTCAAACGTTAGCTTAGTAGTTAAGGAACTGGAGATATTCAGCTAGATCAGTTGCTCTCATGCGTTAGCTTAGTACTTAAGGAACTGGAGACATTCAGCTAGATCATTTGCTCTCAAACGTTAGCTTAGTAGTTAAGGAACTGGAGACATTCAGCCAGATCATTTGCTCTCATGCGTTGGCTTAGTAGTTAAGGAACTGGAGACATTCAGCCAGATCAGTTGCTCTCATGCGTTAGCTTAATAGTTAAGGAACTGGAGACATTCAGTCAGATCAGTGCCTTCTCAGTTCCGTGATCCGTGGTTCCATTTCCATTTTAATTGGAAATATTTTGTAAAAATCATTCAGCAGTTCCTAGTTGATACCGTAAAGACTCAATTGAGTCAAAAATTGATATGTCTTCAGACCGTAGAGATTCCATTGATTCTTCAAAATTTTACATTTTCGGTATTTATATATCCATAAAGATGGCACCGATCAAAAGCGTAATATGACCACATTACTTCTGATATGATTTTGATGTGTTGTGATCAGTTTTGTAAGTTATTGATACATTTTGAATATGACGTTATTTTTCTAATATTTTGTATATATATTTTTGCGCACACTAATTTTCGTGAAAGTATTAACTACTTTATTTATTTTGATCGCACTAATTATTGAAATCCAACTTGGCAATTACTGACAACTGGTATTCAGCCTTGTGTTTGCTATATTACGCCACTTCGTTAGAGAAGTCAGACACATTTTCGACCGACATTATAGACCTACTCTCATAGAGATTCATGTGGAAATGTTTTTTGTTAACAAATTTTGGAAGCAGTGTGCCTATATACTATACATTGTTCTGTGCGTAATTTGGTTATCTACAAAACTGATATAATTTGAGTGAAAGTTATTGATTCGGCAATTTGGTAAATTCAAATTTCATGTCCCAAAAACTTTTCGTTTATAGTTTGCAACATTGTATTATATTTGTAAAATCAATTGTTAAATAATAACTCTTATTTTTTTTCAAAATTAACGTATGATAATCACATTATCTGTCCATTTTTGTTTCAAAATATATAAATATTACATTATAACGTCAATATATTCAGAAGTACTTTCTTGTTCCCGTGATGGGCGTGGAAAAAAACCCCAACAAAATGTAATTTCGTTCATGCGCTAAACATATTCCGGGACGAATCAGATAAACCAACCTCCGCTGAAAATGGATTTGTCGTGCCATTGGAGCAAATAAAACTGCAACACAACGCATTTTCATTCTCTGGACTATATCCTGCAGGAAATCTAGTATGGCCATTGTCCTGCTGCAATAGAGATCCAATGGGAGTTTGAAAATTAACGCTGAAGAAGAAGATAAATCAACCCCAAGTCTAAGGTAATGGGTACTCGACCTCCTGGGAAAGTAAGGTCAGCGAGCATGATGCTGAATATGCCATCTATAGATATTATTAGCCAATGAAAAAAAATACGAGCCTAACACAATATGCTCCAATACGCCTCCAAGCGAGTTCCTAACCGTGTATGTAGTCCTATGGACAGCTAAAGTCCTTCAAAAGTGACGTAATTTGACTTTTTCCCCATGATTTGCTTATACTTGTATCTCCCGCAAAAGAAAATCTCGAGAAATGTCAATTAGCACCAATTTAGAATGTTTAACCGGTGAGTCCACAGGGCTGCATAATTGACAATGGATTTGCCATAAAACAGCGCAAAAATGGAACTATACTACTGCTGTATTTGTGGTACATAACCATTTTACCAGGTTGCGTCATATAGTCCACATGGCATCATAATTGTGTCCAATGGATTTGCCATAAAACCGAAGAAAAGAGAACATTACTACTATTGTATTTGTTGTATACAACAATAGATAACTCCAAATTGAAACAAGCCAAAGAATGTAAATATCTAGGCAACATTTTTTCTGAAAATGGAAGACTAGACAGAGAAATATAAAAAAGGTGCCAGAAAGCAAACACAGCGACCTACCAACTATTACCATTACTTCTTCACCCAAATATCAAGATTTTAAAAACGACAATATCTACAATTTTTATACCAATACTGTGCTACCAATGTCAAACATGGTCTTTAACAGCCTCGCAGCAGAGCAGAATCGTTACATGCAAAATGAAGTGTCTGAGAAAAGCTGCAATGGTTACTAAACTAGATAAAATAAGAAATTAAGAAATTAAGAAAAGAGTTAGTATAATATCATGTATCGAACATATTGAGAGACAGCAAGTAAAATGGTTTAGTCACCTTTGGAGAATGAACCCAACCCAAATACCTATAAGAGTATATAACATAAGAATATCTGGACGTACGTTCAAAGGTAGACCAAGAAAACGGTGGATAGAAAACATCAAGATAACCTTGAACAAACATGGACTAAATGCAACCACGGCAACACATCTGGCATTGGAACGACAGCTTAAGCTCCCACCCCTACGCTTAACGGCAAGTGTGAACCATCATTCACCTGGCGATAGACAACAGTATTTGTGGTACATAACCATTTTACTATGTTGTGTCATATAGTCCACAGAGCAGCATAATTGACAATGTATTTGCCATAAAACAGCATAAAAAGGGAACTTTACTACTACTGTATTTGTGGTACATAACATTTTTACCACGTCGCGTCATATTGTTCTACATTTATTTGTGTAGTTATCTAGAAAATTTACAGGTGGTGACATTTTTAATGATTTTTTTTTTAAATTCTAACATGTTGCACGTAAAACAGCACATGCTATTTGAGCCAAAATGTGTTCATATACAAATTTGTGCAATGACTAGTTATTGCATGTGGTTTCTAAGTCGGTTTTTAGCTGGCTAATTCTCGCCAACTTGTGTGTCGAGGGTTACATTACCACACAATTATACTTTGAAAGCTGGAGATCTTTTTACTCAGATCTCCACAAGTGGAGTAGATAACATAACCAAATGACTTAATGTTTAGACAATGAGGCAAGAATAAGTTAAGAAAGAAATTTTGGACAAATTGAACACAATTGTATGTTTAGCTAGAGAAAAATAAACGGTAAGTCATCGTAACATTGTGTTGTTGTTTTTTTAATTTTTCTAATTTAAACAAAAATTATTTTTTTTAATTTCGGACGATCAACATTGCGCTCTATTACTTGTGTTTCT
The DNA here is from genome assembly GCA_034231615.1 of Meghimatium bilineatum. Taxonomy (NCBI): domain Eukaryota; kingdom Metazoa; phylum Mollusca; class Gastropoda; order Stylommatophora; family Philomycidae; genus Meghimatium; species Meghimatium bilineatum. Next base: position 26,924,390 of record CM067312.1, read on the forward strand.
ATTTCTCATACAGGAATATCTCAGCAGCAGTACATATATACTGTAGCACCGGCAACGCAACCATATTTCACTACTCTTAATGTGTTTAATTCAATATGTTCGTTTCTTGATAAAGGTCTCGATATTGGGCCTCAATGTAGAATAAGTCATTGCTTTTGTACTTTTTTTTCACTTACAGTATTTTCCATTGATTATTTTTACTTATTTATTAGTTTATAATAGTTAATTATAACATTACATTGTTTAGCGTTCTATATATTGTCATTTTCACTTGCGTCGTTAAGCGTTGTGGGGGGGGGGAGTTGTCTTATGTCGCCATTTAGGTCGCATTTGTCATGGTCAGTGTATGTCTCTGTAAGGTTTCTCTGATTGCCTCCATCCATTTAGTTCTTGTACCTTATAACCCGATCTTCTGCTATTGTATGTACGACATGCTGGTTGCGTTGGTCCCATACTCATGATGTGGCCAAACAACATGGTTTACTGTCGTGTGTGTCCTGCACAGTATTCATTATGATGGTATAATCTATTCTTCTAAAGGTTGAAGGGGGAGGTGCCCCCCCTTCTTCTTAGTTTCTACCGGATTGATGCTTTTACTTCATACTCTTTTTTATTTGGACAGGGGTCTTCTTGGAAGTCGGTCTTCTTGATGTAATCGTTAAGTCATGTCGTGATCAAGAGGTCGTCGGTTGAATTCCTCTGCCAATCTCTTGTTTTCAAAGTGGGGGTTTTTTCTGAGATCCCTGGGGGTTATCGCTTGAAGCTACAGAGTTATGTGTTATCTCCTTGTAGGCGGTGTGTTGCTTCGTTGAGAATACATATGCTATAACCCCAGTGCAATTATGGCATTCGTCTCCTTATTAACCTTTTCTTTCAACCGTTTCGTGATTTCTGATTTTTTTCTCTATTTGCAGATTAAGCCAATGATGTCCATATCGCTTACCTGTTGACCATCTCCTCTGGGATATTTCAACAACTTATGAGTGACAAGTGATGGGAAAATTACAGATCACAAAATACATTTTAAAACGAAATTTGTTTAAACCAGCAGCTAAAAGACTGAAAACATACTATCCCACAATGCAATTTGGAGGACATTCCTCTTTCCCATGGAGGACGTTATTTATGTATGTGTTGTACACGGCAGCCTTCTGTGTTCTTTGTGTGAGTCTCTGGACCATGTACCCGATATCGTCTGATGGAGAAGTTGTCACACTTGCTCTGTCATCTAACGAGATTATAAACGCTGTGTACAAATATTCATAGTAAGTATACATCTATAGATGGATATATTGATGAATAAATGGATAGACGGATGTATGGATAGATGGTTTGGTTAATGAATGTACGAGGGGGAGTCAATAAGTAAGTCACAAATTGATGTTGGATGGCAGGAAAATGCAGTAGGTGGTTTCTAAAGCTGTTTATAGTTGATATCATCATAGAACTTTATGTTTATGTTCGCTAGATGGCGCTAGCTGTACCTTGCGCATGCGCAGCACAAAAAACAAAATGGCTACAATACTTACAGAGTGTACAATCAATGAACAACGTGCTGTTGTGCGTTTTTTATGGGCAAAAGGACTGCCTGCAAAAGACATTCATAAAGAAATGCTTCCTGTTTATGCTGACAATTGTTTGTCCCGTAAAGCGGTGCACAGCTGGGTAAAAAAAAATTCTCAAGGACGCTCTAAAATTGTTGACGAAATCCGATCTGGTCGTGCTGTTGAAATTGCAACAGACGCATCTGTGCAGCGGGTTGAGGAGATGATTCGAGGTGACAGACGAGTAACGATAGACGCTGTAGCAGCTGCAATAGGGTGCTCACATGGTTCAGCATACAGCATCATGCATGACCGATTGAAATTTAAGAAAGTGTGTTCAAGGTGGGTGCCCAGACAATTGACGGACGAACACAAAATGAACCGATTAGGCTTGTCATTGGAGCATCTCTGTCAATACGCAAATGAAGGAGAAGACATGATGAACAGGATTATTACTGGGGACGAATCATGGGTGCATCACTACCAGCCTGAATCAAAGCGTGCTTCAATGCAATGGAAACATCCTTCTTCGCCTTGTGTCCAAAAATTCAAGGTTACACCATCAGCAGGGAAGGTTATGCTGACAGTGTTCTGGGATTGTCAAGGAGTGCTTTTAACCAATTTCAAAGAGAAAGGTGACAATGTGAATTCTGAATCATACTGTGAAGTTCTATCAGTGCTTCGGGATGCAATTCGAAGAAAACGTCCAGGGCTGCTGACTAGAGGAGTGCTACTCCTTCATGACAATGCTAGACCACATACGGCTCGATTAACTCAGGAGAAAATAAAAAATCTTGGTTGGAAAATTCTGGAACATCCTCCTTACAGCCCCGATTTAGCCCCTAGTGATTTTCACCTTTTTGGTCCACTAAAAACCCACCTTGGCGGGAAGCATTTCGCGACTGACGCAGAAGTTGAATGTGAAGTGAAAATGTGGCTTAAAAAGCAGAGCACGCAGTTCTACGCAGCAGGTTTGGGAGGACTCATAAAACGATGGGATAAATGCATCAATGTTGGTGGAAATTTTGTTGAGAAGTAAAGGGATAATGTATGTGTAAAAATAAACAGTTTTCAGGTTTTTATCGTCTTCAGTTTTTTTCTAAAGAGCCATTTGTGACTTACTTATTGACTCCCCCTCGTATATACTGATGAATGGAAGGATAGATTAATTAATTAATGGATGGATGGATGGATAGACACATGAATGGATGTATAGATTTTAGATGTATTTTACAAGAAAATACAAGACAAACAGTAGAAATAATAGCATTTCACACCAAAAACATTTTGTGCTCATTGTGCTGACCATGTCATACCATGAACCAAAAAGACCACCAATATAGCCACCCTGAGAGAAATGAATGTAAAATAGAACTGGCTAAAGAGTATGGTAAAAAAAGGTAAAGGTAGTTCCCATGGCATCTGCTGTCGGGGATGAAGATAACTCTACTAAGCCGCAACAACTATTAGGTGGGGTGGCCAGTTCCCTTCCTTGCTGTTTTTACCTTCCCTAACTCATGCGTCAGGTACTAATTTACAGCTGAGTCGACTTGAGGAGTGGTCGCGTCAAGTGAGAAATCACATCCCAAAAAGTATGGTACTTTCCAGAAAACTACAATATTTTGGCCATATAAAACGCCATGACAGCCTAGAGAAGACCATAATGGTGGATATGATGTAAGAGTGTGATGAACAAGAAACAGACCAAGAAGAAGATGGATGCAAGACATTAAAGACCAACTGAACATATGACAATAACAGAAGCAGGAAGACTGATTCAAGATCGACAGAAGTTTCTGAAGGCTGTTATGACTGACACATCCTGTTCAAGATATGCCACACGATGATGATGCCATTGCTAGTGAGAACTGGACAGTGTACGGCATACACGCTCACACATATTATATTCGTTTACTTTTCATAATAAAGTGACAAAATAAAGTACCTGATACCGAAGTGTTCACTAGAGCCAATATCCTAAGTATATGGAAAACACATATATGAATATATATATATATATAAAATCCAAATGCGATAGGTCAGACATGTTGTACGCATGCGTGACAAACGCATCCCAAACAGCTTATGTCCGGTGATCTCCTAAAGGGAAAACTACTGCCGATGGGAAGAAGAATCAAAGATTCTCTCGAAGTGTTGCTAAAGAGCTTTAGGTTCTTTCCTAATTTTGCGGGTGGCAGTGATTTAGCAAAACTATGTGACTTTTACAAAATGCATAGAGATTCTTGATTCTTGATTAGAAACTGGCCTCACAGCAAGTGGGGCATTTCCATAAGTGCTTCGCCCTCTGTTCCAACAGCCATTCGACTCGATGGTGTTTCGAGTCTAATGCTGCCGAAACAGACGTCAACATCAGAGCACAACTCTGGCCCTTGCGACAGGCTTCTTTGTTGTTCCGCTCACCCACACCGTGCCCGTAACTAGTTCAAGCACAACGTCGGCCTGTCGGAACAACATGGTAACTGTTATTGAAGGTTACGACTACGGGATTGTATAGATGATGTGCCATGAAGCTTCCATAAGAAGATAACCTCGATATAACCTCATAGAGAAATATACGTCAAGGTAAGGGGAGAGAACTGGTATTGAAAATTAGTTATAGCAGTCGGTGAACGCTTCTGGAAAATAGTTGTAGCAGATAGTGGTTATGACTACTGGGTGTGGAATGCAAGTAAATGATTATGAGTGAGCAGGGAGGTGGGAAGGGGAAGAGTTTGTTTCAGAGTGCTTGTTGCATTCTTTTGGGAAGTTGAGCCAGGTAACGCTCCGTAAGTGTTTCATTTTTTTCAGAAGGGGGATTTAAGGGGTGGTTCATTCTTTTGGGAAGAGGGGGAAGTTGGGGGGATGTAAGTGTTTCATTTTTTGGGAAGTTGGGGGGGTGTGTGTGTTTCATTCTTTTGGGAATAGGGTGGAAGTTGAGGGGGGGGTCATTCTTTTAGGAAGAGGGGGAAGTTGGGTGGGGGTGTTTCATTCTGTTGGGTGACGGAAGAGAGGGGGGAGGGAGTAAATGTTTCGTTACACAGGGACCAGTAGCTCTTTATATCCGCAAGAATTGTTTCAAATGGATCCTTACCAGCTGGGTAAAAACTAGAAACCGGAATAAATTATTAAAAACGCGAAGTCGGTATATTGAAAAGTATGACTTCCTGCACCTGCGTACTAAGAAAGAACCGAGCTTTAACATCGACGTCACATCCTGGAAATATTTCACTCAGTCACCCAATTAGCACAGCAACACCAAAAAAGCTGACTTTGTCGCTGAGAAGCATACAATGTCAGAGCCACATAGAAAGTGATCTGCCGGAGCATACAGAATGCAAACAGAAATTCAATTTTTATCATACGTGTCCCAAATGTGGCAGAGTGTGTGCCAGAATTTGACTTTTCAAACTCCTGCGCACACACAATAGAATCATCAATACAAATCTGAAATTGTTGTCATCATGATCTGTGATGCACGGCTATAGCATTATAAATTTGGAGGATTTGTTGGCTTATTGGCACGACGACTGGTTCCGATTGGTGGTTTTATCGGCATACCAAACATGAACTGTACTTCTTATTGTGTAATACTAATCTGTAGACTAGTATAATGCAGGCCCATTGTATGGAGAAATCTGTTCAACAATAGATGACAGATTAAGTTCTTCTTCTTTAGCGTTCATTCTCAAACTCCCGCTGGATCTCTCTTGTAGCAGGACACTGGTCCTACTAGATTTCTAGCAGGATACAATCCAGAGAATGTAAATGCGTTATGTCGCCGTTATATTCGCGCTAATAACCCGACACATCCGTCTTTGGCGGAACAGCTTACGTTGATTTTGATAATTTAATCTCACGGCAGAATAGAGAACATATTCATACCATCAAGTTAACCTCTTGTCCACAGATACACTACAATAGATAATCAACTCAATACTACCACTGATAGAACATCGCTAATAGATAAAAACTTTCGTTACTGCATGTTTTCCTGTGAATGAGTGCAGAGAGGTTTTCTATGGGCTGTGGAAATAAAGGCTGATTTGCCATAGTAGAAGCCGCGACAAGTACATGAAGAATTTGTATTGTACCTCCGAAAGAAAAATTCCTGTCCCAACCGTGGATTTAACCGGGGTCCTCATAGGTCTGAGAACTGCGTTCTAACCACACGGCCATGCGCTGTATAGATAATAGATCGTTAATGCGAACTGTCCGACTCTTTGAAGGAGTGGTACAGAGCATATTTATGACGGACAAGGTGCCACAGGCAATAGTACATCCGGACCTTCAGAAAACAATGGCAAACTACTGCACGTATTTATATTTCCTACAAAAATCACTACAGCAAAAAACTGCTGGGATGATGGCTACTCCCTGAATATATGCTGGGTTGATGGCTACTCCCTGAATAGGATACACTACCCATTTTTAGTGCTAACTATTCTTGTGTTTCGATGTGAGAGCTGGATACTGAATACAGATACGCACAGAAGGAATCCATTTTTTTGTAATGTAAGTGCTGCATACTTCTATTAAAAATCAGTTAAATATACAGACACATACAGATACATACAGATACATACAGACACATACAGACACATACAGACACATACATATACATACAGACACATACAGACACATACAGACACATACAGATACATACAGACACATACATTACATACAGATACATACAGACACATACAGATACATACAGACACATACAGACACATACAGACACATACATTACATACAGATACATACAGACACATACAGACACATACATTACATACAGATACATACAGACACATACAGACACATACAGACACATACAGACACATACAGACACATACAGATACATACAGACACATACAGACACATACAGATACATACAGATACATACAGACACATACAGACACATACAGATACATACAGACACATACATTACATACAGATACATACAGACACATACAGATACATACAGACACATACAGATACATACAGACACATACAGACACATACCGACACAATCAGATACATACAGACACATACAGACACATACAGACACATACAGATACATACAGATACATACAGACACATACAGACACATACAGATACATACAGACACATACAGATACATACAGACACATACAGACACATACAGATACATACAGATACATACAGATACATACAGACACATACAGATACATACAGACACATACAGACACATACAGATACATACAGATACATACAGACACATACAGATACATACAGACACATACAGATACATACAGATACATACAGATACATACAGACACATACAGATACATACAGATACATACAGACACATACAGATACATACAGATACATACAGATACATACAGACACATACAGATACATACAGACACATACAGATACATACAGACACATACAGACACATACATATACATACAGATACATACAGACACATACAGATACATACAGACACATACAGATACATACAGACACATACATATACATACAGATACATACAGACACATACAGACACATACAGATACATACAGACACATACAGACACATACAGACACATACAGATACATACAGACACATACAGATACATACATATACATACAGACACATACAGATACATACAGACACATACAGATACATACAGACACATACAGATACATACAGACACATACAGATACATACAGATACATACAGATACATACAGACACATACAGATACATACAGACACATACAGATACATACAGATACATACAGACACATACAGACACATACAGATACATACAGACACATACAGATACATACAGACACATACAGACACATACAGATACATACAGACACATACAGATACATACAGATACATACAGACACATACAGATACATACAGACACATACAGATACATACATCACATACAGACACATACAGATACATACAGACACATACAGACACATACAGACACATACAGATACATACAGACACATACAGACACATACAGACACATACAGATACATACAGACACATACAGATACATACAGACACATACAGACACATACAGATACATATATGTCTTCAGAAAATAAATAAACTTGCAAGTTATTTTTAAAAAAACACCTTGTAACGGTGGTGAAACGGCGTAAAATTGTTTAGTTTGAACATGTAAGACTAATTTTCTTTAAATATTTGATAATGAACAATTGAGGGTGGAATGAGAAGAGGCGATAGAAAAATATGAATTGATAACATCGACGAATGGGCCGGATTGGAATTTTCCACACTCGTCTGAATGGTAGCATCAATGAATGGTCCGGACTGGATTTTTCCACACTCGTCTGAATGGTAGCATCAATGAATGGTCCGGACTGGATTTTTCCACACTCGTCTGAATGGTAGCATCAATGAATGGTCCGGACTGGATTTTTCCACACTCGTCTGAATGGTAGCATCAATGAATGTTCCGGACTGGATTTTTCCACACTCGTCTCAATGGTAGCATCAATGAATGGTCCGGACTGGATTTTTCCACACTCGTCTGAATGGCTGAGGACAGACGTATTTTGATGGCTTTTCTGTCCTCATGTTTCCATTGGGGCACCCTTTCGATACAACAGGTTATGTATGGGAAGGAAAGACCAGACTATCATCTTCCGGTTCGCATACAGCATGTGCAGCTTAACACTCACCTGAACAAAACACAACCACAACACACCCCACGTTTCAGGCTGTGAATTCATTCCTACGAAACTGTCCACACCACCTTTTTTCAATGTCCAGCCGTGGCTATCACAGGTACTACATGCCTTCTAACTGAATTTATTTGGATTCCGTTTGTTACTTTTTTTAGTATTGTTGATATTGTGATTGGTCGCTATTTACATATTTAGAGTCACATGCCAGAAATAGCCAAAGCCAACCAATAAATTTCACATAAATCGGAAACTAGTTCATGTTTACGTTCGTAGTTGACACGTCTCCTATGCAGCTATCCAGCCACGGTCCAGTGCTGGATGCCGTCAATAACATGTCTTTCTCGAAAGCGAACACCCTTATAAGGAACAAAATAACAGCTTACGAACACATGCATACATCATACAACAGCATTGTATCAAAGGACATGAACCCATGCACCGCTGAATCAGTAACTAACACATTAACCAATCAACGGATTATAAGTCTTACTATTATTATACCACTGATCACATAAAGAACATTTAAATATATTTTCTTTTTCTTCTTCGTTCGTTCTCAAACTCCTGCACGTTGACAGGATGTTCGCAGAATGAAAATTGTTGTGTGGCGTACATGTTGGATGTGAACCTGTCTTACTGACATATTTTACTTCAGCATGACTTTTGTGTCACTTCAATCTTCACTGAGTTGAAACAGTCACACAATCTCTAAAATCGCTTTAACCGGTTCTTGCAATATGAATTGAAGCTCACAATGTTGCTATTATGTGCTCCTCTTTCGGCCCCGGCAGCGCAAAGCAATGGTCAAATTAATTAGAACACTTTAAATCAGTAACTCGTTGACGACAAACACAAGTAGCGTGTTTCCTTGAACGTTTGCGTGCTTTTGTAAATCTGGGTTTATTAAAATTTTACAAAACCTTTCGTCTTCAGCTTACAAAATAAACTAACAAAATACAAGAGACATTTCAGAACTATTATTCAAAATTCATGGTACAGAAATAACAATCGCTAGGATTGAATGACCACTCAAGCAAGGGAAAGTATACAGCTTGCATGAGTGTCGTCAAACTTAGCTGACTACATGGAATTCCTTATAACTCTAATGGATGTGCCTACCAATACCATTCCTGGACTCAAGGCAGGACACAGCGCACTTCAACAAATGCATAACACTTTGCAACAGCAGTACATCACAACTAAATGTCAATCTTCAGCCATAGTGATCGATGTGTCCATGTGAACGAGCTAGACCGCATAGGTTTCTGTTTGTTTACCAAGGGAAGATCTATTGGACGAATAAGAAAAGCCAAGGATTTGTATTTTTTGCTGTCAATGTAACATTTCCCACATTTTCCCGCTATTCTAATGTTTTGGTTTTATATGCTTAAGATATATTGTTTTTCAGCATCTGGTATATACAGTGCAGCCAACCTTCGTTACGGAGACGGCACTTAATGATGATGATATACAGTGCAGCTTTAAAAACATCACAGAATAAAAAGTTTCAGTGCACCAGAATACATCTGACACAAAGGCGACCAACTCAAGACAGACCAACATATTCGTGAGCAAGTCTAGCAGAATAAAAACCCTTGTAGTGATCATTAGTCACGAAGTATCAAAACCATTAGAGTGTTCATCAGTAAGGACCAAAACCGTTGGAGTAATCATCAGTAAGGATTAAATCCATTAGATCGATCATCGGTGAAGATGATTCAAAACCTTTAAAGTGATCATCGATCACGAAAGACCAAATCCATGGAGCCATCATGAGTCAAGAGGGAATAAAACCATTATGGTGATTATCGGTCAAGAAGGAATAAAACCATTATGGTGATTATCGGTCAAGAAGGAATAAAACCATTATGGTGATTATCGGTCAAGAAGGAATAAAACCATTATGGTGATTATCGGTCAAGAAGGAATAAAACCATTATGGTGATTATCGGTCAAGAAGGGGAAAAAATGGGGATTATCGGTCAAGAATGAACAAAACCATTATGGTAATTATCGGTCAAGAAGAAATAAAACCATTATGGTGATTATCGGTCGAGAAGGAATAAAACCATTATGGTGTTTATCGGTCAAGAAGGAATAAAACCATTATGGTGATTATCGGTCAAGAAAGATCTAATCATTAGAGTCATCATCAGTCAAGAAGGAATAAAACCTTCAATGTGATCATCAATCACGAACGACCATTCAAGAAAGTTTACTGACGACCGCAACTTTGTTAGCAGTTCTTATGAAGATGGCCTGGAAATTAGTGAGCAGAGTTCTGTGTATATTGATATATCACGCGGCATCAAACAAACGAGTGAAATGATATTTGATGAAGGAAAATATATCAGCATCGTCTGGTTGACTGATTTATTGGATTTTTATTGTTATTGTTTAGTGATCTTTCTGGCTTGGTGGTTCGCTTTGTTCTCAAGCTGTCGTCGTCGCTGAGCCGTTTGCTTTGTACTCAAGCTGGCGTAGTCGCTGAGCTGTTCGCTATGTGCTCAAGCTGGCGTAGTCGCTGAGCCGTTTGCTTTGTACTCAAGCTGGCGTAGTCGCTGAGCTGTTCGCTATGTGCTCAAGCTGGCGTAGTCGCTGAGCTGTTCGCTATGTGCTCAAGCTGGCGTAGTCGCTGAGCTGTTCGCTATGTGCTCAAGCTGGCGTAGTCGCTGAGCCGTTCGCTTTGTGCTCAGGAGGTCGTGAGATCGAATCCCGCTCGCGACGTCATGTATACAGAGAGGATTTATTCGGAGATTCCTGGGGATTCTGACTTGAAGCTACAAGTTATGTCATGACCATCTGCAGTATAGAAGACCTAACTGCAGAAAGTAAACAAGACTTCATTCGTTACGTTTTTGATTATTGTCTTGCTATCAGTTGGTCACTATTTATATACTTGGAGTGCCCATCGACATGCTTCGAAGAATGACTGCAGTATATGGGGATGCCTGTGTGGATGTAAGTACTGTCAGGAGGTGATCACGGACTGTTGGCGTTTGTACTAGGACCGGAATGGGGACTATGTTGAAAAAATAATGGCACCACACTTATAAGAACATTCCAAGATTTCAGAAAATGTAAAGTGAATATGTGTATCTTAAATATTAATAAAATTATCGCCTATGATGCAACATATTTCAATTCGCCCTCGTACTATGTATGAGCGGTACTCTTGGCTGCCGGCCTGTCGAATTGTTGAGGGGTATGGAGTATATATGGGGTAAGCCTAGTACAATGTATCAATCTTCTATGCCTTTTCAACCTATTTCCTTTGTTTGTATATTAAATGGTTGATATGCTGGTTGGTTGGTTGGATAGTTGGTTGGCTGATTGGTTAGTTGGTTCGTCGTTCGGTTAGTTATCACTTGTCGGACTAATTGATTGGTTGGTTAGCTTTCTGTATGGTTGATTAGTCAGTTGATTTATTTGTTTATTTGATTGGTTGGCTAATTGATTGTTTGGCTGGCTAGTGGATCAGTTGTTTGGTTAGTTGATTGGTCGGTCGGCGGAGATTTTTAGTTAATAGTTGATTTATTAGTTGCCTGACTAGTTAATTAGTTAGTTTATTAATTTTCTTATCCCTCCAGGACCAGATAAATTGAACACATTATATGGAACAAAACAACAGCTCACAAACACATGCATATATCACACAATGGCATTGGGTCAAAGGACATGAGCCCATGGACCGCTGGATCAGCAATCAACCAACCATTAATTTTCTCAATCATTGATAGCTTGACTTACATGTTAATTGGTTATCTAATTTATTGGCTGATTGATTTTTCGACTGATTGGTTGATGTGCTTGAGTAATGTATGAGATAGAGTGTGACAGCGTGGGTGTGTCTGATGAGTCACAGTCTACTCTTGAATATAAGGCCTGCGGACAACGCCAGTCATCTAGGATGATCCAACTGATTTCCGCTTTACATTAGTCATTGCGTATACTCTTCTTGTCGCCAGGCATTGAAAAATGCGGATATGTTGGATCAGACACATCTGCATCCCTTATTTTCTGGAATATGAGTGTATAATACATATTTGGATTCGTGTGTGTAAAGAACGCTGACACGCAGCTGGTCTATACTGCAATAAATGTCAGTTACGTCATTAACTCAAATACATTTAGACCAGATCACATGCCGTCTTCGAATCAAAGATTAATTGTAAATGATCTTAACAATTGTACGGGGAATATTTCAATGACTGCTTGAAGACTGAAGGATTGTTCCAAACTCTTGGGACACCAAGGAATAAATGTTCCAGTATCGGATAACGACCCTTAACAGGAAATATGTGGCTGGGGTAACACAGAGAAAATGTCAAAATGAACAAAAATAGATATACGTGTTACCAAGATGAGTCATAAAACATGGGATACAACAGTTTATAGCTTTGACCTGCAGATGGAATCGTTAGATAAGTGCGGGTATTAAAAATGTGAACAGAATAGAGCACTCACTGCACACCATTCGAAAGGTTCAAAACGAAAAAAAGAGATCAACTGTTTTCCCTCATTTCAAAACCTACTACATTCTTGTTCACACTGCACCACATCTTTCATAGCTCGGATTTAACTCGTCAACCATCTGATGACTTATATACAATCAAAACTAACTTGACCCAATGCTATGATGACCTTCGTTTGCGACAGAGGAAGTAAATAGTAAATACATCAAAAATAGTAAAGGATATACAGTGTCATAGTTATAGCCTTCTCATTATGCAATATTCTGATATATATTTGTGTTGATCTCACTAAGTTCTTTCTAAAAGTTGATATTATGAACATCCTCAGTAAAAACGATGACGGTAGCGTTGACTTGGTTTTCAACGTACCTCGAGGGGGTGATGCATTGCTACGTTTGAACAGTCTTCGAGCAAACATTTCGGGAAAAGATGAGCGCGAAACAACCACCAGTTCAGTCACCATATCAACATCCAGGAGACCTGCTGTCAAAACCATATATCCAGTCAGTTTGGATTCAGACTATGTAATCAATACTGTCCACGTTTGTCCAGAGGGTCAACAAGTAGATTACCTCATTATTGTACATAGGTAAGGGTAAACATGTATACTATTTAATTATTGTACACAAGTAAGATTTAGAAAGTAGATTGCCTCATTATTGTACACAAGTACGATTTAGCAAGTAGATTGCCTCATGCATGTAAATTGGTAAGTGTTAACAAGTAGATTATCTCATTGTTGCGTATAGGTAATAGCAAGTAAATTATCTCATTATTATATATAGGTAATGGCCAGCAAGTAGATTATCTCATTACTGTACATATGTAAGGATCAGCAAGTAGAATATATAATTATTGTACTAGTAGGTAAGGATCAAACAACAAAGATTACCTCACATAAGTGATGGTCACTTCAAAAAAAGATTACCTCACATAAGTGATGGTCACTTTAAACAAAGATTACCTCACATAAGTGATGGTCACTTCAAACAAAGATTACCTCACATAAGTGATGGTCACTTTAAACAAAGATTACCTCACATAAGTGATGGTCACTTCAAAAAAAGATTACCTCACATAAGTGATGGTCACTTCAAAAAAAACATTACCTCACATAAGTGATGGTCACTTTAAACAAAGATTACCTCACATAAGTGATGGTCACTTCACATTTCGTTAGTGTTATGTATCTAACATCTCACCATTATTATTTAGTGTCCACTTGATCATTGTTATGTGATTTACGTTTCATCGATGTTGTTTATTTTACACTTCATAACAGTAAGATATTTTTGAAAATTGAACTCAAAATCATTGTAAATAAAACAAATGATATTAGAATAAATCATACAAACAATTATTCAATAAAAATAAAAGGCCAGGCGATTAAAGATGTACATGATGTTCCTATTTGAAAAGCAACATTAGCACAGTGGGACGATCAGATCAGGATGTCGACAACAGAATTAACACGGCTATAACTTCTTTCAATCAATCAATCAATCAATCAATAAACCCATAACCCTTCAGGGTCCTAGGGGTACCACATTGGATGCCTCAGCACACATCGTCTTCCAGCGAATTATATCCTCAGCGATGCGGATGAGTGTGGAAATATCTTGCCCTGTCCATTCCTTGATGTTGTCTGTCCATGACTTTATTTGCCCTCCTCTGCTTCTTCCACCCTCGACAGTTCCCTGCAGTATTGTTTTTAACAAGGAATCGTGCCTGCATACATGTCCGAACCATGCTAGTTTTCTTTCAATATTATTCTCCCAAAATTGAATAGCTCAATACTATTGAATAGTTCTAACAAGGTTTCCGTATTATTCTTTAATACAAATGTGAAGTCTGTATTTTTTTATAACTCCGAAATTTGGTGTGATACCCTGAATCACATCAAAACTACAGATATACTTATCAATAGAAATAAATGTCTACGTCGTTTACTTCGCATTAGATGACCAGAGTTGATATCAAATGATGAGTTTGTAAGAGAACATCCCATTGTCACGGTTGATGTCAGTGATGATGAGATGTGACAGAAACACACCAGTGCAATAGTTGATATCGGTGATGATGAGATGTGACAGAAACACACCAGTGCAATAGTTGATATCAAATGATGAGTTGTGTAAGAGAACATCCCAGTGAATGATTGAGGTTTAGATGAAAAGTCGAAATTGGAGATGGATAGGACATACCCTCAGAAAGAAATCTTACAACATAACCAGACATTCTCTGGACTATAAGCCACAGGCAAAAAGGACCGATGAATACCTGGAGAAGAACACCAGAACAAGAATTGGTACCTCATGCGCACAAATGAAGATACCAGCACAGCATAGAACTTGCTGGAAAGCGACAGCTGCAGTCCTATGCTTCACGGGGAACGGAAATTAAATAGAATGTAGATTGTAAGTCATCATTAGCAAGCCCATTACATATGACATTTACTGTGTGCATTATATTTTATCACTGTTAAGTCGTCCATATATTTTATAATATATTTTATTACTGTTACGCATTTTGCCAGGAGATCACACGTGAAAAGTCACTAAAATTGTTCTAGACACAAATCCATGAATGTCCTAACAAGACGCATGACGGTTGTCAATTTCCAGAGCACTGATACGGCCTGTCAAAAGACAGACGAGACAAAAGATTCGGCGTTGCTAGCACACTATACCGCACATATTGGTCAGGTAAATGTGGAGGCATATCAAGAAATAAGGAAAAAGATTGCAGACATTAGATGGAAGAACATATGATAAATACAGTTGAAGAAATTAGGAAGGCACTGACAAGTACAAAAAATACACAGCGCCTGAACCAGATGGCATTACATACGATGACATTAGTCGGAGAAAGGAAAAGGAGTTGGGAGAGCTGGCGGACATGTTTAATAATAGCCATTTAAAGGACACAATAAAAGAAGACTGGTTGCATGGCTATTTAGTCCCACTACCCAAACCTGGCAAGGATCACACCAAGATACAAGGCTTCATAATAATAACAATGTAGAATACGATAGGCAAGCTATTGGAGAGAAAAATTGTGACCTGGAAGGTATCGAGTCATCTTGAGAGAAATAAGTGTTTACCAACGTTATTAGGTGCATATCGCCCAGGAAAGAAGACATGACAGAATGCAGCGATCTTTGTGCATGATGTTTTCGAGGGGTTCGATTCGCACATGGAGACATGTGCAGTCACAATAGATCTTGAGGATGCTTACAGTATGGCGTCTTTGGGTGCCTTGATGGACCAACTGATAAATCTTGCAGTAAATCTTTTTGTCGTGCAGTGGATTGGTGCAACCCTGCTGCACAAGATAGTAGTTATTAAGTATGATAACTGGGTATCGTCACCAATTGGTATTAGCTAGCGTCTACCACAGGGATCGCCTCTATCTCCTGTGCTTTTCAATGTATATAAAGTACACATAGGTAGCAATCAAATCACAGGTACTAGCAAAACGATGCCGTACGCCGATGACATTCTGGTGTATAGGCAGGGAAAAAATCGAGAAGAGTGCGTCGTGGAATTACAGGGGGGAGGAGCTGGACAGACGACGAACTGACGGAGAGATACGGAAACAGTGGTAAATCCTTATAAGATATTCGTGACTTGGTTTTCATGCAACAATCACATGGTAAAGACACACATGCCATATGTTTCGTTGAACAGATTAGAAAGAACCAGCACAGTGCGATACCTTGGTGTGTTTGACAGAAGTCTACGTTTCAGGGAATATGTTGACCACGTTATCATAAAGACAAGCAAATGCTTAGCACCAATGCAGGTTATGGCTCGTGCGGTGTAAGCAGACGTTGTTATTTCTTTTGTACCAGGGTTTGGCGTTGGCTATGGTGGAATATGCACTGAGAATTCTGACTATTAGCCAAACTAAGATCAAAAGACTGGGTAGAATCCAGAATGCAGCAATGCGCATCATTCTTGGGTGCAAAAGAGACGCATCGACATGAGCTATGCTGTACCTACTCGACTTTCCAACGGTAGAGCACATATTACAGTATTTCCATTCATGGCATACCCTCAGATGCATGCAGATAAAGAACATCTATTGAATTCCGAAATACAGAAAGTCATAGGTAGCAGACTTAGTGGTGGGAAGTCGTGGATTGGACGTGCTGAGGATGTCATACAAAGCGTGTGCTGATTGCAGGATGTGGCAGCAGGTGCGGAATGGATAAGTCTACCCACAGATTTTGTTTGAGAGTAGTAATATCACTTAGCAGGGAATGCAGAGAATGGTGTCCCACAGCTGTGGAGAAAGAAGTGCAGGATTTGGTCAGTAAGAATACCAAAGAGAGGGATGTGATTATATACACTGATGGATCTGTGATTAGACATGTTCGCAGTGCTTGGACTGCATTGATATCGATGCAGTGTTACTGAGCCGTCTGTCGTGTGGCTTCAAGTGCTGCAGTATGAGTTGTAGGATCATTTCCTCTGTTCTGTTAACCACAACTGTTGTCAATAACTTTCTCTCTTTGCATAATGTCACCTATTCACAGTCTCTTCCCATTACTTCCAGCTCACAAACTCTGAGTAAGGTATCTTCTGCTTTTTCCATCCAAGATCTTCCTCTCTTGATACACCTTTCTTTTGTGTTGTCTAGAGATTGGTGTAAAAGGTGATAATCATTATTGGCAATCTTGAAGTATGCTTTAACCTAAGTTTTAGAAACTTCATGGCCGTGATAGGTGTACCTCTAGTGCATCATAGGACAGCTGTTATAGTCTCGTTTTTAACTCCAGTATATCCACCTGTGTTCGCGACAGTCAGTAAACCTAAACCATAGTCCAACATAGATACTACCACTGCTTGTGTCATCTGAAAAAGGGTTCGTTGCGACATCTCTGCATATGCCATAATTTTGATTGCACTGACATCCTTCCCAGCTTTCTGAATGATATTGCCCACATGTTTCGCGAAAGATAGACTTCTGTTAAAAGTGATGCCTTGATATTTCCTAGTCTGCTCCCTGTCAATGTTGATGCCCATGTAGGTGGCTGCTGGTACTGTGTCTGTGGCTATGTTGTTGTTCAGCGAGAACCAGACGATCTTTGCCTTGATGGGGTTGATGACTGCCTTTTATCCAGTGCACCAGAGAGACAGATGTTCTAGATTACTCTGGACCCCTTCGCTAATATCTGTTCTGTTTCTGTCGTGCTTGTACAGGAAGAGGTTGTCCGCATATGTTAGTATCCAGTCTCCTGAAACTGCGCTATTTTGCATAAGTGGACATTAAAGAGCACAGGTGATAGTGACAATCCCTGTGGCAATCCCGGTGCTATAGTTCTGATCTCTGATGTCCAGGATCCCAATCTCAGAGCAACAGGTTGGGACATTAGCACTATTGCTATCCATCGAATTATCCACGAGTCAATGCTGAGTTCACTTAGCAAAAAAAGGTAGGTTTCAACCTTTGCACTGTTCCAAGCCACTGCAGCAAAGATATGGTTCACTGTGCTCATTGTGCCACCAATTGACTACTGGTTATGCTGAACGTCTCTACTGCTCCAGGTATGCAGCCACCTGTTCAAGTCAAAAGCATTGTCACGTCCTGAGTCACTGTGTTTCTATGATGGGTATCGGCCATAGGAAAACAACAGTGCTGTCGGTTTCCTCCTCACCTGTGCTGCGCAATACACCTCTGACTCCCTCCCAACCACAGAGGGTGCATGCATATATACAAATATTAAAACGTACTGTAACAACAAAACAAAAGCACGAGAAGCATAATTGTATAGATAACGTGACATGAAGCTTCTATAAGACGACAACATCAATATAACGGCATGCCATCTACTAATGTTTTCTGTTGCATGGGTGGTTTATCTAGTGGGCCATTGGTGAGACCCACAGACGCAACCGACATGCATTTGTAATAAAATAGATCACACATAATAACAATTATTTCCATCCACGGTGACCGACCGTATCTGTTACAGTTCATCTCTTCCGCCCCACCAACAATGAACTTTCCATTTTGTACCAAGGTTGTCGTATGTGTATTGAAATTAATGTTATCACTTTTCACGGCACTTTTAAGACAATAGTTTAGCTTAAACACCCCATCAGCACATCGAGACATAGTAGTTTTAGCGATGACCACCACAACGGATTTCAATCTAAGAAAACGATATCCCAATTGTCACAAATCCACAGAAACGTGTAACACAACTTGTCAAGACGCCATCTTGAACCAGAAGAATAACAAATTACCATCAGTTATATAAACGGATAGTCAGAACAGCTATGGAATTCACCTCTAGCTAGTTGACTTCTGCAGGCAAAATAAACAGAAAAACTAGTGATAATTCAAAACATGGGGAATTCGAATAATACTTAGAGCAATGAAAAGCAGCCCCATCATGAAAATGACACAAACTGCCGATATCACACCTCTAGGTATACCAATAAAACATTTAAAAATATACAATATGAAAAATCACAAAGACTCAAAGGGCATAAACAAAGCATTTCAATAGATTATTAATACCAGCTCACTATGGCATCACGGGAAACGAAAAAGCAGAGGAATGGATAAAAACAAGAGGCAACCTTCCTCAGACACGCGTTCATCAGTTTCAGTGAAGTAAAGTCTTCTCTAACAATCTATGTGACTTCAATGGAGAGACCTAAATACCTAAAGGAAACTATAGCCCCGAGAAAGAGAACATTAACAAATTGAACATAAATTGTATCAACGACTCTACGGCATGCATCTGTGAATCAGCAATACAGACTTCAGAACACATGCTTCATTATTTTTCTGGAATTGCTGTTCATAGAATGCCAATCTAACACACATGAGATTCTCTGCAATACAAGTTGTGGGGAACCCAAGATAATCTAAAACAAACCGCTCTATTCATACCGGACTGGATGTTTATCAATTGATTGCAGAAGAAGAACCATCAATAAGGTGACAACTAGCCCGTGTGTTGCCGGGGCCCGAATGGGTGGCAAAGAATAGCAACACTGTTTACCTTCCACGCATGTCGTAAAAGGCGACTAAGGAGGTTATGGGATGGAGTAGGCTGTCCATCCCATATAGGGTCAGTGACCCAAAGCCATGACACAACGCATTCCGTTCTCCGAACTACATCCTGCTAATATGCAGGAGTTTGAGAACGAACGCAGAAGAAGAAGAAGAGGTGACAACTAATACATTGATCGTGTCATGTGTGAAGAATGAACAACAACCATGTCCCACATCAAATTTTTTTTGGTGAACTTTCCGACGGGAAAATAGTTAGAAACAGACCACTCCTGAGAAACAAAGGGTGAGTTTGTGTGTAGGTAAGTAAATAGACATAATGTATATTTCTACATTGTATTTATGTTATAATCCACTAATGATATGCCAACTGCCATTGTTACTTGTGTCGAATCTATTAAATCGTATGGTTTTTGTATATTTCTAATCCAGCGCCACCGCCTATTTCGCTAGAAGGAGAACCATACGAGAAACATATGGAGGGAAAGGTCTCTTTGGAAACATATTTCAGAGAGTGGTTTTCCTCCTGGGCACTACAAATGATCCTGTTGTTACTAAATCTATTCACGAGGAAGCATTTCTGAACAGAGATATCGTACAGGGTCAGTTCTTAGATTCCTATCACAACCTAACTCATAAAGGGGTTCTAGGTTACAGATGGATCTCAGAGCATTGTCCACAGGCGAAAATTGTCGTTAAAATTGATGATGATGTTTTTCTTAACCCATTTAAGTTGACACAAGAAGTACTTCCAATGTTCATCAACAACACACGTCATATCGCTTGTCACTTAAGACCGGGAGGAACAAGTCCAATTATTCGAGGCAAAGGAAAGTGGCAGGTCCACGAGGATGAGTTCAGAGGTCAAAAACACTTCCCTTTTGACTACTGTAACGGTTACTTCGTAATTATAACTAGTGATCTCATTCGTCCCATGCTCAATGCTGCTAGACTCAATCCATTCTTCTGGATTGATGATGTGTATCTCTTCGGTATCCTGCCAGCAACAGTTGGACGAATAAAGTTTGTTGATATTCGAAAAATTCTATCGTTGACGTTTAATTCTGGTAAACAATGTTATGAACAGCAAGGAAACAACTGCAAATTTGTAGCGATAAGTCAATGGAAGCCGGAAGAGTCAGAAAAACTATGGTACATGGTACTATCCAATTTAACAGACACTAAGAAGAGCGAGTTAAATGTATTTGGGTTGTCGTAATTGTCATGTAGTTATAGATTATTTTTGTAATGGTTACATTTGCATTTGTGATTACATGAAATAGATACATGTGTGGGCTTTCTGCTTTGTCATTGTGTGACAAACTTATGTGGTGTTTTTTTAAATTACTTTATGTGTGCATGCTTGTTGTACAAGATGGAAAATAAAATAGCATTTGAAATGAAATATTATAGAAAGGTCCTAAGAATATCGTGAACAAAGAGACATTCAACGCAAAGACACGATTGGTCAGGAGCTGTCCATAAATTACGTCCACAATATTTTGTCCATTTTTTACCTGCTCACTTCCCATTGTCAACAATATTTTGTCAATTTTTCACCTGCTCACCTCCCATTGCCAACAATATTTTGTCAATAGATTACCTGCTCACCTCCCATTGTCAACAATGTTTTGTCAATTTTTCACCTGCTCACCTCCCATTGCCAACAATATTTTGTCAATTGTTTACCTGCTCACCTCCGATTGTCAACAACATTTTATCAATTTTTTTACTTGCTCATATCCCATTGTAAAGAATTCAGCGACAACCCCTTCCTTCCCCCATTTCAAAATTTGCAGAAAAAGTACCAAAAAACTCCAAGCCTTATTTTCTTTTTTGTTTAATGTTTTGAATTCACACAATTTAATTGGTGTATAAAAACAGTTTCGGAAACATCTACTTTTA
Source organism: Meghimatium bilineatum (assembly GCA_034231615.1). Classification (NCBI taxonomy): domain Eukaryota; kingdom Metazoa; phylum Mollusca; class Gastropoda; order Stylommatophora; family Philomycidae; genus Meghimatium; species Meghimatium bilineatum. Next base: position 26,946,057 of record CM067312.1, read on the forward strand.
TCAACCCCCGCCCCCTTTCCCCCCAAACATTTGTGAACAACTAAACTTTTTCCAGACACCCCCCCCCCCACCCCATTAATTGTTAATGCAATTGATGGACTATCCATCTATTCGCTAAACCCTTGGTTACCTTTCAGCGTCAGGGGTAGAAGGACTTCCGGTAACATGGCGCGAAGTAACAGCTGTGTTATTTCTGTGACCACAAATAGAAGTTCAGTTCAATGTTTCATGAATACTCGCATGGAATATGTGGTTTATTTCTGTATGTGTTAGTTAGAGATCGCAGTGTAGCCATGTGAATTTTCTAATACAACATTGAGACAGGATTAGCAAACCGACAGTGAGAGCACAATGGCTGGTAGTAAAATGAAGAGTATTCTGGCGACGACTAGTAATAATATAATATTTATGGACATCCCTTATAAAAATTAATCACAGAGAGAAAGTTCCAATAAAAGAGCAGCCCACTTTGTCGGTGAAATATAACACTAGAAGAGATAGGACAGCTTGTACAGAGCCGAAAGGCTTGTAGATTGGCAGTGAGGACAACGTTCTGTAATGGACACATCACATACAATAAGTATATGTTTGTATTTGAGAGAGAATGAACAAATTATTTATATGTACCCCATTTGTGCCACATTTCTTTCTTTCTTTGTTCAAATTTGATGTTTAATCTAATGATGGAAAAATGGCTGTGGTTGAGGTCATTATTATTCAATTATGTTTATTCTACCTTCATGATGTTTCTAAACAGTGTGTTCTCGTTATAATGTAAGTGTATACATACCTTCTTTGTTCTCGTTATAATGTAAGTGTATGCATACCTTCTTTGTTCTCGTTATAATGTAAGCGTATACATACCTCCTTTGTTCTCGTTATAATGTAAGCGTATACATACCTTCTTTGTTCTCGGTATAATGTAAGTGTATACATACCTTCTTTGTTCTCGGTATAATGTAAGTGTATACATACCTTCTTTGTTCTCGTTATAATGTAAGTGTATACATACCTCCTTTGTTCTCGTTATAATGTAAGTGTATACATACCTTCCTGTGCTAGTCTTACTAACGTTTTCAGGATTTAGAGGGTTGCTTTTATTCGCTTGTAAGCGTCAGTGCAATAAATGAATGCATGCCTTAATTGTTTTAAATATTAAATTTGATTTCACAATCATTAATTTTTCTTTATGTTACATTTATAACAGTTGATTGAAAATTGGCCAAGAGAATAACATCATTTGAATTAAAGTGTTATAGAAGAGTTTTGATAATACCATGGACAGCGAAGAAAACAAACCAGGAGGTGTTACGAACAATTAACGTCCAGGAAGGCTGGCTTCTAAACACCATATTAAAGAAAAAGCTAGTTTTTTTTCGGTCATATTAAGAGACACGACGGCATGGAGTGTTACTGGAGGGGATGATAGAAGGCAACAGAGACAAAGGCCGACCAAGACATCGTTGAACAAAAACATTCAAGAATGCCTGCGAATGTCACTGGAAGATGCAGGGCAACTTGCTCAAGACCTCGGAGAATTCAAGAGATCCATAGGAAAGACTACGTTCTGGAAAGAATATGTCACCTGATGATGATGATGATTGAAAATTTATAGACTAAATATTTTTAGTCAAATATAGTGGTCTTTCCTAGTTTCATAAGTCCTCCCCCATCTTCTTAATCATAAACTGTGAAAGCAATCATTCGTTATTTTGCCTTGCGTATCCTTCTAAAGGAAACAAGTTGAACACCCAAAGCAAATCGAAAAGGGACAAAAACATGAGAAGTTAGACAGCATTCATCAAATCAAGGTCTTTTTTCATTCTAGTTCACACAGCAACAAGCTTATCCATGCCCAGGTTGGATTTCTGAGCTATCTACGAACTCACAAACACCAAACCTGATGTACATTGTTTCTATTCTATGCAGCCCATCTTCGCTTGCGAAGGAGACATCATCAATATCATTGATTCACTGGCAATAATAAATTGTTTCCACTGTTCCTGTCCAGTGCCATTCAATTAACAGGGTCATTATTCTGTACCCGGAAACTCACAGATGCGGCTGTCATGAATGTTTGCTTAGTCTGAACTCTGTTCAGTGTTTGTGCTACCCGAGAAATTCAAACAAATATGTAATTTGTGCTTCATTGTATTCCGTAAAAATGTACTAGGCTATGTACTAATACTAGGCTTAGTACATGTAAAAATATACTAAGCTCGAGCCGCGTAGCGCAGTGGTTTGCGAAATGGCTTCGCAAATGAGTGGTCCTGGGTTCATTCCCCAGTTGAAGAGGAAATGTTTTTCAGATCGCAATGGTTCCCAGGTCGACCCAGCCTTAAATGGGTACCGGATTAGTTGGGGAAGTAAAGACTGCGAGAGAGAGGAGATGGCTACCGCCCTCATTTGCAGAGCCTCAGAAATGTGAGATCGCTAACATCTCACACCCCTACGGCATTACTAAATGCTAGGGTTACTTTACTTTTTTACTAGGCTATATTAAATGGTAACAAGAGTATTATAGGAGTTGTAATAGGAGTCTAAAATTGTCCGGAGAAACAATATCAACTGACCAGGATGAAATCTTGATTGCCATCTTCTGATTTTTAAAGATGTGGCTCATCTTCTTCTGCATTTGTTTTTAAACTCCTGCTGGTTATCAGGGTGTAGACCAGAGAAAGGAGTATGTTGTGTCTTGGTATACATCCTGGTATTGATATTTGCGTATTTCTGCCTGACTCATCCGACTTCAGCGCGACATTTGGATGATTTTGTCCTCGAGAATGAAACAACCAACTCCACTAATATTTCATGTCACACAGTGATAATATTCTTTGCTGCTTTTTCGGGCCTCCGAAACACTTGAACTTCACCTTTTGATCTTCACTGCTCTGTGCAACATTGTCTTTCATCTGCTTCCTCGCGCCTTCCCTCTGAGGATCATAGCATAGCAGTTATGTTGATGCCATTTATGATTCGTATGAGGGTGGTGAATGTGGAATTTTAATAATAATAAAACTCATAACCCGTCATGGTCGTAGGACTATGACATGGAAACAAGTGATGCAGAAACATCTAAACTCGTCTCTATCTTCTACTAAGCTGAATAGTTTAGAAACTTCACACCTTGTTCATTCCTTGATATTATCCAGCTGTCTTCTTCTGGACTCCTTTTCTTATTCCGCCGTACCTTGAAGAACATCTTCTGTCATCGAGGATTGTGTCATCACGTGACCGTACCACCGGAGTTTACGAAGTCTCACAACATTTAACAGTGCTTCTTGTTGATTCGCTAATACACAAATCATATCAAACCCACACACATTGGTTGTATATTCTCGTAATATATACCCAACACACTCCCATAACATTTGTTTTCAAACGTCTAGATTCGTCTCTCGAAGTCCACAGTTAAGAGTCCAGGTTTCATAACCATATGGGATAGTAGTAAAGTAAAGTTAACCCATAGCATGTATTAATGCCGTTGGGGTGTGGGATTTAGCGGTCTCACAATTCAGTGACTCTGCTATATGAGGGCGACATCCATCTTCTTTCCTTCGCAGTCTTTACTTCCCAGAATTAATCCGGTATCCAATTAAGGCTGGGTCGACAACCCAGTACCGTTGTCTCATTTTCGTCTCAGTACCGTTGTAACATTTTCGTCTCACCTGGGGAATAAACCCAGGACCATTCATATGCGAAGCCAGTGCGCTAACCACTACGCCACCCGCCTGCAACGTATCGGATAGTAATTCAAGCTCAACCCCCAAAGCCTCCGTTGACACCTTACACGACGTGTGTGACAACTAACAGTGTCACTATTCTATGCAATATTGACAAAAACAAAGATTTATATAAGCTTAACACCGGATTTGATCCAGCTTTTTCAAATTGTGGTTAATCAAATCATAGCGATCATGGCCCTTGTCAGTCTTTTCTTAACTTCGGCTGTTGATTCACCATGACCGCTAATCTGGGCTCCCAGATACGTAAACGTCGAATACTCCTGAAACCTTCGATTGTTAAACTTTATATTTGCCAAAATGTTAAATTGTGATATACGGAGCATCTTACCAACATACATTTCTGCCCAATTACGCAAGGATGGATATAACTTCTGATGTAATGAATCTAGCTGAAGATCCATTGCTGAATTTCTCGTAGGGAATCAACCCCTCGATCTTCAGCTTGTTTCACCTTTGAAAGTCACAACAAAGTCTTATTTATTGTAAAATACTCCCTATTTCATTGCGTCGCACTCTAGTCACAATTAAGTCAAACTGTCGTTTGGAACGTATCGGTGATCCTCCCCGCTAAACAAAATCTCGCCAAAAAGAAGGTCAAAGTACAAACAACTTTCTGACATACTGCATTTTTCTTCGTCCTCATTCTCCTGTCGGAGTCAGACGCCGATATGAATTTATTCAACGAACTGTCTGAACTGTGATAAATTGCCCCAAAACATGACCATAGAACTTGCCCGTCAGATCTTTTTCAGAGCTTTATTTATTCTTTGAATCTGTTCTGGCCTGTACTCAATCTAATTTTAGGCATTCATTTTGAACCATTATTAATTAATATATTAACCAAGTATGGCTACTGATCCATCAGTCCATGTGATCAATGCCTTTGACTCAAATCAAATACGTACAGTAATCGATAATCAAAACCCTCAACAATTTGTGCATGAACAAATACAGATTTATATCATATTCGAATATTTGTATGCATGAATACATTGTTCAGTGTAAGAACACGTCAACTATTTCAAGCATAAACATATTATATTGGTAAATGTTTTTTTTCTCTCTAAGATATTCATGTCATCGCTTTTCGTGAAGATTGTTATCACTGTATGTTCAATTTAAATAAACTTTATTTTGGTACTGATATTTCAGAAGAGATATTGTCTACTTGTTATAAGTGCTGCATAAGATATCACAAATCTCTTACAGAATTGTGACATATTGTTTGTATTAATGTTTGTTTCGATCCCCAGGGATTGTGAGCAATAAAGTTATTGTTTTCGATGTGCCATTGGGGGGGGGGGGGGCTTCTCCACAATTTTGTCTCATACCCAGAAGCCCCTTCCTCCTCCCCCCACCCTCACCTCCGCAATCTGAGCTTTGATGAAGTCTTCTACTTCACTTGGCAGTTTCACATAATACATAATATATTAAACATTTGCTTCTCTTTATTTCACATGTTTCCGCGTGCGATTTTCTATTTATTATTATTATTATTATTATTTTATGTTCTAACGAGATCTTCGATCGAAACGTCAACTATTCTCATTCTTCTTATAATTATTTCTATTATCTTTTTATTAGTAGTAGTATGGATTCTGTGAATTGTTTTATGTTCGTTCTCAAACTGGCACTGGATATCTCTTGCATGGTCTCACTCAATTTTCAACGGAAATGCGTTTTGTCACCGTTTTATTTGATCCAATGGCCCGACACACCTGACATCGGTGGTACCAGTGTGGTTTATGTAACACATAATGGGTTTACTTATTTATCTTCTTCCTCTTCAGCGTACATTCTCAAACTCCCACTGAATTTCTCTTGTAGCGGGACCATGGTACTACTAGATGTCCAGCAGGATGTAGTCCAGATAATGTAAAAGCGTTGTGTCGCCGTTTTATTTGCGCCAATGGCCCGACATCCGTCTTCGGCGGTTACTTTTTTATAATGATGAATCTCTTACTCAATATATGTATGCATGCTGAATGCATGTATCACAACTGTGCACGCAGCTATCTAATGTATGCTAAAGGCATAACCCGCAGTTAAGGGGTTAATATATTTCAAGATTTAGGTGGTGCAGGCTTTTTGTCTAATGTCTCATTCCTCACTCTGTTTCTTAGCGATATTTCTAGGATTCTGCGTAACCATGTCATTTCAGCTTACATGAACAATAATCCACCCTGGATATATCAGATTAACAGCAATTTTAAATACACTGTGGATAACTGAGGACCTAAGATACGTCTCAGTAACAAAAACAGTAAATATATTCACCAGCATATCTCACTGAATTGATATGTGGCCTGCCCATCTCAGAATGAGTTTTTCGACACATATCATACACTACACATCGTGCTCCCTCAAGAGAAGATTAGAGAGAAACGAACAATCCGACAAAATAGCTAGCCTCGTCACCATTAACAGATGGTCAGTCTCGCCACCATAAGAGATAGTCAGCCGATAGACCGAGCAGATATACTTAATGCTCTCTCCGGCGATTATTGTGCTATGCTGAATATAATATACAACTCATTGTGAAAAAATGTGTAACACACAAGACTAATCTGAGCAATAAAACTTCTTACACGGTATGTACACAAAATTCACAGGCCTACTTGTACCATCATGTGTTGGTGTGTTGTGTGTTGGTGTGTGTGTGTGTCGATTTTGCAGAAATTTAACTAACTTCTATTACATTCTCTATCTTTATACCATTCGTGATTTTTCTCATCCATGCACCACGATACATAGCATCATATTCCCATGACTCCTTATTAATGTTTATCACTTTCAATGTATATTGTCTTTGTACGAAGTAGGGTTCGACGCCGGGATTTTTTTTAAGTCTCCTTATTCTTTATAAAGGATATGGTTCGGAGATAATTCTACAACGTTAAATACTATTAGTGTGTCCAAACCATTTAAGTCTGCGCAGGCTAGACATAGATAATACTGAGTTATTGTCTGTTCTTTGTAATGTATCAGTGACTTTTTCCTGCCACCTAACTTCAAGAAATATAAGCAGGCACCGTATATGAGAGTTGTTTGGTCGTCTCTCCTGGTGCATATCGGTTGACTGCTGCACTGCCGTAGAGGAGAGTGCTGATGACAAGCCAGGTAAACAATGAATTTTACAGGGCCCTGCAGTAGATTTTCTCAGTATGATGCAAGTTTTCGAAATGCCGCCCTCTTAAATGGTTTTTCTTCGAAAAGTCGCCTACAATGTATTTTGATTGCTGCCGACTGATGCGGCCGCATCTCTGCATCATAGCACGGCACGACCCTAGAATTATATATAATTTCACTTCATATAAGCAGTGCTTTTTTTCTGCGGATACACATGGTTACACCGTGTACCCACTTCTGTAATATTTGTTTTGGTTCATGTCTGGAAAATGTGACCAAGTTTTAGCGGAACAAACCACGAGCTCGTACAATATTAAACCAGCGTTAGTGTACGCAACTCTGTAGGGGAAAATAACCAATGTTAGGATATACGTTACATTTATTAGGTCCCATTGTTGACGTGAAGTTAACAAATATAGCTTGGTGGGGAGACAGCTCTTTATTTTAGATTTTGTGAGGGAGGTGGAGGAGTGGGGTAAGATTGTTGTTAGAGTTCTAGTATTGTGAAGTATGATGTTTAGTGGTTGGGAGGGGGATGCTTCATGGTGTACCAGTTCTTGAGTTTGTAAAAAAAACATACATCATCTTTTTCTGTAGCGTGCGAACTCAATAAACAGACATTAGCGATTACATCAATCCTGTTGGTTTAGCGTCGACTCGCCTGCTAGGTCTGTTGCTACGTGATATTTCTGTGACGACATGGAAGATGCGCAGATTATAACATAGATTACATACCTACATTCACTACATACCTTTTTACATTCACTACATACCTCTTTATTCGCATCTTACGACCAATATGGAAGGTAAACAGTGTTGTAATTATGGGCTCACCTTTCGAGGCACATGCAATACATCGGCGGCGTGATAAATTTGACTTTTCCCGTGATTTTCATTGTATTGGCATCAAAAGAAAATCTTGAAAAAAAGTCGTGTCACTTTATAAGGATGATTAAATGTAACCTACTAATATTGTATTGTTGTTGGTTATGAAGAAATGAAAACCGTAACGAGAGTAGAAATCAGGCGTAACGATCTCCTTCTTACCACTACTCACATAACAAAAGATTGTCACACTTTTCGCCCGTGTGTTGCCGGGCCCGAATGGGGAGCTAAGAATAGCAACACTTAATCTTCCAAGCATGTCGTAAAAGGCGACTAAGGAGGTTATGGGATGGAATTGGCTGTCCCATCCCATATAGGGTCAGCGACCCAAAGCCATGCTGAAGTCGGATGTGTCAAGCCGAAAGGAGCAGATATCGCAGCAATGCTGTAAACCATGACACAACGCATTCCGTTTTCCGGAGTACATCCTGATAATCTGCAGGAGTTTGAGAACGAACGCAGAAGAAGAAGAAGTCACACATTTTCAAACACACCCAGTATATAGTTTCAGATAAGAAAATATCGACTGCACAAAACCATTTACCCACATCCTTCTCCACAATAATTTTTTGCGCAGATCCCAAACAACGTATGTTACCTTTGTTGATCCAACTTTTCCAGTGCTTTTCATTGGCTGACGGATCAAAATATATGACAAAGTAACTAATGATCAGTTTCATCTTCCAAGATATATGTGGCACTTTGATCGGTGTGAAGGGCTATTATTAAGAAGGACTCCCCCTACTTCAAAGCATGGATTCTGGACTTCTCTGAAAGCTAAAATATAAAGTATTTTTTATTGTGGAGCTATTTGTGCTGGGACTTGGAATAAATCTAATAGTATCTAGATCATATAAATCTGAACGTTTGTGTCCACTAGTTGAGCCGTGACAGTCGGCTGATGTAGCAATCTGTCCATAGCCACAGTTGAGCTGTGCGGAAAAGAAAATGATTTATATGGAAACGGTGAACTTCATTAAGGTATGACCGACATATGAACACTTTTATAACTATTTTCGAAGTAATGAATTGTGTTTATGTGTGTGTGTGTAGCTATTATTTTTAATTTGGGGAGGGAAGCTTAACGCATTTTTAGCAATCACCATGAAGTAAGTTTTCTCTACATATGCAACCAAAGTAATAGTTTCATATACATAAGTAACCAAGTAATAGTATCATATACATAAGTAAAAAAAGTAATAGTTTCTTCTACACAGGCAAACAAAGTAATGCTTACAACTTCTTCTGCATTCGCTCTCTTATAACCACAATAAATCGTATGATTTCCTCCGGGGAGCGTGAATTACGTTGTACTGCTTAGTTCCACAGTTTAACTGTGTTATTTGCACCTAGGTTGGCTCACTCTGTGGCCCGGACATCCGAGGCCAAGCACATCAGTTGTCTTTGTCATGCCTTTAATTAGGGTAGTGGACTTCCCTAGCCTGTGACAGCATGCCTATTTGTCAAGGGGCGCGCAGGTGTGTAATGACTCTTCGCCGAGACGATTGTCGTTCACGTCTATCTCGCACGAGGTGTTCCACAGTCGGTGGGTTTGTCTCGTGTAATTAAGACTGACTAATTTAAGTGTTTAGACGTTCCGTGCCTGTGCCCATCGGGTACTGAACCTTTTCTCATCCGAGAGCCTGGACCCGGGCTCTTTTGCATTCTTAGCCGAGGTGTTGTTCACCGACATAGTTAACCCCTCGTCCAAGTCTGAGTCTCACCACGCGTTTGGGAGCAAAGCGTGTTCTCGAGCTGAACGACCTTGCCCCATTTTTGCCTGAGCCCATCGGAGACTGAACCCTTTCTATCTGCGAGCGTGTTTCCAGTATAGGGAAGCTTGACATTAGAGTTGGGTCAGGGCTGCTTTCTCTGCCGAGCTTCCACGATTGGGTCTCTGCCCGTGAGGAGCACCGGTAACTAGAAGCTTGTCTCGAGCTAACAGAGCTTATAATTTTGATTTCCTTGGAACGTTTACCCTTTCTATTTGCCCTAACGCTGCCCTTTGGCGCTGTGCTGCCCTCTCATTGTACTCAGTATGTTATCTTTTCGTATCTCGCAATGCATCTACCTTTTCGTGTCGTTTTCGTGCCCCTCCAACGCTCGGACAGGACTGACTAGCGTCACTGTGTGGAGACAGTGCCACTGCATGTGGTGTCGGAGATACTGACTGTCTCTTTTGCAGTCAATTCTCTTTCCATCTTTTGCCTCCACATTCACAATCCCCAAAAGGTTTAGCCAGAATCATCACGAGCAGCTGTATTTCCAATAAACAGTTATTTGTTATTTGTCATATCGCAGCCAAATCACAGTAAATAATATATGTACAATGTAACATGTTGAGACTGATAGCAGTCTTACTGTAACCACTCGCCAAGAATAAGGATACAATTAATTTGTGCAATCATGTATTCCTAACTAAGATTACTCCTACAAGCAGATATGCTAGGAATGTTGAGTATTTTGTTTCGTTTCTGTATAACATTCAGAAAAAAATATGGAAATAAAATAAAATGAATGTCTCTATCGGTAGCTTGTTCAGACATAGGTAAAGTTGCGCTGTTGACAATCACGTAATATATGCCAGATAAACGTAAACTGCAGACTACGTACCTACGAGTAAATTGCTTCACGTGTATAGGACCATGGCGTTGTTATTCGTCTTCGCTGATTCGACTGATCCGAGCTTTTCTGTGTTCACTTTGTGTATAGTTTGTGTCGTCAGACAATACCAAGCAGGGATCAGTAAACATTCCGTCTGTGATCAGTACGATGGAAAATGTGGAATAAGAGAATTTCTTGCCTTCACTCAAGATACAAAAACCTGTGGCTATCTTTTTCTTATGTAGTTTTCTATCTCAAATTCCAATTATATAACGCCCAACACATCAGACTGCGACAAAGAGGTAGAGGAGGGGGCGCGTGTGGGTTTTTTTTTATTTTTTTTTATTCGTTTGTCGTAGTCGAAGACGATCATTCATTTCAGTCGAATATGCACTGGAATGTGCATATAGATAAATATGCACTATGAAGTGCGCGGCCGTGTGGTTAAAATGTCGTTCTCAGACCCTTCAGGTCCCGGGTTCATTCCATGGCTGGGACAGGATTTTTTCTTTCAGAGGTACAATCAAAATCCTTCCTGTACATGTCGCGGCGACTGCTATGGCAAAGCGGCCTCAATTTCCACAGCCCATAGAAAACCTACCTGCACTCCTTCACAGGAAAACATGCAGTAACGAAAGGGGTTTTTTATTGGACTATCAATATCACTTTTCCTGGAATTTATAATTATAGGGGGAAAAAATATGGCAGAAAACGGAAATAGCAACTTGAGTCAGCATGTTTGTTTTCTGTATTCGACCATATTCTACGATTGAATCGTTGTTTCATGGTAGTGAATAGTTGATAGTGGAGACATTGCTCTCCACTATCTCTGTTATCTCTAAGCTCTGGGGCATTCAATAATGACACGCATAGCTTCATTTTGTGTCTTATCAGGTCTATTAACCTGTACAAACCAACAACTCTAACAGTAAATGTAAGAATTCATTCAGCAGAATTCAGAGTTACAAGATACAGTCATCCACACAGATGGTTGTGGAAACATAATAATTTGCAACAATCGGTGTGGATGAATATCTTGTAGCTCTGAATTCTGCTGAATGAATTCTTAAATTTACTGTTAGAGTTAAAAAAAACTGAAACAAACAGGCGTTTATGGGGTTTTGTCACTGGTCAAAATGGTAAGAAAGTTGCAGAAATCTTCTGGCCATCCTGAAGATTTTTGAAATGTTATGCTTAGCAACCACTTATAAATAATGAGAAGAAACTGTACAAATCTAGTATGTACTGTTGGTAGTTAAAGGGTTAGTGTAAACACAAGCTTGACCTTTCTTGTTGAGGAAAAGCCAGCACAAAATAGATGCAATTCTCGTTCATACATTTCTGTTTGGTTTGTCGCATAGTGTAAACAAAAAAGGGTTACAAGTGGATAGAGAGTGAGTGCTGTGAATGGACTGGCGTCATGACAAAGGTGACTTTGCAAAAATCGCTGAGCTGCACTCAAATCCCCAAGATACAATCATGTACCCAGATGGCTCAGTAAACAGAAAAACAAACAGGTGCAAATGGGATATTGACATGAATGGGAGGAAAGAGTTTGCTATTTGAGGACTGTGTTGATTACTGTTTGGATTTTTATTTACTTTTTAATAACTTTTTGCAACCGATGGAGGAATAGAGAGATCGAGACAAGAATACAAAAATCCAACTACGTAAATTATGAACTTACACCAATTTTGAAACACACATCTATCCCGATGGAACCAGAAGGCAAATCATAATTCAATATTCATTCCAACATTATGTTTTCAATGTCAGACATGGACACTAACAAAAGAGAAAGTTTACTGCGTGTGAAATGATATGTCTAAGGAAAGCAGCAAACAGAACAAGAAGAGATCATATGAGAAATGAGAAGATTACAAGAACTGCTGGAACAACATCAGTGGTCACAAATATTGAAAAACAGAGTTTGAAATGGTTTGGCCACCTAATGAGAATGAATCCTTTTTGGCCAGCGACAAGAGAATACAACATGAAAATGGAAACCGCAAAAATACAGAGGAAGACCAACAATACGGTGGATTGAAGGAGTTATCAAAATTCTGACATGGCATAATATTACTGCATATCAAGCGACCAAACATACAATAGTCCAAAAACCAATCGTCATTCAATCCTGCGATATCTCAAAGCAAAAACAGCGAAAAGACGATAGATAGATAAAATAACTATGAATTAATTAAATATCTATGATAGTCCTTATTGTTGATGTATCAGTTATTAACCAATTAAGTGCTGCTGTAACTCCCACTATCTCCATCCTCATGCTCGATGTGGTAATGGAGTATACAGAAGATTTCTCAACCATCTTCTTGCTGTTTCTGTAGGCAAGAAAATCCAAACCCTTTTATTTGTTTGTTAACTGAGCCTGTATAATTATGTCTGGTCTTTTCGAGTGTAGCTGGGCGAGTTCATGCCTGTAACCTGAGCCCTGATATCCTCCATTTTCTACATGCTTTATTTAGTTGTATTATTACTTTAGTCAGTGATTTCTTCTCAATGTCTGCCTCCACACATTCCGTGCCCTTTCCTATTTCTTCAAATTCACATACTCTTCACAGTGCGTCTTCAGCCTCTGCCATCAATGGTCTGCCACGTTTGATTTGTTTTTCCTTTGACTCTGTAATACTCACAGACTCTCAAAGCATGCTGGTAAGATAGAAAAGTACATGATGAGAAAGGAATAGTGGGACATATTGAATAACTCATTTGTCCAGAGCATTACATGGATATACTGCCCTGGTCATGCTAGGGTCAGAGTAAATGAGAGAGCTGACTTATTGGCAGGCAATGCGGCAATAGAAGGCACATTGCTGAGAAGAGATAAAGCAAACTTGATCAAGACAGTAATAAAGTTCATTTTTAGATGAAGATGATGTCAATGAGGGTGAGAATGTACACATACAGAGAATATCAGAAATGGTAGTATCTAGAGGGGAGGGAAAGTAATTTTTTTGGAAATCCCAAAGATCAAGCAATCAACACATGAGCTCTTCTCTCCGCGACTGTGGTACATTGCCTGTACACCTACTGTAGTCGTTTATCGGTAGTAATATATACATAGCTGCATGTTCTAGATTGAAGCATTTCATTGGTGCTGGTGATTTTTTATCTTTTAGTTTTCTTACAGATATTTTTAGTTCTCTTACATATATTTTTAGTTCTTCTAACGTGAATGGTTAGACATGTCATCTGAACAGTTTGTACTTGTTCCTACCATTTGTTTATTTCTTAGCGAATATTTCCTTGACTGCATGCGTTGATGGTAATGGTAAGTGCTTTAATTTGTATGAGAATCTGCAAGCATGTCTGCCATGTGCTTGTCTTACCAGACTCCCTAGGCTTTTGGATAATCCCCCAAGCTGAAGAAAACAATGAAAGATCAATGATTTCAGACATTTGAGGACATTATGCAAAACATGATGCCAATTGTACTTCATTCCCAATGAGGTCAACCATCAATGCAACAAAAACACTGGAAAAAGAATGTGCAGTTCCAAGGACTGTTCTTTGATGGGGATAAGAGTTTCAGATCTACAGGTTAGCAACTTCATTATTTAGATGCTGGATATTTTTTAAAGAATCCTCATATCTACAAAAACAATTAAATAATAAAAGATTAAAATTAAACAAATAATGTGGAAATAAGTGGCAAACAGGTCAAACAAGTTTGATCACAGTAAGTTTTAAGGTTGGTGACTGGAATGTAAGTATGGGAACCAGTTCTCTCAACAGCTGGTCTACTAGCAACATAATTACAGACATCCACCATTCAGTAGAAGTAGTAAAAAAAACACTCAAATTATTAGTTACCATTGTCAAATTCGGATGTGTTGTCAGGCCAATGATGCAAATAAAACGCTGAGACAATGCATTTCCATTCTCTGGATTATATGTAATGAAAATTTAGTAGGGATATTGACCTGCTACAAGAGAGAACCGATGGAGTTTGAGAACAAACCAAACAAAATAACAAAGAATTATTCAATTTATCTATGAAACTATTTATTTAATATCACAACAACAAATTGTTTAGAAAATTCACAGTAATATGGCACTTTGAAAAATAGTTATGAGTAAATTAATTCTGTTTAACATATTGTGGTTGCATATTAAAGAGTAGACTGATACAAATATATTTCAAAGTTACTATTTAAATTTTAAAACTATATACTTGTATACCTGTATATATATATATATATACATATCAATTTATATTTATTAACTTAATAGTATTTGTATAAAGTATTTTTAAAAAGATATTGCATTCCTGTCAACTTTTCAGCTTTTTCCTGTTCAGTCATATGTGATGATCATGATTAAATCATGAATGTAACCTTTATAAAGTAATGTTCAAATGAAATATTTTCCTGTCAATGCTGATGTCTTTTAAGACAGAATCAATATATTATCCCATTTTATCAAGTTTTCAGTAATAATATTACAGAAGTGTCTTCAACATGATCTTAAAATAATATTTCAAGACCTAACTAAATTATACAAATTGAACATTTCGTACAGGTTAAGCAAATGTGGCCTCTTTTTTTAATGAAACACATACATACATTATTTAATGAAACTAAATATCGATAAAGACGCATTTCACAGAAGCTAAGTCTACTTGTGAATCCATTGATCTGCCTTCTACATGAGAGCCCCCACCCCAACCCCCGCCTTTGAATGACCCTGTGGGACAGGGGGCTCTCAGTGTGTAGTGGGCAGTTAAAAGCATTTTTAGATGATTTGCATGTAGTTGATCAGAACATGTCTGATTAGTTTCACCTTCAGTATGGTATGCCACAGCAATGGCATCATTACTTAGCCTTTCCAAAGCATTAGTTCTTGTACCCATTTCCTGGTGAGTGGATCCACCATAGCAATTTAGTATAAGAAACTATATTGGCTGACATCAAATTCAAGTCATTTAGTCAATGTAGAATTGCACATGAAGCATATCCTGTATAGGACAATACATTTTTAACTATTGTTAAATCTTTAGAAACCATCGATACATCCAATATTATCCTGAGTATAATGTAACACATACAATATTATCCCCAATATAATGTAATATGTTCAATATTATCCCCAGTATAATGTAATACATTCAATATTATACCCAGTATTGCCAGTGTATTGTCGGGCCCGAAAGGGGAGCAAAGAATAGCAACACTGTTTACCTTCCATGCATGTCGTAAAAGGCGACTAAGGAGATTATGGGATGGAGTTGGCTGTCCCATCCCATATAGGGTCAATGACCCAAGGCTATGCTGAAGTCAGATATGTCAGGCCAAAAGGTGCAGATATCGTAGCAAGCTGTAAACCATTACACAACACATTCTGTTCTCTGGACTAAATCCTGCTAATCTGCAGGAGTTTGAGAACGAACGCAGAAGCAGAAGAAGAAGTATAATGTAATACATCCAATCTTATCCCCAGTATAATGTAATACACCCAATTTTATTCTGTATAATGTAATATATCCAATCTTATTCCCAGTATAATGTAATATATCCAATCTTATCCCCACTATAATATAATATATCCAATCTTATCCCCAGTATAATGTAATATATTCAATCTTATCCCCAGTATAATGTAATACACCCAATTTTATTCTGTATAATGTAATATATCCAATCTTATCCCCAGTATAATGTAATATATCCAATCTTATCCCCAGTATAATGTAATATATCCAATCTTATTCCAAGTATACTGTAATATATCCAATCTTATTCCCAGTATACTGTAATATATCCAATCTTATTCCCAGTATACTGTAATATATCCAATCTTATTCTCAGTATAATGTAATATATCCAATCTTATCCCCAGTATAATGTAATACACCCAATTTTATTCTGTATAATGTAATATATCCAATCTTATCCCCAGTATAATGTAATATATTCAATCTTATCCCCAGTATAATGTAATACACCCAATTTTATTCTGTATAATGTAATATATCCAATCTTATTCCCAGTATAATGTAATATATCCAATCTTACCCCCACTATAATATAATATATCCAATCTTATCCCCAGTATAATGTAATATATTCAATATTATCCCCAGTATAATGTAATATATCCTATCTTATTCCCAGTATAATGTAATATATTCAATCTTATCCCCAGTATAATGTAATATATCCTATCTTATCCCCAGTATAATGTAATATATCCTATCTTATCCCCAGTACAATGTAATATATCCTATCTTATCCCCAGTATAATGTAATATATCCTATCTTATCCCCAGTATAATGTAATATATCCTATCTTATCCCCAGTATAATGTAATATATTCAATCTTTATCCCCAGTATAATGTAATATATCCTATCTTATCCCTAGTATAATGTAATATATCCTTTCTTATTCCCATTAAAATGTTGATGATCAGCTTTTGAACCATGATATCATTCAACAGAGTTAGGTTTGTGAGGCGGAGCTCTAACCCTTCTACCACTGAGCAGATATAACTGTACATGCTTATAACACACAAAAAAAGGAATTGTTCATTTTTGTTTTCATTTTAATTTCTTGATAATTCACCTGTGTATAGATAGATTCAAGTAGGCTGAGGGAATGTTTCTTGATGGTTCACCTGTGTATAGGTAGATTCAAGTAGGCTGTGGAAATGTTTCTTGATATGTTTAGGGTCATTTTATACACATGTGTATTATACATAAGGCATATAAATATCAATTCTAGTTATTATATGATTTAGTTCAAGTAATACATAAAACGTCTGAAAAATACCAGCACAAGCGAATTAGCCTCGTCAAGCTACCATAGTTTATGTCTGCCACAAGAACATTCAAGATAAAATCTAAATATCATTTACTGAATAAACTTATGTATCCAAATAATCTGCTTAAACATGCATGTCTGGTTATGACAAAAAGACATTCACATATCATTAAAATAAAGCAATGAACTTTGAGTTATGCATGTCAACTTGTACAGATATTTTTTTCAGCATTTGTTCTAAACTCTGTTGCAACTCATAGCAGGACAATGGTACTACTAGATTTCCAGCAAGATGTAGTCCGGATGTGTTGTGTCACCACTTTCTTTGTGTCACTGGCCTGATACATCAGACTGATCTTTTAAATTGTGTACATAATACACTCAGGTAAAAGTAATCTTAATTATGAACCACCATCATAGCACATGATTGCCCATAAGTACTTAGCTGCCTAGTCAGTGGTTAATAGAAACTGCCTGCCCAGCATTGTTTACCACACTTGCGTAGTAGTGATGGTGCCATTTCTCAACCCTCCCAGAGCATTAGTGCTGGTATTTTACTTCCTGGAAGCTGGGTGTACTATTGGAGTAAAAATAACAAATAATGTGTTGACTCGAAACAATAGTTTGCTGGTCGCTAGGCAAATGACTTAACATCACATTACCTTGGCTCCCAAGTTTCACTGAATGTCTATGTATTAAGCTTCAGTATTCTTTAAAAATAAACAAGAAAAACTGCTGTAAAACTGTCGACCATATGGTAAATGAAAATTTGTAATATAACACAACAATGCATCAATATCAATTTTACAAATAGGAATAATCAACAAGTTCAACGTTACGACCACTAAGCCTTTGTCAAGATAAGGACAAACACATAGACTGGAATAGAATAGACAAAAAAATACATTGGAGGAAAGTATGTAGGCATCTATGTTGCCATAGGAGAAATTGATGGAAGTAAAGTAGAGTAAAGCATGAATATAGACCTAAGCTAGTTACTTATCTCAATATCTAGCTTATGTTCCTGCTTTATTTTACTTTACTTCCATCAATTTCTCCTATGGCAACATAGATGCCTACATACTTTCCTCCAATGTATTTTTTTGTCTATTCTATTCCAGTCTGTGTGCTTGTCCTTAACTTGACAAAGGCCTAGTGGTCGAACCTGTGTATTTGTCCTATTTGTAAAACTAATATTGAACCATGTGTTGTGTTATTTTAATAATTTTCATTTATCATTTAGTATTCTTTATAAAGAATATTAGCAAATTTTGGTACCAAATTACAAAATTTAGATGCTGCCTTGCATTAAACTACAAAAGTATAGAGTTATATAGACATTGCCAGGTGTTTTATGAGATAAGACATGAAAAACAATGTTAAATATCCACTTATGTAATATTAGAACACTGATAAAACACATCCGAATTAAAATATTACACATCACATATTAGGGGCTGTCCTTAAATTATGCCAACAACTTTTGCCAATTTGACATACTTCCCCCCCCCCAACCACCATCACCACCCCCCCCACCCCCGGTCAACAACTCTACAGATCAGGACTACTACCTTCTTAATTATGTCACATTTTTTTTAATCCCTTCCTTTCTACCCCCCCCCCCCTCAATTTTTGGCTTAAAAAGTATGAAAATAACTGGTACACACTTTGTTCAGACATTTTGAAAAATTATTCACATGAAACTATTTAATTGGTATATTTTTTTAAAAAAGAGTTCAATAGCAGTTTTACATTGAGCAATATACAGGATCAACATTTTGACCAAAAGGCCTTCAAGGTAGGGACAAACAAACACAAAATGAAACCACAAAATCAAATGGAGACTACATGCAAGCAATATAGTAAAAAATTACAGGTATGGGGGGGAAAAAAAGACAAAAAGCTGCAAGAATGATGGAAATGTGATTATATGACAAGAAAGTACAGTATGATATACAAAGAAAATACAAAATTGAAAACAAAAGTATTCATACTTTTGATAACAACAATAAAAATACTTCACTAGATCTGATGCATGGCTGTCTATAGTATGCAACACATAAGAGGCAGGAAGTACGTTAGAAACAAGAATGTCATGTGAACAAATATGTAGTCAGCTGTTCTAAAACTGGGAGGAAATATGATTGAAACAAAAGAGAGTGAGGAGAGGTAGAAGAGATGTGTAAAAGAAAATAACGGTAAAGGGGATATTAAAAGAATTTATACCAGATGTTAATTCCGGTTGATTTCAATGTCCCCATAATATGAGTAAGATCCCTCAATCATAATGCAACTCCTATGGTAAGATGTAAAAGATCACATGGATGTGACCAAGATGTCACGAATACCACTGTGACTAGAATCATTGAAATGGGCTGCTACTGGTATCATGTTGCCATGATGAATGTGGTGATAGCAAAAGTGAGCACCAAGTATATGGCCAGTTTGTCCTATGTAACTCGAGTGGTAACATTTACAAATGATTGTATAAATTACGTTTCTATACTCGCAAGTGAAGATCTCACAGATAGTGGAAGTAGCCTTAGGAAAGTAAACTCTATTGGTTTGAACTATAAACTGGCAGGTGTCACATGGTCTGCCACATGGTGATGTGCCTTTGAGGTTGACTGTGTCTACCTTGAGTCAACTGTGGGCCAAGAAATTCCAAAAGTTACGATCATGTCTGAAAGCTACCAGAAAACCATCCTCAAGGGCCTCTCGAGTTACTGGGCCAACATAAGAACTATCAAAACAAGACCTGTCTGGCAGCTTTGCTATTGGGGTGAAAGGTTGTAAACAGTTTGATCGGTCGGATGGAGCCCTACAAGTGGTGAGGGTCACTCAACCTCACAGATCAAGTGATATTCTGGAGATGTAGGGGAGCTATGAAAAGAATGTGAGCAGAATAAAGGTGAACCTCTTATGTGCTTGGTCGAGGAAGTCAACATCATATTGACAGAGTCTGCAGAGATGGAGAAGCATAGAGAATTGGAAGTACAGGCAACATATACAAGAGTGAGAAGAGGTATACAGCAAGTAGTTGTGGACATCCATAGACTTGAAATAAGCAACAGCGTATTAGACCTACTGGATGAATAGAGACTGTGATGTCAAGAAAATTGACAAAAGAAGTGGATGTCTGGCAAGAGAACTTAATAGTAATGTTAAAAATACTGATAAAGACAATGAACAGGGTGAAGTCTGCTTCAGACATAGAAGTGATGAAAATGCCATCATTGGTAATAAATACATTTGTATAACAAAAGCACAATGCATTGTTTCAAAATAACAATTACAAAAACTGATAACCACTGACAGAATAAAAACATGATTTTGTTTTCTCGTACCAAGACTAAAAAATATTCTGTGTGTGAATTCAGAGTAGAAAATGAAAGATCATGTTAGCCTGCACTATTCTTATACATTAAATTATTTATACTGTGATTGTATTTGCTTAAAACAACTTTGCCAAATGTTAACAGTAATTAACACATTCTTAAATTAACAACAAAAACACAAAAAGATTATTTATTTTGTGCCCCACATGATAGAAACAGTGCATAAATTTTGTACTTAATCTGTCATCTCAATCATACCAATCTACACTGATGCCTTAGCCTCTTCGATGTATTTTTCTGCCTTAGCCTCTTCGATGTATTTTTCTGCCTTAGCCTCTTCGATGTATTTTTCTGCCTTAGTTTCTTCGATGTATTGATCTACCACTGTCTCCAAAACAGATAGAGGCACTGCTCCACAGGATAACACACGATGATGGAATTCTTTGATGTCAAATTTATCCCCTAATAAAGAAAATATACCGTATATATAATTTTTTATTATATATGCATACACACAAGCACACAATAAGTTCCCACACTTATTTGCGATTTCTGTGGGAGCGTAGTTACATTGTGCCACTGTTGTGCATCTTTAGGCCCAGTACAGCTGATTTCGGCATGACTAAGTACAATAAATGCTAACTTCTATATGATTTCCATTTCATATGAAGACTTTTGTTCTTTACCATTGTGCCATTTACTTATTTTAAGCAAACTTTTGTATTAATTTCATCTTACAGGGAATAGTTGATGGTGGGTGGTGGAAGAAGAAGAGGTCAGAGGAAAGTATGGATTGATAATATTAAACACTGGACAGGATTCAGATTCTCCACACTTAAACAAAGAACTGAGAACAGAGAGGCACTATGAAATGTGTGCCCTGATGTTTCCAGAGTGGCACCCCTACGACCCTGAAAGGTCATGGGTTTGATGATGATGGATTTTACAAATACTATGCAAGCCTACATGGACTGAACCGCCCCACAGTAAATAAAGGCTGGTATGAGCTTACACCCACAGAATTCTATAGATTATGTGACTTACTTATGTATGCAAGACTAATACATCTCCCAAATGAAAAACTCTTCTGCTCATAAGTCTTTGTAGAATGTGTTATGGGCTAGATATTTTATGATTTGGACTGGCCCAAGGCGACAGTGAGTTTTTTTAAAGTGTCTGATCCAGCAACTGAGGTAGTAACAGGATGTGTAAAGTTAAGATGCTGCTAACAAATAATTAGAATGATATGGAAAAGATTATATCAGCCTGATCTACATATTGCTATTGATGAAAGAATGGTTAGAAATAAGGGAAGATGTCCATTTAGGCAGTACATGAAGGATAAACCGACATTTAGGCAGTACATGAAGGATAAACCGACATTTAGGCAGTACATGAAGGATAAACCGACATATTAAGAAGATAAAGTTGTGGGTATTTACTGTCAATACTGCATTTTACCAGTTCAGGTGTTGCAGGGAGGGGATTGAATAGCTGTGTGATAAAGGCTGCATGCTCTTGCTGTCACCATGTCGTGTACAGGGTGAGTTTTTTAAATTTACACTCCGACAGAAAAAAACCCAGTCCTTATCGGGGATCGATTTTTGACCTCACTAGTGTGAGACCAACGCTCTAACATCTCGGCCATTTGCCACAGTAGTTGTGGGTATTTACCGGGTAGCTGATTTAACTGGTGGTTGTACATTATGATTTGGAAGTTTATTTGAGAAAGAATAATAATAACAACAAATGTAAGAACGTAGTAGTTTAGCTGATGGTATAGTTATGGATTTGATAAAACCATTAGTGAGACAGGGGTATGGGTGAGGCAGTGGTATGGGGTTTACTTTGATAACTTTTATACTTCGGTGCAGTTACTGAAAGATTTATAGAAAGTAGGTGTACTTGCCTGTGGGACTATGTTATGTAATAGGAACGGCTTTCCAGTAGAACTTGGAAATTATAATGGAATTTGAAAAAAGCAATGCTAGTGGTGCTATGAGGAATGGGGAACAAGTAATAAAACAATGGACTGATAAAACAATTTCAGTAATTTCTGCAATCCATAAAGTAAATAAATTTACATATATAAAGAGGAAAACAAAAGTAAATGAGATTTTTTGGGAGATTCAAGTCAAGCAGCTTAATGTTGTTAAAGATAACAATAATTATATTAAGGGGTAGATAAAAGTAATTGGCTGATAGGTAAATACAACTGTCTTAGGAAAACAAACAAATATTGGAAAACAATTTTTTTTCATCTCATTGATATAGCTACGGTAAATGTGTATATAGTGTTACAAGATTGTCGAAGAAAGAATTCTTCTTCTTCAGCATTCATTCTCAAACTCCCGCTGCATCTCCCTTACAGCAAGATCACGGTCCTACTAGAGAAAGAATTCAAATGTTGAGACTTTAAAAAGACCAAATAGATCTAATCAGCCAAAATTTCAGAGAAATATGTTAGGACATAAGAAAATAAAGGAATATATGATAATGTTCAGTCACCAGAAAGCCAGCTACTTTCTTGCACCATTCAATGGACCCAAAATTTACAAGCAAGCAAAGAAATTGTTAATTTTTGTTATAAAAAAATCAAAATTGAAAGAAAGAGGCAAGTCAGATGTAAAGTCTATGATACATATTTATGTTTCTTCTTCTTCAGCGTTCATTCTCAAACTCCTGCTGGATCTCTATTGCAGTAGGACAATGGCCCTATTAGATTTCCAGCAGGATATAGTCCAGAGAATGGAAATGCGTTGTGTCGCCGTTTTATTTGCGCCAATGGCCCGACACATCCGTCTTCGGCAGGATTTATGTTTCAATAATGGGATACACTGCCTATCAAAACATCACAGAACCTAAAAACTTGAAACAAAGATATATACTGAATTCCTAATTTATTTCATTCATCAGGGTTGAAATAAAATAAAAACACAATAACAAAACTATAAAAATAATAGGAATATACTCACCAGTATTTTAATTGATTGTTGAATAATATTATGTACTGTTTGCAGAAATAAATGCTAAGGAACTGCAACATACATTTTTGTTTAATTTGTAAAAAAAATCAATCTTATCACACATACAATTTTCTATATGTGTAATGTACTTATATTTCTTGCTCTATTGCTGTAATTTTCTGCTGTTTTGCAGAACTGCACTAGGTACAATAAAAACTAACTACTATAGTCTATGATTTCCATTTCATATGGTATTTGTTTGTTCTTTGACACTGTAAATTTATATGAAGCTGTATATTAATAATTACCAATATAATTTAAAACTATTGACTAGCCCTTCATTGAAAGATCAGATTTTTTATAAGGATACACACAGAGAATTGTATTCTGAACAAATTTATATATATGATAAAAATTGTATAAGTAACAGTTAGTCATGACAATAATAAACACACTTTGAAAGCTAAAGAAAATTACTGTACTATTTAATTTAAAATTTAAACAATTTTTTTTACTAAAATGACTTCCAGAATGATATTTTTAAAATGACCAAAAATTAATGTTTCCTAAGAGTTAACTCAAGTGTAATGAGTTAACTCAAGTGTAATGAGTTAACTCAAGTGTAATGTTTAACTCAAGTGTAATGTTTAACTCAAGTGTAATGTTTAACTCAAGTGTAATGAGTTAACTCAAGTGTAATGAGTTAACTCAAATGTAATGAGTTAACTCAAGTGTAATGTTTAACTCAAGTGTAATGTTTAACTCAAGTGTAATGTTTAACTCAAGTGTAATGTTTAACTCAAGTGTAATGTTTAACTCAAGTGTAATGTTTAACTCAAGTGTAATGTTTAACTCAAGTGTAATGTTTAACTCAAGTGTAATGTTTAACTCAAGTGTAATGTTTAACTCAAGTGTAATGGCTTAACTCAAGTGTAATGAGTTAACTCAAGTGTAATGTTTAACTCAAGTGTAATGGCTTAACTCAAGTGTAATGTTTAACTCAAGTGTAATGTTTAACTCAAGTGTAATGAGTTAACTCAAGTGTAATGTTTAACTCAAGTGTAATGTTTAACTCAAGTGTAATGTTTAACTCAAGTGTAATGCCTTAACTCAAGTGTAATGTTTAACTCAAGTGTAATGAGCTAACTCAAGTGTAATGGCTTAACTCAAGTGTAATGAGCTAACTCAAGTGTAATGGCTTAACTCAAGTGTAATGAGTTAACTCAAGTGTAATGAGTTAACTCAAGTGTAATGAGTTAACTCAAGTGTAATGGCTTAACTCAAGTGTAATGAGTTAACTCAAGTGTAATGGCTTAACTCAAGTGTAATGAGTTAACTCAAGTGTAATGGCTTAACTCTAGTGTAATGAGTTAACTCAAGTGTAATGGCTTAACTCCTTTGCTATAGAGATTCTCTTACATTAAACAACGGGTCATGGGCAACACTCACTCAAAGAAGTTTAATTAAGAAAAACAAAAGTGAAAAGGTATGTCCTGTCATGTGACGTATTTAGAATTGTATCTTCTCATTGAACTCCCTGAACCCTTCTCTGTCTTAGACCATGCAGCATGCATTTTCCAACAACTTATACATGTTATCTTTAATATCATCAATCCATCGTCTTCTTGGTCTGCCCTTTCTCCCACTCCATTATTTGTCTTTCTAAACAGTTGTGTCTCTTTATTTGACCAAATAGGTGTAAGGAATACTACCATTTATTTCACATTTTTTTTACAGTTCAACTTATGTACAATAACATTCTCTCTAATGCTTACCCAACTGCTTCTCTGACTTTCGTCTAAGTTCCCAGATTTTGATCTCTCCAATTTTATATGCACATGCCTAGCGACATAATTTAATCAATAACATGATTAGCAACTTAACAACCCAACATCATTAGCACCTTAACAACCCAACATAATTAGTAACTTAACAACCCATTAGCAACTTAACAACCAAACATCATTAGCAACTTAACAACCAAACATCATTAGCAACTTAACAACCCATTAGCAACTTAACAACCAAACATGATTAGCAACTTAACAAACCATTAGCAACTTAACAACCCATTAGCAACTTAACAACCAAACATGATTAGCAACTTAACAATCCAACATGATTAGCAAGTTTACAACCCAACATGATTAGAAACTTCAAAACTCAAGAGTTAGAACAACTGCACAAATATGGTATAAGTATCTCTGAACATAACAAGTTTGTTATTGCTGTGTGTTTTCGTTTCTTGAAAAAAGTACCGTTTCGACCGTAACGTGGAAACAGTCCTTTTCATTGCATTTATTGTTATTCAGTTTTTACATTGTTTTGTTTGTTTTGATAGTTAGTAGTTAATATTATAGTAACATCTTTAAAGTTATTAATTTTTATCGCTTACTCTGTATTTATTTTGTTACTACGGCACATCCCACTTTGTTAGACATCCTCTGACATTTTGTTTATTTATACCTGTTTTATATATAAATGTCACTGTTGTTTACTTTGTAATAAATGATAAGAATTGATATCAAATTCTATAAAGTTGTAGAAGGTAACATAGCAGTATACAATAGAGATGAAAACCAAAGATAAGAAACCAACAAAGAACACTTGACAAAGTACAACAGAATAGGAGACCAGACCAATTATGGTTTCATTTTTGTGCATCCATTCTTAGGCTCTCACTGCATCTCTCTTGTAACAGAACAATGGCCCTACTAGATTTGCATCAGAATGTAGTCCAGAAAACAAAGATGTGTGGTGTTGCTGTTTTATTTGCACTAATAACTCAACACATTTGACTTCTACAGTAATTGGGATCTCATAGAGTTGAAGACAGAACAACACAAAATCTTTAGAGAAGCAACAGTTGCAGCCCAATGTTTCATATAGAACTAAATGAATGAGAGAAAAAATATGATTGTTGACGTTAAAGCAAAGTGAACAAGTCATGTGAAAGTGACAAAATCAAGGCTGCTAATTAGCAGGGTTCAAACCCCCCCCCCTCCATTAAGAAAATAGAACAAGTTCTTTGGTATTAAAAAAGTGATCAATCAGATAAAAAAATATTCCACTTAGCTGTTTTCCCCCTTAAAAAATTCAAAAATTCCTTAAAAAAAACAACAAAATGATTATCATTCTTTTTAGAAATAATCATCCCCCATGCCCCCCCCCAAACAATGTTATATCTACAGCCCTGAGAAAAAGAATGAAAAAATTCTTACCTGTCCTGGCAAGGTTATATATCGGTCCACCTCTCTAGCTAGTGCAGACTCTGATGACAAAGTGTTGTCCTTCAAATACTGAATGGCTTGCTGTGTGCTCCAGCTGTAATTTTAAAATTATCCTTATTCCCATTATTTAACTTATCATTATATGGTATTTCTTGTTCTTCTGCATTCATTCTCAAACCCCCACAGATTTGCAGGATGCAGTCGAGAGAACATATTGCATTGCGCCGTGCTTTACAGCTTGTCTGCGATATCTGTGCCTTTTGGCCTGACAAATCCAACTTTAGAAAGCTTCTGGATCACTTTCACCCTCTATGGGATGGGACAGCTAACTCCACCCACTCCTTAGTAGCTGCATATGACATACATGGCAGGTAAGTGTTGCTATTCTTTGCTCCCATTTCAGGCAAATGGGCGAAAGGAAATTTGTGCTATAATAATAATAATAAGCAATATACAATATGCAGATAGTACAGTCCCTTTTTGCAGAAAGTGAGCAGGAGCTGCAAGGATTAATAAATCAAATCAAGAAGAAATCAAGTAGGCAATGTGGACTAGATATTAACATATTGACATCACACTCTCTATTCATCCAGAAGATCTGTCTATTTCTGTTCATTACAAGTCTATGGGTGTTCACAACTAGCTGTTGTAGGTTTATACCCCTTCTCACACTCATTCATGTCACCAATCTCTTCCATTCTCTATGCTTCTCCATTTCTGCAGACTCAAGAACCTGTGCTATTGTCAGAAAGGCTATGGGCTGTATATATAGATGCCAACACCACCTTTCTCACTGCCCCCTCCACTGAGTCATATATATATATATACCAATATCCAAAAGAGTTTTGGGTAGTCATTTTAGAGAATCTCCAATACTGTTTGTTTTAGGGCACTTATATCTTGATAAGATTTTGTCTTTAAATTACTTAGTATTTTATTCTTAATAAGGGTCTTTGGGCCCAAAGGAGGAAATAAGTTATATGGGTTTTCTTTTTGCAGAAGACATTTGTTAGTTGTAGTTTCCCTCTATGTATGTGAACCTCATTCACAAAGTCAGTTTTTTAGTTGGTTTTTTTTTTAGCAGGGGTTGTTTACTCTATAGCTTAAAGGGTGGTTTCCCAGAGACTGATATCTGGCAGATGTGAGTTAAAATGTTGATATTGATTCTTTCTTGTAGGGAATGTAAGCAAACTAAATTTTCCATTGCTGTTATTGGAATAGATCTCCTAACACCTGTCATCAATAGCTTTCCTACATTTTGTACCTTGTCTAATTTTTTAAGATTATTCCTTTCCTTGCTGTTGTTCTCCATGATCCTCTATCATATTTCAATGCACTTTTATCATAGCTTGCATTAACATTTTTCAGGGCCAATGAGTCAGCCTAACCAATTTCTTCATTAGGCCCAAAAGTTTAATGTGTTTCTTTTGATTTAAAATCTGGTTTTCCTAAGTCAGCCTGGGGTCAAAGTTGATTCCAAGATATGATGGTGAGTCTTCTTTCGTTAGTTTTAG
This sequence comes from Meghimatium bilineatum, assembly GCA_034231615.1. NCBI lineage: Eukaryota > Metazoa > Mollusca > Gastropoda > Stylommatophora > Philomycidae > Meghimatium > Meghimatium bilineatum. The sequence continues at coordinate 26,974,251 of CM067312.1, forward strand.
TTTAGCTCTTTCATTAGCTCTTTCATTAGCTCTTTCATTAGCTCTTTCCATTTATGAGTTTTGTTATTTGGGCTTTTGTTGATAATGAAAATATGTGTATGTTGTTGTTTTCTGTTCATTATAGCTTATTGACATACCCCTTGGACCATTTGTCTAGGTTGCCCAGTGTATCTTGTAAATGAAATTGTGAAGTTCCTACATACTTTTTCTGTGTTTAGCAGTGCAAAGTCATCAGCATACATACTAGCCTGTACTTTTCTGGTAATGGTTTGCTTTAGATAATTGATGAAGAAATAGAACCAAAGATAGACCCTCTCCCTGTGAAACCTCATTCATCATTAGGACCATGATACTTCTTTTGCCTTGTAGTTGAACTATCATCCGTAAATTCAAAGAGTAGTTAGTTAGTTAGTTGTCGGATCATCATCACTGCAAACTGGACACGTCCATAGTTGCTCCGATCTTTCCCTGAGTGTATCCGCCATTACACTTCTATTGACAGTACCTGTCCTATGCTGGTTGCATCATTCTTCTGCACCCTCCAAGATGTTCATGTCTAGCAACACCACATTTCAAACCCTGATCTTTAATACTGGCCATTGAAGAGGAATCATCATCCTCATGTTGTCAAAGAGTAACAAACGCTAAACATAAAATTACATGGGGAGATAATGCAACAAGTAGATCACTATTAATGTCTTGCACACATAATTACAAATGATAGTACATGTGCAACAGAAGTTAAAAGGAGAATAGCAATTGGCTAAAAGTACTTTCAATAACACGAGGAAGTTATTAACATCAAAACAAATCTCAAACAAACTTAAAATGATAATTATAAATGACATATCTATCTGTATTATACATTAATGTATGGCTCAGAAGCATGGATAGTTAACAACAACTAGAAGACAAAATTGATGCCTTTGAGATGTGGATGTATAGATTAGGGGAAACTTCACAGAAAGAGAAGAAAATAGAGGACCTGTGTATAAAAAAATTATTAATGGAAATAAAAAAAACAAACAAGTAAAATATTTTGGATATATTTAAAGACAGACACCTTGATGAAGACCTTACTTGAAGGTAGAGTCAAGGGGGTGCATGCAAAAGGTAGAGATACAAGTGGGAGCGATACATCATAAGATGGACAGGATAAAGTCTGTCAGAGTGCATCATCAAGGCAAGAGACTGAGAATGTTGGAGGCTCACTGCAGCTAACTTTCATTGAGGAGATGCACTTGATGATGTTGACTACTGTATTTAGCTTGATTTTATCCTGTTATTGCCATCCTTTATGACAGAGATATTAGTGGGAATGTTATGAAGTCCCAACTCCCATAAACTTGGCCATGGTTTGAACACAACAAAAGTCATGCCATTTAATGATGATGATGATGTTCGTCCGCCGTGATCGACGATGACCAAAAACTCAACCATAATAATAATAACAATAAATAATAAAATAATAGAGTTAATAGTGCGTTTTTAAATGACTAGCAAGTCCAATGCGTGCACAAAATGTTCTTTTACAGAATTGACAACAATAGAAGGTATCTGTGTGACGTTGAGATGTTTTTTCTTTTCTACGTGTCCGCTTCTGTCTTGCAGTTTCTTGTCTGAATTCCTCTGCCGCTAGTGCTCCCGTTCTAATGCTGTAACGCCATGCTGTTCTATCCTGAGCGAGGCTCTCCCAAGCGCCTACGTCAATGTTAAGATGTTTCAAGGATGACTTGAGCGTGTCTTTGAAACGCTTTTTCTGTCCACCAGCTTTTCGAAATCCTGCCTTGAGTTCTCCATAATATATTTGTTTTGGCAAACGCGAGTTCTCCATACGCACAAGATGGCCTGCCCAGCGTGCCTGCGCCTTCATAAGTATTGTGTAGATGCTTATTGAGGTTGATTTTTCCAAGACCTCGTAGTCTGGTACTTTGTCCCACCAATGGATGTTTAGTAATTTACGTAGGCAGGTAAGATGGAAATGATTTAACTTTCTTGCATGTCTAGCATACACTGTCCACGTTTCGCAGGCGTATAGTAAGGTTGGTATGACAGCAGCATGATATACTTGTAGTTTGGTGGTTGTTCTTATACCTCTTCTGTCCCATACATTGTTGCGTAATCTGCCAAATACAGCACTAGCTTTTGCCAGTCTATTGTTAATTTCCACATCAATGTTGACATCGCGAGAGAGAGTGCTTCCAAGGTAAGTAAAATAGGACATTTGTAACAAGGTAAGTAAAATGCCATTTAATACAGCATTTGTCACATGACTAAAACATACAAGTAGGGCCTAAGAAATCAAAAAAAGTTTTAAAAACAATTTCCTCTACAAGATTTGCTTTAATTCTGATTATTTATTATTCCTGTTAAGAACTTTTCATTATTAATTTTTCACTGCGGCACAAAAATAAGTCACAACTGAACTTACTAACAACAGAGACAGAGTTGTGGAGAAGCATCGCCTATGTCACTCGGCAAAGATTGAATGATTTATTTAATTTATCATCATCAAGTACTGTCTCTGCATCAATGATTGGCTGCAAAGGTCCTCCAACATCCATTCTCGTGTCTTGGTGATGCACTCTGACAGACCCTATCCTGACCATCTCAAGACAGTATCGCTACCACTTGTATCTCTGCCTACCACTTCTGCTCATCTCTCCTCAACTCCTCAAGTAAGGTCTTCAACAAGATGTTATGTGTTTTACTATGTCAAAACTATTTATTTGTTTGATTTTTATTTCCTTTTATAGTTTTTTTTATTTGCAGTATTGTCAGAACTTTGTTTTCTTCTCTTTCCACAAAGTTCTCCCTATTCTTCTCTATACACACATTTCAAAGCCATCAATTATGTCTTCTAGTTGTTTGTTCATTCCATATTTCTTTGTCATACAAGAATAGATGTAACATTTTATAATTTTCTTTTTTAGTCTGTAATTTATTTTGATGTTAATAATTTCCTGATGTCATTGAAAGCACTTTTCGCCATTCTTATTCTCCTTTTAACTTATTTATCACATCTACCATCATTTGTGAATATGTGTCCAAGATATTGGTAATGGTCTACATGTTGTAGTATTGTTTCATGTATTATTCATGTCTATATTTAGCATTTGTCTTACTTTCATTTTAACTTATACCCTGATAATTAACATCTCTACTCCTGTAATTTAACTCGTCATTATTCCTATTATTTAACTTTTAATCAATGCATAATTTCAGAATATTTTGAGTTCAAACAATTCTGAGACATGATATAAGAAGCTTGATTTGTCCAAAAAAATATTTCTGTGATTAAGTATTGTCACATTTATGATGAGAGATGATATTATGGGCATCATGAGAATATCTATAATTATCAGAAAGAGAGACGGGAGAGAGAGATAGAGAAAATATTTTGGGTAGTTTAGTGAGATGGTGTAGAAGTCGTTAAGTATTTAACCAACACTGGAAATAGGGAACTGCATAGATCCATGATCATCTATAGAAACCAGCATAGCATAGATGATGAAGATTAGTAATACATAAGCTTCTCCTATGAAACTATAATTAGATTCTTAACTTATCAAAGCTACACAATAAATTATAGTCATACAAATTATTATACTAATATAAAATATAACAAACTGACACTTCCATATTGACACTTACATATTTCTACTAAGTAGATCTATGGTTTCTCATCCAATTTATGAAAATCTTAGTACATGCACAGTCACATTCATACAAGTACACATTTTCTGTATTTTTAAGAGAATAAATGTTTTTAATAAATGTCTGTTACTGAATTGTTTCATTTTGTTTATTCTAAGTTGTTCCCCTTTTCCCATTGGCTACAATATATTTTACTTCACTTTACAATTTGCTTTGTTAAATGGGTGTACCTACTTAACAGAAATGACAATATTGACATTTAATATTTACCTTCATCCACGTGTTGCCGGTGCCCAAAACTTAGTAAAGAATAGCAACACTGCCTACCTTTCATGCATGTCATACGAAGAGACTAAGGATGTTTTGGGGTGGAGTTGGCTGACCCAACCCATAGTGGGTCAAAGTGACTCAGAAGTAACATGTCGAGTTGTTTAAACATATCCTTTTCTATGGAAGGTCAACTTGGCAAGAATTGTGAGGCATTCAAAATATCAAACAAGAAGTCTGTTTCGGAAAGAATATGTCACCTCAATGAATGAATGATGTACTCTTTATACAGAATACGGACAGAATTGTATGATTATTTTGGACCGAAATATTAAATTATCCTTCTGGAAGCTGACAGTCACATAGTCTTTTAGCATCCATAAATGTGAAGGTTGTTGCCAACAACTGGTCTTACAGATTCAAAATTCTCAAATTGTTAAATGTCAAGGAGGTCTACGACATCTTATCTTAGATAAATCTTAACAAATTTATGAAAGTCATACAGAATTCAATACCCAAAAGCATGAAGGCCTGTGTCCACAACAAGTCTTGCTGCTCTGAAGATCTCAAACTTGTACCGACCCAAACTGAAATTAACAAGAAGAACTTTCTTGTCATACCTTGTCTAAAATATGCATAATAGTGAGGTATATGGACTGAATGTGAGTATATGACAATATGGAATATGAGAATATAGCAACAAAGGAAGAGAGAGAATAAGGATTAACGGAATTTGTAGAAAATATTATTACAAAAAAAAAAAAAACTGGTTGACAGGAACACACATGGAAACATGTAAACATACTAAAACACATATAAATGCATACAATTGATATTCAAGCAAATATACTTTTATATACATGCAGTTTATACACATACAGAAGGATACTTAGAATATCATGAAAGGAAAAAAATGAGAAACTCAGATATTGTAAACACATTGAAGATTCCAGAGTGTTGGTTATTAAACATAATAGCAAAAAGGAAAACTACACCTGTTTGTTCATATAAAGAGACACAAATATTTAGAAAGACAAATAATGGAGGGCAGAGCACCTAGGCGGAAGAGGAAAGGCAAACCAAGAAGACAATGGACTGACGACATTAAAGATAACATGAATACATTGTTGGAAAATGCAATTCGCATCGCCCAAGACAGAGAAGGGTTCAGGGAGTTCATTGGGAAGTCAACATTCTGGAGAGAATACATCTCATGACACATACATGCAGTTTTATATCAATTAGCACCACTAGTGAAACAACAGAACATCGACATGATCTCAAAAAATATGTTAATAAACTCAGTGTTCACGCTGACACTGTGCTACCAATGCCAGACCTAGACTCTGACAGAGAAACTAGAACAAAAACTCACAGTATTAGAAATGAAGTCCCTGAGAACAGTACTGGGGGTACCAAAAAGAGATAAAATAAACAATGACACTATAAGAAATCTGATGAAAACAATATCATGCAAAGAATACACAGACACTAAAATAATCAAATGGTTTGGCCACCTGATCAGATTGGAACCAGGTCACATTCCATCAATAGCCTTCATCAGAAGATCATCTGAAAGAGAAACAGGGGAAGACTTAAACAAAGATGGATAGATGACATCAGAGAAATACTAGAACACCAAGGCTGCCAATGGCAACAGCATCACAGTTAGCAAAAGAAAGAAGAGTTCGGCTCCCCATGATGCCTAGCAACACAAGTGGATAGGACAAGACAAGACAAAGACACACCAAAAATATAATAAAATCCAAAAGCATTAAATTTGGAAGCAATGTGAAACCAACAGGAAGAAGACTAAAATATTGTGAAATTTATGAGGAACTTACAGATTCATGTTTTCTTCATACAAGCCCAGTTCTTCCCCAAGGGACTCCGCATACAAACCCCAACCCTGTAAAAAAAAACATGTATTATGTTTTTGTCTATAGAGTAATGTAGCACAATAAAGATATTTATATAAAGCCTATAAAGATATAAATATAAATTTAAATATAAATTTAAAGCATGGAGGTCTATTCAGTTTGTGTCTATAAAGAGTGATGTAACACAATAAAGATATTTATATAAGTTTACATAAATTGGTACTTTTGTTCTCCATTGATGTCCTTCAATTCTAACCAATAGAAAGGTGGTACTGCTAGTAGAACATAATAGAAAATAATACTCACGTGGAAGACAGGTAATGAAGTCCTACTGAATGATGACTAAAACACTACACACTATCACTAACGGATGTAAATATGGTACATACAACAAAACAAAACACAGAATATAATCATACAAATGACAATACACAGGACAAAGTCGAAGTTTCGGACCAATAGGCTTTTTTCAAGATACGGACATAACATACAAACATAAAAAAACCACAAGTAGAAATGAATGCGTATCCGAGTGAAATGTGGTAGTTAGATAGATACCGGAAGCATACGAAAAGGAAGTACACAAAGACGATAATACAAGTGGAACGAGAGGAACAAAACGATGACGTAACAAAGACCAATACGACCGAGAACTAAGCAAAAGAGTGGTCGGAATTGAGTCCAAATGTTCCACCTGTATTATCGTCTTTGTGTACTTCCTGTTCGTATGCTTCCGGTATCTATCTAACTACCACATTTCACTCAGATATGCATTCATTTCTACTTGTGGTTTTTTTATGTTTGTATGTTATGTCCGTTATCTTGAAAAAGGCCTATTGGTCCGAAACGTCGACTTTGTCCGGTGTATTATCATTTGTATGATTATATTCTGTGTTTTGTTTTGTTGTATGTACCATATTTACATCCGTTAGTGATAGTGTGTATTGTTTTAGTCGTCATTCAGTAGGACTTCATTACCTGTCTTCCACATGAGTATTATTTTCAATTCTAACAACATTTTAAAATTCTGTTCTACTTCCTAGAATTCAAGAAAATAGTTGGAAATTCATAGGTTAATTAAAACTTGGAAGACTCATGTATGCTAGTCTATTTCAGCAGATTACAAAGGTAAAATAAGCTGAATTAACACACAGTGTCATAATACACAGTTTTCCCATAAATTCTCAGCTGTTTAGTCAATGGTTGACCAGAAAATGACTGACTATGATCACCTTCTCACTTGCTCAGTAACTATGATGACATTCCTCAACCTCCTAAGAGCAATAAGCCTGGTACCCTATTTCCTTGTGGATGAGTGAACCATGAGAGTAATTGTTATTTCAAACAACGAATAACAAGTGAACTAAAATCCCGTCTGCTGGTTGGTGGGAAAGTAACAACACTACACTACTAGGAGTTCTATGTCTAAGAATACACAACAGCAGACGATGGTACAAGTGGGCCTGTGAATCCTTCTATATACTGTGGAAGAAAATGTATGGCTCATATTGGTCTTGTAAGTCACATCCATCATTGCCTCATAGACCATAGATTATATTTCTTATAGCACAACAATAATACTATCGTATGGAAAGGTGCCCACAATTCTCACAACAAAGGATATTTGAGGTAATAGCTTCCATAGCTTACTAGATACTGAAACATCTCATTGGTCACTACTATGATGAATTTACTGAGGTAGGGATCAAAGCACTTATGGACTTATCTGGTGTAGGTGCTGATGTTGGTCTTAATAACTTCATTCAATTTCACAGTCCCCTTTACAATGACTTATACCATAAATTTATTCTTATCTTCAGCCTCTGGATCCATTCCTCAACTCTTTCTGCCCATAAATCAATATATCATTGCAGATAGAACCCCCATTCCTGATTATCCACGAATGTTCGTTCTTGCAGATATGCCATCTAAATATGCTTCATTTGGATCATAAATGAATTAGTATTAACTTAATTAAGCTGTTTAAACTTTAGAAATCTGGCTAACGATAGGAAACCATCATGGTACTGTGTGATTGGACCCATGTGACATATTTATTTTAAATTAAAATTTTAACAAGGTAGGTTCAGCTTTTCTGAAATTAGCAAAATGGCTTCATCTTCCATTTGTAAGAGAGTTCAAAGATTTAGCAAACATCCGGCTTTATTATTCTTTGAGTTTTATAATTGGAGATATTATTTCAAGTGATGTGTCGGAAAACAACAGTGTTTTGTATTTTGACAGTAGAGATTACTGACTTGTTGAAAATCGAAAAAGAAATAAGCCTAGACCTAAATCTAGTAAGCGTAAAATAGCTAACAAATTTGAAAACTGTCCCAACTGCTATTGTTTCTGAAGAATCAGATAGTCTTGCACTACATTATACAGAAAATCGAGTTAGATCTAATGATAATATTGAGTGAAATAAAGTTCAACTCTGTAAATTCAATACTTGGGAATATTTTGTAAAGTTTCGCAATATTTTGTTCAGTTCTGAAATTTGACACGAAACATACAAAAATGACATAAAACACTAGGCAGTTGATAGATCTTCCATAGCTAATACTTTGTCTTCGTGATGTTTGTGCCTAAATCATATTGCAGTTCAAAGATTTAGCCTAAAATTAATTACGTTCAAACCCCGGGAATAATAAAAAACAGTCTTGGTATGTTCTCAATATATTAGCAGTATGACAATCATGTTTTCATCAAGAATCAAATTTATCACATGTTTGCAACATTTCATTCAAACTCAATTTCTATATAAATATTTATTTTTTATGGACATTGCACTTACCTCAGCATAAGCATTGTTGCAACCAAACCTAGCAGGTGCTAAGTAATATTTGCTGTCTCCTATGTATCTGCGAAAATTTGGTAAATGTGTGGAAGCTAAAGCATAGATTCCCTGCAAATAAAAAATTTGTTAAAAAGAGAAAATGTTATGAATATCTTATTTTCACAATTGACTACAACCAGTAGATCAATTCTTCATGTTTATAGGTATGTCTGTATTATAACAGATATATCTGTTTTAATAATACTACAATTCAGTATAAATCAAAGACATAATGCTGAGTTTTCAAGAGTGGATGTATCAAATGGTCATAATCACTTGTGATGAACAAACAAAAGAACAACAATACAGTTTAGTGCATCAATTATTCTTTTTTTTAAATCCTTCATGTTTACAAGTATCTTAACTGAATAATTTAATAATGCTAAAGTAACAATAACAAATAAGTAAACATGTGTTACAAATACCAAACAATACTAATGAAAAGATGATTAAAAACAACTATAATATAAAGAATAATATAATTCATTACATCCTTAATTGATTTTAATCATCTTATTATTATTAGTAGTAGTAGGTATTTGTAGCACATGTTTACTTATTTGCTATTATTACTTTAGTATTTGTGGCCCATACCTGATTGTTGGATCTACACTGACTGTTTTGATTATTTGGTTCTAAATTTAATAATGTTACAACTCAGTGTTGCACCTTGGTTGCATTATCTGCACATTATAGTTGTCAACTATTTTTTCATAAATCCATATTTTTAATAATTTATTTCCAAATTTCAATAAAAAATTTAGAACAAAAAAAAAACAAAATTCCAAAAACCCCACAATTTTTTATTATTATTTTTGCCCTTCAATATATGCGTGTGAGTTAAAAAAAAAACTTAACACCAAATGAACCTTTTATTTAAATAAAAAAATTCATATCAATACGGAAAATCCATTCCAGTTGAAACCTATGGCACATTTCAGAATGACAAATCTCACTTCAGAATGACAATTTTTATGTTTCTTTGACCTCTATAAGGTGGTGATTATATGGAAAATCATAGACTGGCACCCGAAAGACTGGAGGACAGAAGAAGAATTTTAAAAACACTCTTAAGACATCACTGACTCACTTAAAAATAGACAAAATTTCATGGGAGAGTCTTGCAGACGATAGTTCTGACTGGCATTGCAGAATCAGGAGTGGTGCAACAGCTGCAGAAAACCTCAGACATTATGTTGCACAACAAAAACATGCTAGAAGAAAGGTAAGAGCTGCTCAATGCCCCACAGACTCCTCCCACACATGCTCAGTGTGTGGTCATCATCATCATCAAGTGTCATCTCCACAACAAAGGTTGGCTGCAACAGACCTCCAACATCCTCTGTTTCTTGTTTTGGTGGTGCACTCTGCTAGACTAGCCTGTCCATCTTGTAATGTTACTCTCCCACTTGTTTCTCTGCCTACCTCTTGCTCACTTCCCTTTGACTTTCCCTTTACACTCAAAGGTCTCCAAATAGGTGTCATATCTTTTAATGTGTCCAAAATATTTTATTATAGAAATATTAATAATTGGAGACAACTCTAGACACACATAGGACTCATTAATCATGGTTAAGCACACTGCAGATATCCTCATCATCCCAGTTTAGCTGATTATATTAGTCATCGTCGACTACGACAAACAAACAACAACATAAGATGGCACAACCTAATACAACATACAAGCATTAATTTTGCATCATCTCATTATACCATGCATTGAACCAATAATATTCTTAATTTCTTAAACAAGCTCACCATTTCTTCTCAAATTTACAAGATGAAAAGAACTGAGACTATTACATCTGGTAAAATCTTGTAGGAGATGAGAAAACAACTTTCTCCAATCCATTTCATCTGTAGTCAGTCTTCATAGTGTACCAATATTACTTTTTTGCTAATTTTATTTCATGACATGCTAAGGTTGTTTGGCAAGGGCGTGATGAATGTGGATACTAAGATAGAAGATGCATCTAATCAATCAATCAAGGACCATGACGATTGTCATAGGCGATCATGTTTCTCCACAACTCTGTTTCTTGTGTTGTTAATGAGATCTATTTGCAACTTGCATTTCGCTGATGATATTGATCTTATAGCTGGGTCAGAATAATCATTGCAAGAATTAACATCAAAGTTTGAAAAAGTTACCAGCAAGTACGGAATGGAAATCAATACAGATAAGAGCAAAATCTTGGTAAACAGCAGAGACACAGAAAACCAGACTAATATCATGATGAATGGACATAAGCTTGAGGAAGTGAATACCTTCAAATACCTCGGATCCAGTATATGCAGCGATGGTAAATGCAAAGCAGAACTAAAAATAAGGCTGGAGATGGCTTTAGCATCCTTGTCAAGGCTAACTGTGATTTGGAAAAGCAACATCAGTGTTGGAGTGAAAATCAAACTGTATAAGTCGCTGGTGCTTTCTGTTGTGTTGTATGGTTGTGAGAGCTGGACACTCACTGCGGACATGGAGAGAAGATTACAGGCTTTCGAGTATAAATGCTACGAATTCTACAAATTTCCTATAGGGAACATAAGACCAATGTGTACGTAAGAAATAAAGTAGAGATGTGTGCAGGTGTCCAGGAGCCATTGCTTTCAATAGTGAAATGACGAAAACTAGCATGGTTCGGACATGTATGCAGGCACGATTCCTTGTCAAAAACAATACTGCAGGGAACTGTCGAGGGTGGAAGAAGCAGAGGAGGACAAATAAAGACATGGACAGACAACATCAAGGAATGGACAGGGCAAGATATCTCCACACTCAACCGCATCGCTGAGGATAGAATTCGCTGGAGGACTGTGTGCTGAAACATCCAATGTGGTACCCCTACGACCCTGAAGGGTTTTGGGTTTATTGATTGATTGAATGAGATCTATTGGTAACTTCCTTTTGTGCTACAGTTTTTTTTTACCCATTCAGAAATTTCTCTCTTTGTTGTACTCTGTCTCTTCTCCCCATGATCTTTCCAGTGGTTACTAAATGTTCAAGTTTTGCCTTTTTTATCACATTCCCTAAAAATCATGATTGTCTGCTTCTAATTTTCGTTATAATTTGTAGTTTTACTCAAGCATCTCTGAGAACTTCTTAATTAGTTTTCTTGACTGTCCATGGAATTTTCATTATTCTTCTTAAAAACAACATCTCAGTTGTCTCCAGCTTATCTTGGGCACTTATGTTTACTATCCATACTTTACTTCCATAAAGAAGGATTGGCTCAATATAACATCCTAGCACTCGAATGCATTGATATTACTCCACTGCACAGAATGTTTCTCATTTTTTTAAATGTTGATTTGGCCTGTCTTATTCTGGTCTTGATCTCATTGGAGCACCTGCCATCTTATGTAAAAATGGTGCCATGATACTTGACTTTATCCACTTGATTTAATTTTGCATCATTGATAGTAATACTGCATTTTTACTGATTGTGTATTTCTTTGAAACAACCATTACTTATGTTTTCTTCTTTAGACTGAGGTCTTTGTTTTCACTTTCTTGTACTACCATGTCTAACAGGGCTTGAAGTTCTTGTTCCCAGCAATCAGAACTATATCGTCAGCATATCTTAGATTATTCAGATTGTAACCTTCAACTGCTATTCCTGACATGCTTTCTATGTTTCGCATAATATCCTCTGTATACAGGGAGAATCTGGTGACATCACACATCCTTGTTTGAGGCCCATCTCTATCTTTTAAAATTCTCCTACATTACTGTCAACACTCATCACAGATGTTTCTTACCAATACATATTTCTTACTATCTTTAGCTTTCAGCGTTTTTATCTTACTAGCTTTCCTATCAATATTGAGTTTTTCTAACATTTTTATCATTTCTGAATGCTTCACCTTGTCAAATGCTTTACTATAATCTATGAAGCACAAGTACAGATCATTTTGTACTTCTATGGTTCTCTCTATCAATGTTTGTATTATATATAGGGCATTTCTCGTGCCTTTTTCTTCCACAAATTCACATTGCTCGTCTGCAATTTCTGGTTTTAATTTTTCTCTTATTTGTCTCATGATAATACGAAGTAGGATCTTGGTCATCTGGCTCATAAGGCTGATTGTTCGGTGGTCTTTACATTCTACTGCACCAGGTTTCTTCTGTAAGGCTATGAATATTGATCGCAATAAATTAGATGAAAAATCATTCCAGTTATAGATGTCATTTAGCCTTTTGGTGATATTTCTATGCCATACTCCCTCAGCACTTCTAATTCTTCCTTGTAATATTATCTGATCCAGGATTTTTATTGTATTTCAAGTGTTGTATAGCTAATTCCACCTCTGCAGTTAATACATGGGGGCCCTTCATTGTTGTACTCTATGTCTGTTTTATTTCCACTATCTTTGTAAAGTTCCTTAATATATTCTCCAGTGAACTTGATTTCTACCTGTTAATTTATATATTTGTTTATGTGTATCCTTTGTATTTCCATGATGATATTTTTCTATTTCACAGCATTTTGCATTTAACTCTTCCTCTTTGGTTTTATTGCATTGATGTTTAATTTATTTGTTTATCTTGTTATATTCTAAAATGTTAGCCTTTAGCTTTCTTCCTTGTTCCATCAAAATTAAGATTTCTGTCATCCAATCTTTCTTTCCTAGATGTTTCTTATGTGGCAAGATCTCTGCAGATGTTTGCTGTATAGATTCTTTTAATATTATCCACTGTTCATTGTATTTTCTCTAAGGTGTTGTACTGTGCTTGTAAATCTTTGCTCTTTGTTAATAGATTTACATCTGGGATGTTATCTTTCCTGGTAGCCTAAACTCATATAAACTGTATGTGAGCCACAGGAACTATCAGCATGTATATTCTGCAACTTCTGCTGGGGAATACTGAGCACATCAGTTTGTCCAAAGTACAATGATGTCCTAAACAATTTCAGTAATTGTCTTCATCAAATTGTCTTTTTGGTTGGCTTCTTTTTATTATTGATATCATCCATAGAATTGGTAGTTTATAATGGTACAGAATATAGTGTAGCAGAATCCAGTGTAGCGGAATCTCAGAACAATCAGGCCCTGCCACAAGTGTAGCATACACCTTTGGGTCAAACAGTTCATCATTCTTCTGTTAGATTTGTTGACCCTTCTGAAACGATGGCACAACTTGCATTCCCAACCACAATGGTGCAATGTTCGCTGACCTGCATCTTTGTCATCCATGGGAACCACTTGAGAGAGGACAAAAGTACAAAAATAAGACAAGACATGCAGTGATAATGATGATTTATTCACAGGTGACAGATTATCAGCCTATTACCTGACTTTCCTGAGTCACCTCATGTGACTTGCATGAAAAGAAGACAGTGACCTTATTCTTTGCACACTGAGCCTTCTCCTACCGCCGAAGATGGATGTGTCGGGCCATTGGCGCAAATAAAACGGCGACACAACGCATTTCCATTCTCTGGACTACATTCTGCTGGAAATCTAGTAGGACATATCCTGCTACAAGAGAATTCAGCAGGAGTTTGAGAATGTACGCTGAAGAAGAAGAAGAGCCTTCTCCAAACCCCTGATTCCACATGGGCTGTATATACATGGGCTGTATATATATATATATATATATATATATATATATATATATATATATATATATATATATATATATATATATATAGAAGAATAGGGACAACTTAATGAAGGAGAAGAAGAAAAATATGTTATGACAACACTGATATGAAAAAAGAAGTATTAAAGGAAATAAAAATCAAATAAATAAAATATTTAGTAAATATTAAAAGACATGACACCTTGTTGAAGACCTTACTCGAAGGTAGAGTCAAGGGAAGGTGTGCAAGAGGCAGACAGAGAAACAAGTGGGAGGGAAACATCATGAAATGGACAGGATATGGTCTGTCAGTGTACCATCAATGCAAGAGACAGAGGATGTTGGAGACTTGATGCAGTCAACCTTCATTGTGAAGAGAGTATTTGATGATTTACCTATCAAATATATTTACCTGTAGATGGTGTCCTGGCTCACCTTCATGCAAGCTCAGAGCCATCAGCTGCAGTGGAAGGCTAGAAATAGAGAAAAAAATGCAAATGTACACTCTGTTCTATTGAGATATTCATTATTATAAACTTGGTATGAACTAAAGTTGATGTTGCTGTCTTTGTTACTTACAATTGATGAATATTACTATTAATATTAGTATTCATCTGTGTGTTGTCAGGGAAGCAAATAATAGCAACACTGTTTTCCTTTAGTTCATATCATAAGAGGCAACTAAGGAGGTTATAGGGTAGAGCTGGTTGCCCCATCCTGTACAAGGCCAAAGTAATCCAGATGTCAAGCTAAGTTGAATGTGTCAGATCAAAAGGCGAAGAATCACAGTTAAGTTTTAAACCACAATACAACACATTCCATTCTCTGGATTGTGTCTTGTTAATCTGCAAGAGTTTGAGAATAAACATAGAAAAAATATTAGTATCGGAGGAGCACATGTGAAAGGATACAAGCCTTATCCTAGAATTCCTAGAATGAGGAAATGCAACCTTACACCAAATGGTGGGACAGAAAAGACCAGGCCTTAGCCTTGGTTGGTAGCAGGACTTGGTTGAGAGTACCAATAGGTGGACAGATCTGCTGATACAAACTAAGGAATTGTTAATTTATGAAACAATCTCCAAGATAATATTTTTCAGGTGATAATTTTTCTGTTGTACCTCCTTTTTATTTATAACAGCTTCAAGGTATAATAAGTAGTTGACTTGCCTTAAGACCTGTTCTTGCAGCTTGATTAAATGAACTCTTTTTTCTTATGGCATCATAACAACTTTAATATAACTGATAAATAATAACTGATAAAAGGAGAAGACAAGTAATCACAGATCAAGATCTCCAGCTAACATAACATGTGCTGTAAGACCTCACTTGCAATCTTGAATCATTGTGACTTTCATTCAAAATATAAAATAATATATAATGCTCTTCAAAAGAAGATATGTAAGTCTACCAATAATTTATTACACTTAATATTTTGTAAAGATTTTACAATTATTACCAGTGTTCATAGTCATAGCTGTTGATGTAATAACATCCTTCCCTTGATCCATCTGGTGTTCCAGTGAAGTAAAAACCACCGGGCATTTCCCGAAGATATTCTGGTGCTATTGCAACTCTACATCCAATAGAAACATTTTTTCAAACATAAAGTTATGATATATTTTAAATTATAATGCAACATGAAATATTTGAGAACTACCATTTACAAGCTAGACAAAGCACATGAGGAACAGATTAATGAATGTGTTTAACATGAGTATCACAGGTGCTATCAGCATGCATATCTTAGACATCTGCTAGGGAAGGATTATAATCTAAAGGTATGCTCAGAGTCATATAATTTTTGACCAAAACTTAGCAGTTTTGGCATAATTTTATTTTCGATGTAGAATCTTATTTTTTTTTTAAATCAAATTTCTTGGAGATTAACATGATGCACAAGTATGTATAAATATTATACAAATTTACATTTCAATAACAGATAGTTAAAAGGAAGTGACAAAAACAAAAATTAAGTTTTTAAAAAAATTGCGAGGTCCAACCTCCAATATGATTATTTCCTTTGGCAATGATGTCAGTTTATGTTTATCCCTTATTATTTTTAATATAAGTTAGTTTGGGTTAGGGTTAGTTATGTAAAATAAAACCTCTCCTAATCTAAACCCTAAGCCTTACCCTAAAAATGTTAATAGTTAAATTAATAATTGATAAATACCAATTGACAACAGTGCCAAGGATAATAATCAAATTAATAATCACATCAAGGAAATTAACCAAACTAGAACCAAAACAGCTAACATAAACAACAAAACAGTATTGACTTGCAAGGTTTTTCGCTACAATTTAACCCTTTTCAGTCATTCTTGGCAGTGTATCACTTGCATCATTGATATAATATTTTTTATAATGTTCAGATAGCTAGTAGTGGAAATGTAAAATGTATTCTAAGGTAGAATCTTGATACAATTTTGTAAAGTTTGTAATAAGGATATTAAAGGTGCTGCTTCAATAAGATCTTAAAGGACATTACAAGACAAAAAGCAAACACTGAATGTTCTTTGGCACACAAACATTGGTGACACAACATATCTCCATTTTCTGGACTCCATTGTGATCCAGTGGGATCTTGAGAATGAACATTCAAAAAAGTAAGACAAGAAACAGAATTTAATAAAGATTTTTTATCACTGATTTGTGATTTCTAATTGAAGTATTATAATTTATAAATATATGTATCTGCTAAGCAATGGCAAACTACTGAATGTATTTATATTGTCTAGAAAATTACTACCGCCAAAAAATGCTGAATTGATGGCAACAACTTCAATAGGATTGCTAACTATTTATTTATGCATCTGCTAGATACAATTTTTCTTAATTTTGTGTGATTTTCGTGTGACCTTCAATGTCTTTTGTACAGGTTTTTGTCTCAACAGCTTGATGTACCAAATGAAAACCATATGCTAATAAGCAATAATTATTAAAATGACTTACTTGAGTGATGTTGGAGGTAGATTTTTGAAATACAAGTGCAATTTTGGCCTAATTTTGTTGTAACATATATCCTTGACATACTCTAGAACATGTTCCTGAAATAGTAAAAACTTTGGGTCAGTCATTATTAGGTATATGTTCCTAAAATAACACCAAACCTTGAAACATAGTTTCCACAGCATAAGTTGTTGGTAATAGGCCCTATCATGTAATATTTTTCCACAATGTTTTTATTTTATTTTGTGTTTAGCACAAATTGTAGAATGCAAATTAATCAGGGAATGCTAGGTTTATTATAGTCCGTTCAGAATCGTTTGCCGAGATGTTAAATTATTTTTATCAAAAACGTATTGTTCATTTGGATTGATCATTTGAAGTTAGGTTTAGAATAATAATGTCGCTATAGAAATATTTTTTTATCAAAGAAATGTGATCCAGTATCAAAGATACCTTATTTAACCTATATTAAAAAAAAGTTAATCTAAATTATAAACAATCGCTGGATTATGTAGATGCTTACATCTCACAGCTGATTATTAAATATAAAGGCATGACCCTCACGGTAGAATGTGCACCGTTCTAAAAGTAGTTGTTTCCACTGTACATTTGTATAAAGCAATGTTACATATGGAAATTCCCGTTTAGCACCAAATATTATTTTTCCTGAACTTAGAATTATGTGAAATCAAAAACGGCTATTGACTCGATTTCAAGTCACAAGTCAGAGGCACGTCTCAATATTTACAGAATGTAGGCGGCACTAAGCATATTACCTTCTGCAAGTCTATGTGAGAATGAATCTGAAAGCGAAATATTTTACTGAGCATAACATTGCTATAAAGATTTATCAATACTTCTGCAGAGAGCGTAAAAAGGGACATCTTTAGTGTTCTTTATCAAATCCTGAGAAGAGAACAATGCATATTTTAGGTTTGTGTAAACGTTCATTTGATCGAATAGTGGAAGCAAGCGGATATTTATTGCCAACAAATTCACGAAAGCAAGGAAGGAAAGAAAAGATAGACAGTTTCGATAAGGACCTAGTAAAAAGAGAAATATGTAGAATGTTAGATGAAAACGAAGAAGTGACACTTAGAAAGTTGAAGATTTGGCTGAAAACTAATAACGACATTGAAATATCAAAAACTTTATTATGGAAAACTGTAAGAAATGCAGGCTTCACCTTTAGAAAGTATGCTGGTGGAAAAAACATTATTTGTGAAAAGCCACATCTGGTAGCTCTTAGAAGCAAGTATTTACGTGAAGTGAAGGGAATGCGCGAGAATGGTTATGATATTGTGTATTTAGATGAAACTTGGATCAACGCTCATCATACAAATGAAAAGGAATGGCAGTTAGCAGATGGAAGTATTAAAAGATCAGTACCAAGTAGTAAAGGGCAACGTTTGATAGTTGCACATGCAGGTAGCAGACATAATGGGTTGTTGCAGAATGCTCATCTAATTTTCATTTCAAAATCCATTGACAATAGAGACTACCACTCCGAAATGAATGGGCACATATTCGAAGACTGGATCGAAAAAAGTATTCTTCCAATATTAGATAGACCTTCTTGTCTGATAATGGACAATGCTTCATACCATAACGTAGTGAACGTAGAAGATAGAATCCCAACATCATCAAGTACAAAAGATGCAATCAAAACGTGGCTCATAAAAGAACACATACCAGTTACCGACAGGTACTTGAAACCCGAATTGCTTAACCTTGTAAAACAGACACAACGAACAAAGATATTTAAAATAGACAAGTTAATTGAAGAACATGGTCATAGATGTTTGAGACTACCTCCATATCATGCACACTTAAATCCTATAGAGCTAATTTGGGCAAAAGTTAAAGGACACGTAGCATCTACAAATACAACTTTCAAATTATGTGATATTGAGGCACTTACAAATCAGGCTCTATCAAATATACATAAAGACTACTGGGTGAAATGTGAGGATCATGTGTTACGCCAAGAAGAGGAATATTGGAAAAAGGAAGGTTTGTTGTTTGTTCAGCCGAAAACAGTAATCGACCTATTTGACTCGTCTGATTATGAATGATCATTACTCTGATTACGTCTACACTAAAAAAAGTTTGATTTGCAAAATTTACAAGTTGATTTGTAAAACATTTCATTGCTCAATACCACCCAAGCAATTCAAAAAAATGTTATAAGCAAACCATCAACCATTACTTATAAAAATTAGCCCGCTTGATTCAATACAGAAGTTCAGATATCTTGGATCAACTATTACAGACAAAATTTCCTTACATGAAGAAATATATGTACTTATTTCAAAGGCAGCGACAACATTTGTGAAACTCACACCAAGAGCATGGAACAATATCAAATTGACTCTACGAACAAAAGATATATTTTAAATTTTTTTTACACCTGCCACCATGTAAAATTTTGTGGACACGCCTATGGGTCATCATTGCACTAGATTACTGTAAAATATTTTGTTTATGGTCGAAATCATATTTACATGGGCAAACATCAAAAGAATTCGCCGCTTTCAAATAACCGTTACAGCTAGACATCAAGTAACACATATGTTTTCGCGACATGGACATTTTAACAACGTATGCCAAAATTCATGTGAAATCATCAAGAACTTTTTGAATTATAAATCATAACATCTCGGCAAACGATTCTGAACGGACTATAGTATGAAGGGATGTAATTAATAAACTATTTGATTAAAACAGTCAACATGAGACTAGGATTTCTTTTTCGTTTGAACAGTTTGCAATAGTTTGTCATAATTCATGAAGAGGTTTTATGATTATAAACAGCACCTCTGTTTACAATTTGTAGCAGAATTGATATAGAAAATAATGATGTACACATCTTATGAGTACATTTTATTTGAGCACAAAATCACAACTTATTCTACTGAGGCCTGAATAGATCCATTAACAAAGTCAGGTGTTATTTTATAAACATGTACCCATTATTATTATTATTATAAGCTAGGATGACAGGCATGGAAGACCTCATTTCTTTATTGGGGTCTGTTTCTGGTACATTTAAGCAATATTTATAAATATTCTATAAATAAATATGGATTTGTTATAAACAAATAAAATAAAACACTACTGATACGGATAATGGAAGATGTAATGACAATACAAATTAATGTTTCAGTCAAAAATACTTTCCCGAAAAACAATAAATTACTAAAACACGAATATAACTAAATATTAATTGATATATTTATTAATATTATAAATCAATATTTAGTTATATTTGTGTATTTTAGTAATTTATTGTTTTTCAGTAAAGTATTTTTAACTTAAACATTCATCTGTATTTATAATACAGATTTATTGATTTATAATTTATAATATTATTAAATATATCAATCACGTGACATACACAGTGGCATAGGCAATCATGCTTCTCCACAGTTCTCTGTCTCTTGTGTTGTTAATAAGTTCAGTTGGTGACTTCTTTTTGTGCCACAGTGACAACCCATTAAATATATATATATATATATATATATATATATATATATATATATATATATATATATATATATATATATATATATATATATATATATATATATAAAGTAAATATAACCATCAAACATGTAAATACAGATGATTAGTTATGTGTTATTCATCTGTTCTAGTGGAAGTTTGATGGTTCTATTTACTACAAGATGTGATCAAATGAAGCCATGCTGCATCACCATTGCCAACATGCTAGAGCTGTCATAGCTAGTGTCATAATCATAACCAATCAACAAGTCATCACATGATCCCCTGCAAGAGATTACATAATCACTTCCTCATAAGTATAGTGTCTGCTGCAGATTGTTAATAACATAGTCAGTGTGATTAAAAATAGTCATCTATGTTGATTCTTCTTCTTCTTCTTCTTCTTCAGCATTCATTCTTAAACTCCCGCTATATCTCCCTTGTAGCATAACCATGGTCCAACTAGATTTCCAGAAGGATATAGTCCAGAGAATGAAAATGCGTTGTGTCACCGTTTTATTTGCGCCAATGGCGCGACACATCCGTCTTCAGCGGAATCTATGTTGATTCAGTATTTTACAGCTGAAGGATATCACCCAGTCAACACTCATCAAACAATGAAAGCAGTGTATGGTGAAAAATGTCAGATGAAGACAACAGTGAAGGACAGCTTGAATATTTCAGGATGATTGACAGATAATAAATGATGATCTTCCACTGCTAGGTCAGACACCCATTGTTGTAACACGAAACCATAACCTAGGCTGATGCAACAAATCTTGAATCACCAAAGAACAACATTTCCTATCACAAATTTATACCAGAAATTTTGTTTTGACAGCATTTTTTTCACCATAAAAGGTTTTTATTAATGGAACCTGGCAAGAAAACAACTGCTATCATCTTCAAGAATAAATTTGAGAATCTGCGTACAACAATCACAAATAAGCGACCCAGCAAGATGTCATGTGCATATCTGCCCACATTCACAAGGAAGATGCTGTATTTCAAATCAAATTATCTTAAATTCTGTAATGAACCCAACATGCTGTCCATATTCTGTATAAAGATTACTTCACTGAAAGTAAATACTAAAGATTATTATGGACATATTCAATGAAACCTGAGTATTTACTGAATAAAAAAAATACAGAAAAATCTGTAATGTTTTGATAGGCATGGGGGATAATTCTGTTGCACAGAAATGCTGCTCTGCATGTTGCAAAAGTCATGCAAAAAGCATTAACACAGATAAGATAGGGAGTTCTGTAACAACCAGTTTATAGCCTCGAACTTTAAGTTTCAATGTGACAATGTTCCACTCCAATGAAGATGTCACAAAATTTGTGATCATATAGTTCAATGAGCAATCAAAATTCTTCTACTCAAGAGTTTTTCATCTACCCAAACAGTAGGATGCACATCTAAATATATATATTCACTGCTTCTTACAACTGCAGGTGTATGCTTGTTTTCCGATAATTGCTGTACTTAACTATAACACAACTGATGATGTACCTTTAATAATCTTGTATCAAACCTATGTGAATGGGTTTTATTTGATCATGCCACATATATAAAAGTTGAACACAGAAACAAACTCTGAATACTGGCAGCCAGCTTAGCTTCAATATTAACAAGATATGTTTACTGCTGAAGTTGAATGTGTCTGACCATTGGCACAAACAAAACTGATACAAATTATCTCCTTTCTCTGGACAATTGTCCTGCTACAAGAGAGATCCGTCAGAAGTTTGAGAACAAATGCCCAAAAAAAAATATGAAAATGAAAAGTAGTTACTAAGCTATAAGAAAATGAAAAATCTACAAATCTGCAAATATCTACCTTTGAATGGAAGAATTTCTCAAACTTTCTACCGATGGATGAAGCGATTTCAGAAAAATTATGTCCTAAATTTTCCTCTGCAGCTAATTTAATAATCTGATGTCGAATTCGAGCAACTTCCTGCAAGCCTATGTCATGAACTTGCTGTGGGGTTAGATCACAAGTCAGGTAGAACCGCAGTGCCTGTTGATACCAATCTGCACCACCTTTTACTGTGTTAATGCTTTCTTTTGGTCGAAGATGGTTAAAGTACTCCTGCATACACAAAAAAACAACACTGTACAATAAAGAATAACAATACTTTACATTTTTTAGCATTCGTTTTCAAACTCCCACTGGATCTCTCTTGTTGGACAATGGCCATACTAGATTTCTAGAAGAATGCAGTCCAGAGAATGGAGATGCACTGTGTTGCAGTTTTATTTGCACCAATGGTCCGATATGTCAGATTTTGGCAGTTGTACATATACATTCATCAGCAACTAACTACCCATACACGGAATCAGCAACTAACTACCAACTCCATTCCATTGAATGATGACCATCCATAACCATATTGTTAGAAAGCAAGCCTATAAGACACAAACCGTTTATCAGTTTTGCTCATACAAATAACTAATCTTCCTGATACCCATTAGAATTGTAGTGACTGTCAATGTTACTTGACCTTTAAACTTTTTTGTCTGAGTCAATATTGAGTTGACTAAAAGCACCAACAAATGCTTATATGCATCAAACGTTAACAGACGTGAAAATATATACATCATATGAAAATGAAAAAGAAAACGCCTTAAAATCTATGTTTCTGCATCAAAATGTATTTCTAAAACTATATAAATAAATAACTGCATTGAAGTTGATTTTCAAAATATGTCACAATATTTGTTGTTACTCATGGAAAAAGCTTTTTTCCAAAAATAATATCTGGTATAAAAATGATTGCATGCAAGGTCAGAGCTTTTGTCACCTCATGCAGATGTTGTTAACATCAATGATTACAACTTTGCTGAGGTAAAATGTCAAATGAGATGAAACAGCTATTGGAACCTGAAAAAGGAGCAAAGAATAGCGCACTGTAACCTGCCATTTATGTCATTAAAGATAAGTTTAGGCGGTGAATGTGGCTGGCTTATCCCATGGGTCAGAGTAACCAAAAGCCATGCTGAAGTCGGATGTGTCAGGAAAAATAGTGTAGATATTACAGGAAAGTTTCAACCATGAGACAATGCATTTCATTCTCAGAACTGTTTATGTGTTTTGATCCCAAGAAATTACAAGCTATTTTATAGAGCTCTTGTATGCTTGTGTACAATGAAGAGGTTTCTCAATAGCTACAGAAAACTCCAACTCTCAGTGGTGTGCAATGCCTTGAGCAGCAGTCTCCTGCTCAAGAGGTACAAACAAAAGTGTATAGATAGAATGCTGTGGGACTTCCACATGAGGAAAGTCTCACCATATAGGCATGCCATCTACCAGATTTTTGCTATTGCATTTTGGTTGGTCTGATAGGCCCCTGGTAAGACCATCCACATGTGGATTCTCTGGATCACATCCTGAAAATCAGCAAAAGTTTAAAAACAAATGAAGAAGAAAATTTCACAACTCCAATATTGTGTCTACATCTTTGCTATCTGTATTGAGAGTAAATTATCTTAAATATTGTCTATTGTCTTTCCCCAGGTGGTTTGTGATCCACTCTTGCCGTTAAGCATAGGGGTGATTGGAGCTCGAGCTTGCGTTCTAAAGCCAGATGTGTGGCCTCGGCTGTGCTATGACTGTGTCTGTACAGGATGTTCCTGGTGTTTTCTATCCATCTTTTCCGTGGTCTTCCTCTGGCTTTGTACCCTCATCTCATTTGGTTATATGCTTGTACGGGCAACTTTTAGTAATTCTCATAATATCTTACACAGTAATTATTATCACAAAATAATTATCTTAAACAGAGATAAATCACCAGTCAGGGATAACAAAATATGCTGGAATATACTGGCTATACTACACATTCTCTTATGATTTTAGATTATGACAGCAAGCTTCCAGCACTCAATCCTATTATCTCATATACTCTCATGAGTTATGAGAGTAGGTTATCATCACCACACACCCGGCACAACTGATGCTGTTCCTTTCATAATCTTGTAGCAAACCTAACTAACTAACTAACACCTGAAAGACAAGTTCACAGTTGCTTCAATCCTTTACTCAATAAATCCATAACATACTTCTCATATGTAGACACATTTTTTTTTTATTTTTCTATGTTCTCAGTCTCCTGACTGCACTATATTACTCTGATATTCCACATTCCAGGTTTTATATTTTTATACTTCTTCTTCTTCTGCATTTGTTCTCAAACTCCTGCAGATTAGCAGGATGTAGTCCTGAGAACAGAATGCATTGTGTCATGGTTTACAGCATTGCAGCGATATCTGCGCCTTTCGGCATGACACATCCGACTTCAGCATGGACTTGGGTCACTGACCCTATATGGGATGGGACGGCCAACTCCATCGCATAACCTCCTTGGTCGCATTTTACGACATGCATGGAAGGTAAACAGTGTTGCTATTCTTTGCTCCCCTTTCGGGCCCCGGCAAGACACGGGCGATTTTGTATACTTAATTCTGGTTACAGTAGCAGCATCATTATCAGGTATTATCTATAGCACCTAATCAACCCTATCAGATGAGACAGCTTCTATGGACACCTTACATAATATTTATAATAATATTAGTTTTGGTGTTTTGATCCATGAGTACCCGCCGAAGACGGATGTGTCAGCCATTGGCACAAATAAAACGGCAACACAATGCATTCCCATTATCTGGACAACATCCTGCTGGAAATCTAGTAAGAAGATTGTCCTGCTACAAGGGAGATCCAGCGGGAGTTTGAGAATGAACGCTGAAGAAAAAGAAGATTCATGAGTATTCATGGAAAAGTAATGAAGTGGATTTCCCTTGTCACCCACATCCACAAAGATGAGATCTTGGTCAACAGTTGTTGTCTAACAAGTGTGTCTGGCCAACAGCAGAAATGTCCACTTTTTCCAGTGGATACCTGATGTTAACTTAATTGACAGCCTATAAAAACCAAACCTGAAGCAGCAGACCTCACAAGAAGACACTGTATAAAACAGTTTATTTAGAGCCACCACCTTGAAACAACCACAATATAAAATAACAACATGCAAAAATGATACCTGAAACAACAGCCTGCAGAATAGACATCATATAAAGATTAATCTCACATGGTTAAAAATAAATCAAATATAAATGGCAATACACTGTCAACCTGTTACGTTTTCCCTTATTTTCCCTCATCAGTGATATATTTATCTGAAAATAAATCTTCTTCTTTGTTCATTTCAAAGCTCCTGCAGATTAACAGGATGTGCTCCAGAGTAGTCGGTACAACCAATTTCTGTTAATGCAGAAAAAGTCAGAAGGTATCTATCTACCTTATCTATTGACAACTCACATTGTGCCAACGGCTGGTTGGAGGAGCACATGTGGGAGGATATTAGCCTTATCCTATGATGACGAAAAGCAACTAAAACAAAATAGTGTGGCAATCTACCTAATTGAAGTTGAGTCCTTCCACCCATGCATGAAAGGTGCTTTGAAATTGGATGATGTTTCTTCAGAGGAGTTTGTGATCAGCATAATTGTTTGTGATCAGTCAATTGTGATCATCAAGAGGAGCATAAAACAATGCAGAATTCTTGCCCCCCGCACCTTTTGGAATATACTTCTCTCTTCTCTTGAAACATGCATTTTGCAACCGGAAGGGTGGTATATTCTTCTATTCTCATACAGATGGTGGCCTCTATAATGTTCAAAGGTCAAAACCTAAAACCAGGATAAAGAAGGTCTTTGTAAATAAGAGAGTTGCTCTTTGCAGATGATGTTGCAATTACAACATACTGAGATGAGGAAGTGAAAAACTTACTAGCTGCCTATTCTAATGCCTGCAATGAGTTTGGACTAACAATAAGCAAAACAAATGCAAATTGTCATTCATGGTGATAAGCTAGAGGTAGTTGACCATTTTACATATCTAGGATTCTCAGTCAACAATAAATTATCCCTGGTTCAAGAAATAAGCAGTAGGATTGGCAAGGCATATACAACAATGAACAGACTAACAAAAAGGGTCTGGTAGAATAGAAATATAACAATAAAAACTAAACTCCTGGTTTAACAGCCTTGTGTCCACAGCTGCCTCCTCTATGGCAACCTATATGCACCAGGAGAGATGACTAAACAACTTTCACAATGTAGAATTCTTGGAGTTATGTGGCAGGACATAGTCACCAACACTGATGTATGGCAGGACATAGTCACCAACACTGATGTATTGGAAGGAACAGGCAATAGTCACCAACAATGATGTATTGGAAGGAGCAGGCAATAACACAGTATTTTCTATGCTCCATCTGCACAGACTCAAATGGCTGAGACATACTAGAAGAATGAAAGAAGGCAGAATACCAAGAAATCTACCTTATGGAGAATTAAAGTCTGGGAAAAGATCTACTTCGGTACAAAAATGCATGCAAACATGATATGCATGAGACAGGCATTGATATGGAATCATGGAAACAGGATGCCATGGATCGTGTTGCATGAAGGGGAAAGATCAAGAATGGTATCAAGACAATGTAGAAAGTGATAGCAACTAGTTCAAAGGTTGCACATTTAAAAAAGACACAACAGCACACAATGGTACAAGTATGCCTGTGATTCCTTGCAGATACTGTAGAAGACTGTGTGGCTCAGATTGGTCTTGTGAGTCACATCCATCATCACCATGGATCATAGATTATATTTCTTATAGCACAACAATAATACTATCGTCTGGAAAGACGGAAAGGTGCATATTAGTCCAGCGAACTGAATGCATTGTGCCATTGTTTACTGCTTGACTGCAATATCTGTGCCTATCAGCCTGCCATATCTGACTTTAGCATGGCTTCTAGGTCACTTGACCCTCTATTTGATGAAACATCCAACCCCCACCTCTACAGTCACATATTACAACATGCATGGCAGGTAACAGTGTCACTATTCTATATTCCCTTTTCAGGTACAGGAAGCACACAAGTGCTGAAACTAAATTATGGGCAACAAAAACATATACTTCTATCAACAGTTGGAGTTTGCCAGTAAGAAATCATCACAACATCACAGGAGATTAAGAATATGAATGCTATGTTTGTAATAACATCTTTCAGTTTTAAGATGGTCATGTTTGTGAGAATGGTTTATTCTTATAGTCTAGTCCATTTGTGATATCACTATTATTTTTATTGTTTGTTCTCTGTCCTGTATTTATTTTGCTGAAGACCTTATTGTGAAATGTTGATTCAGTCTGTCTTGTATACTGTTTTCTATATTTTTTCCGTACCAGTTAGTCTGTTTGCTTTCTATAAAACTTAACCACCTTGTGTTTTGCATAACCATTGTTACAGAGTTTTACTGTAGTCTCATTATTTCTTGCTATAGCAAGATGTTGTGCAAGATCATAGATGTCACTTAACCAAAGTTTCATTCATGTAAAACCCCCATCCAAGTTTGAGCTTCTACACATTTTTCTTCATATTTTTACATACGACCTGCTACCCAATGACAGCTGAAAGCTTACTCATAAGCATGAACATTGCTTTCACTATGGTTTCAATTGTTGCACTTACTCTTGAACATAGCAAATTTCCTCAATATATGAACCTTACTTCTCCGCAGACCTGCTAACTATTTTTGCCTTTGTGGGCTTTCAAACATGACAAACCAGCCGCCAAAACTTACCTCTTCTAAGAATTTCTTCAAAACAACAAATGCAGGAAGAATTCTAGATCTTATTAACTCTTTTGCCTTTACTTTGTACTCATTCCTGGAATAATAAATTCTAATATTTAAGATATCAATTACAGAAAGTTAAAAAAGTAATGGAAACTAAAAATTAAAACTGCAATTATTTCCTTCAGTGTTATAACAAATAGTAGATTATATTTTCTTCTGGTTCATGTCATGTGGAGTTGGTTATTAGTCTTTCCACAGCATTATATTTATTGTAAATCATTTCTTATTTCCAATATTGATGTTCTCCCATGCCACAATCATCTCTCTGGTCTTCCCTACCCTTATTGTTCTTCAACTTGCCTGTTGTTACTATGTGTTCCATCTTTCCTCTTCTCATGATATGTCCAAAAAATATGGACTGTCTCTTTTTGATGCAGGTAAGCAGCTCTCTTTTTTTTATTAACTTCTTTCAAGGTATCTTCAATACCTTTTTATCTATCCATAGTGCTCTTAACATTCTTCTATAAAACAAAACCTCTGCTGCTTCTATATAGTTTTTCACTAATTCTGCTGATTGACCAAGATTCCCTTCCATACATAAGAATTGGTTCTATATAACTTCTAAGAATGCTCTTTCTCACCTCAATTAACAAAGATATATCACAGAATATTCCTCATCTTATGAAACGTTGCTTTTGTCTGGCCAATTTTACATTTGGCTTCTTTAATATATCTTCCATCTGATGTTGTACCCAAATATTTCAATATGTTGACTCGCTTCAGACTGATCTTGTCTACTTTGATTTTGCATTCTATAGGACATTTATTTTTTAATATTACCATTAATTCAGTTTTTCTGCTGTTCAGACTAAGCCCTTCGCTTTATAGTCAGTAATTCTTTAATTATTTTCTTTAACTTACATAATCAGTAGATTATGTACCCAGTAAGTTAATGAAAATAATTGAAGAAAACAAAAGGAAACAATTTGTGCTAAATGTCCAACACATAATTTATTTTTACTCCTTTTTTAATATGTGTGTTTTGTTGCTGAATGTCATCAACTGCATTCCTGACAACCTCTACGTGATTCTAATTGTTTTTGTTCATTCTCAAACTCCCACCAAATCACTCTTATAGCAGGACAATGGTCAGAGAATTTCCGTCCAGAGAACAGATATGTGCTGTGTGGCCATATTCATTTAAACCAATGGCAGATGCTATTTGCTATTGCAATGTCAGTTATTAAGGATTAATTCATGTGTTGATTTAGTTATTTAATCAATCAAGTTATTGTTTCCTGCAGCAATAACACAAACATCAGAGCATGTTTTGTATGACAGTCCCAACTTTGCTGTACATAAACCAAGAAACTGGCCTAAAGGAGCATTTCTGCAAAGTTGTGGGGAACTTACAATAACCTAAACAAACTGCTCTGTATATAAACAATATTGAACTAAATGTATAATAATTTATCCCAGCACAAGAAGTAAAAACAATTTTAACAACAAGTTTAGTTGTGTATTATTGGTTTTCTCATCTTATAATCAAGTGACCCAAAAGCCATACTGATGATGTGCAATATTGTAACCTTTAGACTATTATTTTTACCTCCAAAATATCCCAAATGTAGATTACATTAATTATTACATTAATGATTACATTTAATAATTACATTAAAATAAAATGTTCTATTTATATGTGCTTAAAAAATAAATACGGTTCAATTCCAAAATAAGGCTCTACAAATTTTATGGATAGCAAAATGGAATAAATGTTCAAGGAGGAAACACATTTTTTCCACAACTAAATCCGAGCTTAAGATATTTCATCTAGAAGGATTGTACAAGTAGGTTTCTCAGTGGGTGGCGAGCACAGGGGTGGGCTCTCAGTGGGTAGTGCACATCCAGCAACATCTTTACATCCAGCAACAGTCCTCATGGCTGTAACATGCATACTGTATCTTTATCTGTCATAGGTAAACTCAACAAACTAACAGCTGCCATCTTTTATTCATGACTGAACCAGTATTGGTGACATCTCAAAATTACATAATTTGAGATCGCCGCAGATTTTATCAAAAGTGTGAAGGTAGGCCCTTATTTTGGGATTGTACCATAAATTATTACAGAAAATAGGAAGAACTTTATAAATATATTGAATTAATTATTATATGTTATTAAGTGTTAAATATTTAAGGGAAATTATAAACATTCATAAGCAAGAGTCGAGGGAGTGTGAGCAAGAAGCAAGCAGAGATACAAATGGGAAACATCATAAGATGAACAGCTGTAGTCTAGTAGAGTGCACCACCAAAGCAAGGGACAAGAGGAAATTAGAAGTCTGTTGCAGCCAACCTTTGTTGCAGAGACCGCACTTAACGATGAAGAAAAGTGTTCATAAAATAATGTGTTAAATGGCTGAATCGAGGAGTGAATTAAATGTGCCACGGTCCATTAAAAAACAAAATATGAATAACAAATCACAAGCATTTCCTTGTATGTACATAATTTATATTTTAATATAAGACAATTTAAAATATTTTATTAGGTAGAGTTTGTGATACTTTCATAAAATATTAATGTAAGTACCGTTAAATTCTGAATATAAACCCATCCGATTGTAGGCCGATAACCTAACTATCCCTTCCCAAAAGTGGAGAAAGTCGAAAGTCTGACTATAGACAGACATCCCCAACTTAACAAAGCCGGCAATAATGAACTTCATCATCATAAGAAAGAACCGACATGCTAAATGGAAATTAACACAAACTTTTGCAACTCTAAGAAAATAGCATTCCTTTCATTTGCTTCACTCACGTAACTTGAATGAATCAAGGAATGAAACCCTGGTGGCTACTGTATTCCGGAACAATATATCCGAAAATAATGAATACCCCGTAGGCTGACTTCCCTATCCCTGACTATAGACAGTTTATGAGGTGGCAAGACTTTGGGGAACAAAGATTTTCCTGAATGAATTGTCTGTGTTGGGTGTCTGGGCCTTATGACGCGGAACAGCGCTAGTGAATAGTAATTACTATGTAACTATTATGTCACCAGCTGGCTTCTGACAGTGACATTTAAGTGGGAAACGTTTAAGTGGGAAACGATGAAAGGCAAGACAGCAAGATCACGTTTGTTTTTATAAGATACAGAAGAGTTTGAACTTTGTAACTGGTTATGTTTACAGTGTGGGGAGAATACGGTAATAAAATAAACATAACAGAGGATTGTGAAATTGATCTCATCTTCCACTAAATGTACAGTGGTTGGGGGAGGGAATCAATTACGGCGCAATTTTACTACAAAATGCCTATGATGTGTTGTGATTTGGAACTGCGGCCTCAGTGGGCTGGACTAATTAACAGAATATACGGCTGACTTAGCTAGCCAAGAATACTGCACAAGTAGTTTAGCTTCCAGTTCATACATTTTTATTGTCATTGTGATTTTATTCCTGTAAGTGTAAGCGGGAAACGGGAAAGATGAATGGCCAGACAAAAACATGCCAGATCACGTTTGTTTTTAAAAGATACAGAAGAGTTTGAACTTTGTCTGACCTGTATGTTTACCTTATACGGTAATATAAACTGAGGCACAGCTCAGACAGTTTCACTATTGATTTCTCTCCCATTCTCCTCCCTCCAACACTGCCTAAGCGGCAAAGTTTTGGATGTCAAAAATGTGTTTGTGCAAGACCGTAGTATGTAGAGTAAGACCTCTGCACAGAATTAATTAGGACATCATTCTATGTTTCTGATTATTGTCTTGGTCAATATTTATATTCTTGGAGTCCCATGTTCAAAATTGGCAAGACCGACCAGCGACATTGCACGGAAATACTCAAAAACTGCCTTTGATGTGTTGTTTTAAATTTTCTGTACACAGGTATTATAGCCTAGTAGACGGTCAGTAACTGTTGTAACATTTGCTTTACCGCAACAAGAAAGTGTGTGACAGTGTTTAGATTACTGGTAGTTAGTATTTCCCTACACAAACAAGACTAGGCCTAAGCTACCAATCAGCTTAGGCTATGGTATTTCATTTGTTTTTTCCACAGACCATTACCGTATTTTGGTCAATAAATAACATCAGATACTGGTATACTTTTCTGACCAATTTCGATGATCAATTGAAACCTTTATGATATAAATATATGTACTATAAACGGTAAATAAAACCGGCAATACCCATTGCTAAAAATAGCGTTTCCGGGAAATTATTCTAAAAAAATGGCGGCGTCTCTGAAATAACGATATAGACCTAGTAAGTGAGTTTTTATCAAGAAATATCGGAGATTTCGAAGGAAATATTGTATGATATATAGAAATTAATGTAATTAGAGGGCTAGCATTATGGTAAGTACGCTCTAGATTGCTGGTGAGCCCTAGTCATTTTATCCTGGCTTAATATATCGGGACATGTGACTGTAATTTTTTTTAAAGTGTTTTTCTCCATTTTTACTGTGATTTGGACGTAATTTTTTTTAAATTTGATCTTACTCTCGAAAATAAGCCTAGGAGTATGAAGCCATCTCTGTTTATTGTCCAAAAATTCTCGGGTTATACACGGAATTTAACGGGTATTCATAAAGAAATTCGAATTTAAAATAGTAGAAAGTAAAGATCAAAAGTAACCGCAAATAAACAAATAAATATTATGTTTAGATTTATAAATGTTGATTATCATCTTTGCACACTGGACATACCCATAGGTTCTCAGATCTCTGCTTTAATAAAATCTCTCAGGGTGTAACAACTGATGGTTCTGGTTTTGTGTTGGTTGCAGGTATTCTAGCACCTGTGCTAAAGTAAACACCTCCATCATTAAACTATTTCTTGTTGCAGTGAGACACTATCGGCCTTGCATACAATTCTTCCACATGATCTTACAGTAAAGGCCCTTGTACATTACTTGAGGCAAATGACTCATCCCTGTAAATGATAACATCTATGTCATCAACATGTTCGAAGATGAGTTCCTTGACCTTAGCATCCACACTCGCAGTACTAAACTCTCTGCATTTTCTATTAAGTGTAACAAAGTCTTGAATGCTTCTTTAAAAACCATAGGAATCCATTCCTCACCTGGATTAATGTCTTCTGGTACACAAACTTATTTAACAGTATCTTCACTGCATCCATGGTTTGCCTCTCTTGAACCTGTACATGTGCGAGCTTAATGTGTGGTGGATGCTCTGTGTCTCAGCACACACGTCAATTCTACTGGGTATGCTTTAAATGTAAAGGAGAAATCTCATAGCCACACAGTGTGTGCCCACTAATTCAACCATGGTACAACCAATATTGTCTCATTGAACACATTCAAAAATCAAAATATTTCCTGTTTTAATTATAGTTTCTATTATGAATGCTGCAAGGTTGTCAAATATGCATGGGGAGTTAATGTTAAACTATTTCTACCGTTCTATATTTATCACATTGCTATGATTTAGAATATATATATATATGTATATGTGTATGTATATATATCAGAGCATATATATTATATGCAGCTATTATAAATCATTGACTAAAGCTCCACTGATCATGCGCTGTAACAATGTCACATGTGAAGTGCTGATATGAAGTAAATATTATATCATTATAAAAAGTGATGAATGATTTTCTGAACAGATAGTGACACACTTTGAGCATCACCACAGGAGTTCCGTTTATTTCAGCAGGTGTCAGTGTGTATATTGACTGTTCCTAAAGTCCATTGATTGTATATCATCCTCATCCTACCTCTTAATTGTCCTCCTCTTTATTTTACAGAAATCCACTAAAAAGAAGCAAAATAATTAGAATTTTGTAAAAACAGTGAATAACTGATGGGCCTATAATAAAACTGTGAACTGTAAAAACAGTGAATAACTGATGGGCCTATAATAAAACTGTGATCTGTAAAAACAGTGAATAACTGATGGGCCTATAATAAAACTGTGATCTGTAAAAACAGTGAATAACTGATGGGCCTATAATAAAACTGTGATCTGTAAAAACAGTGAATTACTGATGGGCTTATAATAAAACTGTGATCTGTAAAAACAGTGAATAACTGATGGGCGTATAATAAAAAACTGTGATCTGTAAAACTTCTTACTTTGTGTTCTCTGTTTCTACCTATAAGGATATTATTGATTATGAGCTGATGTTATTTCACTTCTGGCAAAACCATATGCGCTAACCCTAACCCAAACAAATATCGAAGTGTATAGTATACATACTGATAGTTCCTGTGGCTTGCTAGTTGAGAACATTATTCATCTCTCAGATATCCATTCCTACTTGTGCCACCTGAATACCACATTCTCCTAATCGTATTCTAGATGCATCATCTATAGTAGTGCCCTAGCAAACCAACAAACTCTATAAACAAACCTAAAATACTAAACTTCAATTACACTCCTGTATAAATATACACTCCTAAAACTATAGTTAAAAACAACAATATTTCACTACTTTCACTCATATAGACTTCAGGATCCTAAAATTGGTAGCAATAAAAAGAGCTACTGTAACCTACCAAGAACACCTTTATAGATAAGATATACCCAAGTTTGTCAAAAGGTTTGGCTCCGACATACCAAAGATCCTCATGAGTTGAGGTATACATGAGGTGAATTTTGGAAAGAATGTTAAGTTCTGTTCAAATGCAAGCAGGTGTCTGTCAGTCAAACACTTAGTCCTGTCATAAGTGGACAATAGACTTCCAAGTCCTGTGTGCACATTTGCATGCCTTAATGTTATTGACAGAAAATTACAAAAAATAGGATGAAAAGTCACTGTTCAGGTAAAAAATTACTAGATAAAATTAAGCATTCTTACATTTAGAACATCATTTTTTAAAATTACAACATCCAAACCAAATCAAAAACTTTAAAAAATAGAAATTAAAAATAAATGTGAAGCAGACAGTAACATCATAAAAAATAAATTGCAACAGAAAAAACTACAGCAAGATTGTAAATCTACTTGCAAGGAAGCCCAGTGTGGTAGCAGCGTTATTGCTAATTGAAAATGAACTGGAGAATGCAGTAAAACTATGTACCATATAGTAGAAGCAACACAGTAGGTACCTTTCTGTCTTTCCAGACGATAGTATTAATGTTCTGCTATAGGAAATATAACTTATATCCATGGATGTGATTCACAAGACCAATCTGAGCCATACAGAGTCTTCTACAGTATCTACAAGGAATCACAGGACACTTGTACCATTGTGTGCTGTTGTGTCCTATTTAAAAGTGCAGCCTTTGAACTAGCTGCTATCACTTTCTCCTTTATCGTTATATCATTTCTGCTTTCCCCTTCATGCAACACAATCCATGGCATTTGTTCCCATGATCCTGTATCAATGCTTGTATCATGCATATTGCATTTGCATACGTCTTTGCACCAAAGTAGAGGTCAACCTTGAGATCTTTTCCCAGATTTTAGTTCACCATAAAATAGATCCTTCTGTATTCTGCTATCTTCCACACTCCTAGTGTATCCCAGACATTGGGGTCTGTGCAGACTGAGCATATAAAAAACTGACCTATTGCCTGTTCTTTCCAATTCATCACTGTTAGTGACTTTGTCCTGCCACCAAACACCAAAGAGTTCTACATAGGCAGCACATGTGAAAGCTATTTAGCTTTCTCTCCTGGTGCATATAGGTTGCAGTGAACCATATGGTAAATAAATATAAGCAAAAATATGTCATTAAATAGCAGCAGTTTATAACTATTTCACAAGGAAAATTATGAAAATTCTTGCATTTATTTTGTTTATGCTGCTTGTGCTGTGCATCATTGCAACATTAAATTACTAGCTTCCGTAATTAAGGGGTTTGTATTGATAGATAGGAGTGATGTGTGGTTTTAGGGTGACAGCAACTCTCTCAATCCACCTGTATCTTTAGTCTTCCTCTGCCCATGCAAAATTTTTATTTTAATGTAATTTTTTACAAACTCATCGATAAATCCACCTCCATTAGATGACCAAAGTATTTTATTGTTCTTTTTTCTACACTGTAAATTTCATGAGATTATGTCCACAAGGAAATTCTGATGTCTTTATTCCTGATAGAAACTCTTATTTTATTTATGTTTTTTAAGCATCTCATGTCAAACATGACAGGCTCTATATGATTCTTGATTAGGAACTAACATCAATACAGAAGGAATATTTCCATAAGTGATCTGCTCTCCATTCCATCAATTTAAGAGTATATAAGCTCAGTATCCCAGCCTGTTTCTGGATGTGGGGCCTTCTAATCTTTCCAGAGAGGAAGCACTTCCTCCCCTCTCCTCTGGTCACTCCCATTTCTATCATTTTCTGTACAAGTACAGTGTTGTTTTCGTTTTTCAGCATCCTCTTCATAATTTTGTAATGTATCTATGAGTGCTCTAATTAACTCAACTATCTCTTCTCATCGACTTGCTATCCATTATATCTTTACCCACCAATGAATCAGCTCTTTTGTTGATCAAGATAGTAAATCCATGTGATGATTTGGGCATTGTTCAGAAGATTAACCCACTTCTTTCTTGTCATGTACTTGTCTATCTTGTGAAGCACGCTCTGGTAGTCTGACATCATTTATGTGGCTGTTGGTGGTTGTGTCATCAGTCAAGTGAGAGCTGCTGTTACAACTTCTATTTCCAATCCCACACTTGATGTTGTTGTGGGATAGGCAGTAGATTTTCCACAACTTTCCTACCATTTTTGATGGCAATAACCCATCTTTCTGTTTCTTTTATTACCTTGCTGAGTCATCTGTGAAAATAATTATATCTTTTGGTTTTGAGTACTGCTGGATGAATTTCTGTATCATTCCCTCTGTCTTGGTTGCTTTCTCCATATCTTCAGGGAGTGTCCATGTTTGACATTGGTAGTACAATTTTGTTATGAAGTTTTTTTATTCCTGTAGAAATAGCAGGGTGTCTAGTTAGCTAGTCATCATATCATCATAATTGCATACAGAACAAATTGCCCCAAAAGGTGTTCTAATCTTCCCTGAGTATATCCACAATTACAAAATGACTGACAGTTCCAGTTCTCTGTTGGTTGGCAAACACTTTTTCAGGCCATAATGACACTCATTTCTAGTGACTGCACATTTCAAGCTCAGCTCCTTTATTTTGGACATGGAAAATAAATCATCACCCTCGCTAGTATTGTTTTTCTGTGATGTTTCTTGTAAAGAGTTCAGTATGTTGAAAAAGTCCATACAGTGGCAGAACTCACCAGCCTATCTGCTCTTTCATTGCCTCAAACACTTGAGGACTATGCACAAACATAAATGTGACTCCTTCCAACTTCAACCTCTCCACAGTCTCAAACAATTGTTCATGAAACATTTCATGCTTGTATTTCTCTGATCATGCTCATTGAGTTGCTGAGAATAAAGACATGGGTTGAACTGTATGTCCCCATCCAGTTCAAGGCCTTGTCACCACCTTAATCTCCAAGCAGACAATATACCTAGTTATATTGTCAGTGATGGAAGATTTCATTGCAGTAACCTAACATTATAGTGCCCATGACATTCAATGTTGAAACTGTCTTGTATACTGTTATCTGTACTGTTTCATACTCTTATCCAATAGTCTGATTGTATGTTCATTGTATAGCTGATTGACCTTGTGTTTTACATAAGTACTATTTTTATACAGTGTTACAGTTGTCTCACTTATTATCAAAGCAGCAGCTTGTAATTGCAGTGAAATTTCCAATCTTTTCTTTGATGGTCTTTCCTACACAGGTACTGACAAAACCCAAGCACTATATACATGTTTAATAACAGATACAACAGTGTATAAAATCATGCCTCCTTCCCTCGAATTCTTGATGACCATACATGTACCTCAGACTGAATAGAAATAGGACACCACTTCCTGCTTTCTCTATTAAGTGTTATTACTTTTCGGAAGTAAGTCTGACAATCTACGGGGACACTTATCCATTCCACACCAGATTCCACATCCTCCAGGGTGTTGCCAGAAGGAGTAACAGTTGCTATATAACTTTGTTAGCATGTTAAAAGAATAACATTCCATTTCATTCACAATTAAATTAGTTGCTTTACATGACACAATGATGCATTTTATACTCTGGACTTCATCCTACTAATCTGTATGGGTTTGAGAATGAAAGCAGAAGAAAAACATGAAGCTACCATACACAGAAAGCAAGTAGCAACTAATATGCATGCAAAGGGATAAATTATATTGCTTTAACTGTAGCCAGCACTCGCAAAATTATAAATAATATGTTGGTGACTCGCATAGAAAGCACTAGCAAAAATTACTCTGTTAACTCTAGCAAGCACAAGTAAAGTGATAAATGATACACTGGTGACTAGAAATCACTAGCAAAGTGCAAACTCGGTAATATGAGATGTCTATCATACTAGGTGCATTCCTTACAATTTATCACCAGACAGCTGTGAATGGTCATCTTTAAATGGTTTCATTAACCCAAGATCTTCAACGGAGTCCGAAAGTATTTTCTTTATCTGCTGTGGTATCAGATACTGTAAAACAGAATTATCTGTATTGTGCATATGTAAATTTGAAACAAGATAACTATGATTAAGTGCAACTTTGTTATTTCTTTTGCCACAACTATTTATTGTAATTATTTTCATTATCATTTATTAATTATCATTAATAGTTTCTGAAACAAAATATCTATGCTTTTTTATATTATATTTATTTTATATATTTATACTGTGACTACTTATGACAACTATATAGTCTTTTATATTTATAACTGACATCAAATTAATTTATAATTTATATTATATTTATAATATACTTATTACAGCTTTATAGCACATAGACAATGTATATTCTGTATAGACAATGTATATTACATATACTGTAACTACATGACAGCTATATAGCATATAGACAATATATTCACAGATGCTCTATTATAGAGTTAACTCAGAAGTAAACAGACATATTTATTCACAGATGGCTCTATAACAGAGACACTCTCTTGTCTAACAACTTGTTGGTCAGGGTTTATTTTTCCATCTGTCACTACTCATCTCGTACCACATGTTCGCCATCAACTTACACATGACGGATAGAAACATTTTTATTGTTTATCTAGAAATACAATCTTGATTCAGCAAGTTCATGAATAGTAACGTACACAATTTGATCTGCAGTTATCGTCTACTCCCACCTAAGCAAGTTAGTTTCTAATTAATAGTGATATTATTAATTAGTTTGTCCCAAGACACCCCATGATCATAGTTTTGACTTGCACCCAACCATAATAAATAATAAGTC
Organism: Meghimatium bilineatum; assembly: GCA_034231615.1. NCBI lineage: Eukaryota > Metazoa > Mollusca > Gastropoda > Stylommatophora > Philomycidae > Meghimatium > Meghimatium bilineatum. Next base: position 27,013,874 of record CM067312.1, read on the forward strand.
AGAAAATCAGACTATATTTACCATACATATCTACACTGTTTCTAAACCAATGTCATATCTCGCAATCAGTTAAGTGTGAAAAAGTGAGTAACCTGTCAATCTCACTGATGTCTAAGCCAAACGAATATATCCTCACTATTTGCAACTGTTTTGAAAGTCTCACATCCTCGACTCCGTAACAAGTTGCCATTGACTCTTTTTTCTCTCACTCTCATAGTCTCGATCTTGTACTTTCTCCTCTCTCTCTCTCTCTCTCATAGTCTCGATCCTGTACTTTCTCATCTCTAAATTGAAGTCTAAGTCTGTTCTTGTTTAAATTTTGCCTATCTCATTTTTTCTTCTATTCGAGATCCTTTTCCTATCAAGATAAAGGTCCCTATTGGACAGTAACGTGGAAAAATCCTTATTTTTTTGTTACTTCTCGTTGACATTAGTTTTATTCGTTAGTTATATTAGGCAATGGAGATGTGGTTCTGCAGAAGAATGCTGAGAATACCATGGACTGCCAGGAAAATTAATGTGGAGGTATTGAAAGAGTCAAATGCGAAACGGACCTTAATCAATAATATAAGAAAAAGACAATCTTCATTTTTTTGTCCACTTTATGAGACAAAGAGGTTTGGAGAACATACTCACAACAGGCAAGATTGAAGGCAATGGAGAAAGAGGGCAACAGTGTGAGAAATTATTTGACAGTTCAACAGCCTGGCACGGCAGGGAAACAACAACAATTTTGATACATAATACTGGAGACAGAGAGCTGTGGGGAGCCATGAACACCTAAGCCAACCGGCATGGCACCTGATGATGATGATGATAGTAGTTACCAGTAACAATAGTACATTATCATAGCAGTTATCGTTTCTTAGTGAGACTATAACAAAATTTCACTACACTAACATTGCTCTTGAAAACAAATGTAGTGATTGGGGCAATGAGAAAACAGAAATTGAAATGAATTTGATCACAGATAATGTAGACAATGATGATTATATGTATATATGTATTACACAGATGGTCATGTGTTTGATGGTGAGAACAGAAAACAGTTATAGTTTTATAGTTTCAGCTAATAGTATACAAATGTTCTGCAGTCCAGCTCCTAATATCCTATACAAGCCACTGCTATTCAACTATTCTTGAATTTATTTTGAAGCGCTACTAATACATCCAATCATATCACTAGTACAATGTGGATGGTCAGCTTTCGAACCACAAGCTAATATGACATGTTGGATTTGTGAGGTGAGCTCACATTTTTTCCTTTCATTATCAAAGTCCCATAGGATCTTTTTTACAGCAGATAATGGTACTACTAGATTTCCATCAGGATGTAGTCCAAATAATGGAAATGCACTGTGATGTCTTTTTATTTGCACCAATGACCAGACATCAGCATTGGTAACAAATACTTTCAGTGTTTTTACCACTTCAGCTGAACAGTGGATGACTGTAACCATATCGCTAGTATAGTATGCCAGTTGTATGAGAGAACTGGTTCTCATACTCACATACTGGTTACCAAGCTCAAAGCTAACAGTGGTTAACCTGCTAAAGGTCAAGCATGTTTTTGAAAAGCATGCTTGACCCTTTTGTCGCTGTGTACGTAGCCAAGTCAAGCTCACTATGAACTACGCTAATGAGCCGACATACCCAGCTTATAACAAATTGAGAAATATGGTGGGAGTTCTAGCTAAAGTAGAATGAAACATACAGTACAACTACACTACTTCCAGTAGCACTGTGAAGTCACTTAAATAACCAAAACACAACAACTCTATGGTAGATATCAAATCAGTTATATTGAAATCACCTACATAGCTTATTCATGCAACTTTCCTTGCCAATTTCAAATCATCAATTGTTCTGGTTTACTCTTACCACTGTTCCAGAGAATGGCACAATACCCTCTTGCACACCTCTGCGCAGGACAGGAATCATCTGTTCAATCTAGTTCAAGATAAGGATACAAAATTACAGGATATTAGATTTTTGTATCTATGAATTGGAAAATGTGTGAAAAATCATATGATTTGGAATCATAAGTTCTTACTAGGGAGGATACCAAACAGTTTACAAGTCCTGTGGAAAACTGTGGACTTCTTTAAGTTGTTGTTTACATTTGATGTTGTTCTCATATTTGTAAATATACTCATGATTATGCAAGCCAATATGGACCAAACTGCCCCACAGTATATTCTGGCTGGTACAACCTTGCATCTGCAGAATTCTATAGATTCTGTGGCTTGCTTATGTATGTAGGACTATAGATCCCTTCAAATGAAAACCTTTGATCAAAAAAGTCTTTGTGGAATGGGTTATGGGCTAGATCTTTTATGTTTAGAGATAGGTTCAAGGCGATCTTGAGTTTTTTTTAAGTGTCTGATCCAGCTGAGAATAAACAAACTGATAGACTGTGTAAAGTTAGGATTCTTGTAACATATATTAGAACAAAATGTAAAAAATCAGCGTGATCAGAATATTGCTATTGATGAAAGAATGGTTAGAAATAAGGGGAGATATCCATTTAGGCAGTACATGAAGGATAAACCAACAAAGTGGGGGATGAAGTTATGGGTATTAGCTGATTCTATTAGTGATTACACATATGATTTTTAAATTTATTTGGGAAAGAATAATAATAATACAAATGTAGGAGGGTTTGGTTTAGCACATGGGGTAGTTATGAATTTGATAAAACCATTAGTGAGGCAGGGGTATAGGGTTTACTTTGGTAATTTTATACTTCGGTGCAGTTACTGAAAGATTTATGGAAAATAGGCGTACATGCTTGTGGGATTATGTTACGCAATAGGAAAGATTTTCCTATAGAACTTAAAAATATCAATCAATCAATCAACCCGTAACCCTTCAGGGTTGTAGGGTTACCACATTGGATGCCTCAGCACACAGAGTCCTCCAGCGAATTCTATTCTCAGCGATGCGGATGAGTGTGGAAATATCTTGCCTTAAAAATATAAAGGAATTTGAAAAAGGCAATACAAGAGGGGCTATGAGGTGGATGAGGAACGGGGAACAATTAATAGTACAGTGGATAGATAATAAAACAATTTCATTAATTTCCCCAATCCATAAAGCAAATAAATTTACATATATAAAGAGGAGAACAAAAATAAATGGGGTTTTTAGGGAGATTCAAGTCAGGCAGCCTAATGTTGTTAAAGATTACAATAAGTACATGAAAGGGTAGATAAAAGCAATCAGTTGATAGGTAAATACAACTGTCTTAGGAAAACAAACAAATACTGAAAAACTATTTTTTTCCATCTCATTGATATAGCTAGAGTAAATGCCTATATGTTGTTTCAAGATTGTCAAAGAAAGAATCCGAATGTAGAAGATTTAAATAGACCAAATAGATATAATCAGTTAAATTTTACAGAAGAATTAGTAAGGGGATTAGGGAATATAGGAATATATGATGATGTTTGAGTGGCAGGAAAGCTGGCTACTTTCTCGCACCATGCAATGGACCCAGAATTTACAAGCGCACAAAAATCAAAAATTGAAAGAAAGAGTAGAGTTAGATGTAAAGTCTGTGATACATATTTATGTTTCAACAATAAGAGAAATCAGAGTATCACAGAGCCTAACAACTTGAAACCAAAATGTATACTGAACTCATCAGAGTTGAAATAAAATAAAAATACAATAACATAACTGTATAATTATTATAGAAACATACTCAACAGTGTTTTAATTGATTTTTAAATAATATGTAAGCCATACTGTTTTCAAAATAAAATATATATTTTTTTTAAAAACTTAAAATATCCCAACTTAAAATTCTATATATGTGTGCTGTATTTACATTTCTTACTCTATTGGTGTAATTTTCTGCTGTTATGCATAAATCCATTAGGTGCAATAAAAACTAACTTCTATATGATTTTTATTTCATATGAATTTTTTTGGTTATTTGCCATTTATTTAATTTCAGCAAAATGTTGTATTAAATATTACAAATTTAATTTTAAACTGTGGACTAACCCTTTATTGAAATCACATTTGTGATAAGGGTACATAGAGCATTGTATTCTGAACAAATAGATGTATGATACATTCCTGTATCATTTAATTTAAATTATTAACAATTTATTTACTAAAATGACTCCATAATAATTTTTAAAATGGCCAAAAAGTTATGTCTGTTAAGAGTAAATTTAAAACTCGAACAAGGTAGGTTCAGCTTTTCTGAAATTAGCAAAATGGTTTCATCTTCCACTAGTAAGAGCGCTCAAAGATTTCACAAATTTCTGGCTTTATTATTCTTTGAGAGTTTTATAATTAGAGATTTTATTTAAAGTGATGTGTCGAAAAACAACAGTGCTCTGTATTTTGACAGTGGAGATTACCGACTTGTTGAAAATTGAAAAAGAAATAAGCGTAGATCTAATCTAGTAAGCGAAAAATGGCTAACAAATTCTAAAACTGTCCCTACTGCTATTGTTTCTGAATAATCAGATAGGCCTAGTAGCAGCAATGATAATCTTGTACTACATTATACAGAAAATAGAGTTAGATCTAATGATAATATTGAGTGAAAGAAAGTTCAACTTTGGAAATCTAATACTTGAGAATATTTTGCTAAGTTTCACAATTTTTTGTTCAGTTTTGAAATTCGACACGAAACACAAAAAATGGAATAAAACACTAGGCAGTTGATAGATTTACTTCAAATAAACTAATTATGATTAGTAAATGGATAATCAAAGCATCTACTTTAGTAAGATTGGATATCAACATTTCAAGTCAAGTAAAACTGAGGGTATGTATAAAAATATGCGTAAAAAAAATGTATGTTCATCTAACGTTCCTGTTTGTGGAGTACTTTTTTATTTTTTGTTACAATTCTTATATTGTATATGGATTTCACATTCAATCTTTCTTTTGATACCTTAAATGACCTTCCATAGCTAATTATTTGTCTTCAGTAAGCCTGCATCTAAATCATATTGTGGTCCAAAAATGTAGCCTAAAATTAATTACATCCAAACCCCAGAAAAAATAATATCCTGAAAAAGTTAATATATATTATTTTAGATAATTTAAAAAAAGATAATTTTGGTTACAGAACAAAACTATGAGGCTACCATATTGACCTAGTAAAAGATTAACAAGATATCTTAGGATTTTGCATGACCAGACTTGAATGTAGAAACAGAAGGTTCAGAAGAAGACCTAGAAGAATTAGAAGTATCTGGGCAAAGCAGAATGATTGAAGTCATACCCTAGCTGGCAACCGCTCTAGTCGTCTGATGTACTTATTAAAATCCTCTTCTGTATCAAACTTCATGTATGAGATTGTTATGTTGGCAACGATATGGATACCTTCAGAGTAGGTCATGGGAAATAGGTAACTAGGGAAGAAAATAGTATCATTAATACACATTCAGAACAAAGAATTGTTATAATCATACTTGTACATCTCAACTTGTACAGATTTTCTGTATTTTGTACAAAATACTCTCGATTTTCATTGACTATGCCTATTATAACACTGAGTAATTACCTTCCTTAACTATGAGCATCAATCAATCCCTTGGGTTTTCTAGGACGTTACACATAATCGTGCATGTGCCATGGACAAGGATTTTCCATTTGTCTCTATCCTTGGATATATTAGTCCCATTCCACGTAATTTCTATCTATGTCACAAACTCATGGTATCTCCTCTCAATCTGTTCCTAAGTCTCCCCTGTTACCTTTTTTCTTGTGGGTTCTACGTCATTGATCTTCAGCTATATCTTTCACTGGTTTTCTGAGCATGTACCCTAGATCTTCTAGCTATATTTTCTACTGGTTTTCTGAGCATGTACCCTAGATCTTCTAGCTACACTTTTTAATGGTTTCTGAGCATGTACCCTAGATCTTCTAGCTACACTTTTTAATGGTTTCTGAGCACGTACCCTAGATCTTCTAGCTACACTTTTTAATGGTTTCTGAGCATGTACCCTAGATCTTCTAGCTACACTTTTTAATGGTTTCTGAGCATGTACCCTAGATCTTCTAGCTACACTTTTTTATGTTTTATGAGCATGTACCCTAGATCTTCTAGCTACATTTTTTAATTGTTTCTGAGCATGTACCCTAGATCTTCTAGCTATATCTTCTACTGGTTTTCTGAGCATGTACCCTAGATCTTCTAGCTACACTTTTTAATGGTTTCTGAGCATGTACCCTAGATCTTCTAGCTACACTTTTTAATTGTTTCTGAGCATGTACCCTAGATCTTCTAGCTATATCTTCTACTGGTTTTCTGAGCATGTACCCTAGATCTTCTAGCTACACTTTTTAATGTTTTCTGAGGCATGTACTCTAGATCTTCTAGCTACACTTTTTAATGGTTTCTGAGCATGTACCCTAGATCTTCTAGCTACACTTTTTAATGGTTTCTGGGCATGTACCCTAGATCTTCTAGCTACACTTTTTAATGTTTTCTGAGCATGTACCCTAGATCTTCTAGCTACACTTTTTAATGGTTTCTGAGCATGTACCCTAGATCTTCTAGCTACACTTTTTAATTGTTTCTGAGCATGTACCCTAGATCTTCTAGCTATATCTTCTACTGGTTTTCTGAGCATGTACCCTAGATCTTCTAGCTACACTTTTTAATGTTTTCTGAGGCATGTACCCTAGATCTTCTAGCTACACTTTTTAATGGTTTCTGAGCATGTACCCTAGATCTTCTAGCTATACATTTTAATGGTTTCTGGGCATGTACCCTAGATCTTCTAGCTACACTTTTTAATGTTTTCTGAGCATGTACCCTAGATCTTCTAGCTACACTTTTAATGTTTTCTGAGCATGTACTCTAGATCTTCTAGCTATATCTTCTACTGGTTTTCTGAGCATGTACCCTAGATCTTCTAGCTACACTTTTTAATGGTTTCTGAGCATGTACCCTAGATCTTCTAGCTACACTTTTTAATGGTTTCTGAGCACGTACCCTAGATCTTCTAGCTACACTTTTTAATGGTTTCTGAGCATGTACCCTAGATCTTCTAGCTACACTTTTTAATGGTTTCTGAGCATGTACCCTAGATCTTCTAGCTACACTTTTTTATGTTTTATGAGCATGTACCCTAGATCTTCTAGCTACATTTTTTAATTGTTTCTGAGCATGTACCCTAGATCTTCTAGCTATATCTTCTACTGGTTTTCTGAGCATGTACCCTAGATCTTCTAGCTACACTTTTTAATGGTTTCTGAGCATGTACCCTAGATCTTCTAGCTACACTTTTTAATTGTTTCTGAGCATGTACCCTAGATCTTCTAGCTATATCTTCTACTGGTTTTCTGAGCATGTACCCTAGATCTTCTAGCTACACTTTTTAATGTTTTCTGAGGCATGTACCCTAGATCTTCTAGCTACACTTTTTAATGGTTTCTGAGCATGTACCCTAGATCTTCTAGCTACACTTTTTAATGGTTTCTGGGCATGTACCCTAGATCTTCTAGCTACACTTTTTAATGTTTTCTGAGCATGTACCCTAGATCTTCTAGCTACACTTTTAATGTTTTCTGAGCATGTACCCTAGATCTTCTAGCTACACTTTTAATGTTTTCTGAGCTTGTACACTTTATCCATGTCCATTTGTTTTTCATTAAGTTGAGTGTCCACTACATATTTTTGGTCTCCAATCTCTTATTTCTTATCTTGTCCTGCCAACTAATGTTTTGTATTCTTCTTTAGCAGTCATTCACAAATGTCTGTAGTTTGTGCTACAGTGTAACTTGTTATACCTTTAGTTTGAAAAAATTTAACCAAAATTAAATGAAATTGATATGTATAACTGTTTGTAAAAACACAAACTCAAACAGCCTGCACAACAAACAAAATGCAATAGACAAATAAAACAACATATGAATAAAATTTGCAAGACACAGTTTGCTTTCCATCAAATTCTTGCTTACAGCCATATTAGTAAATGTGACTAGAAAACAGAAAAGCTTTCACTTCCTCAGTTACTGTCTCCATTGCTAGCACATGACAGTATAAGCATTCTCTATCTTTCTCTACCCTTCTTATATTTCAGCATTCATTCTGAAACTGCTGATTAGTAGACAAAAAATTGAATGATCAGGAGACTACAGTAAAACTGTGCACCATATTATTAGTAAATGTTGCAAAAAAAAAGAGGTTAACTTTCACGGCGCCTATATTAACACCTGTCGACAACAACAAAAATGGCGTCTAGCGTCATTGGCAACATACTCCATCCAATGAGATATCGTGTTAAACAGACGCACCACAGCCTGATTGGTTAATGCACATACTCTGGAAAATGTGCAATTAAAGCAGGTCCATTTCTACCTCTGACATGATCGTTGTGAAAATGTCTATAGAACGTACATGTTTTATAGCAATTAATCTGACCACATCTGCACACTGGTACGATGCCATGATGGTGGATCAGTTTTATAGACCATTCTTTCATCGTATTTTGAATAAAATAACATTGAATTGTGGCTTGAATCATGAATTATTGGGTTATTTAGTTTCACAGCAGTGAATAGACAGAATGCCGTGTTGGTTTGGGGACTTGTAGATGTTTGATATCGAATATGTTGAAGTGGCACCAAAAATTACTCTAGGCCTAAGCTCAAAGAACGATTTTACTGCAAATCTACATGTTTTATACAGTTCCCCCGGCAATATTTTGATAATTTCGCAATTAAAGAACATAAATACAACAGATTTGCGTGTGATTTAGGGTACAGTGTTGCCAAGCAATCAATAAGTAAGGTAAGTTATTTTTTTTATTTTTTCTCTTTATTTGTTATAAAATATTTTTTGTGTGAAAAACGTCTTTACCACTTTCTCATACGTCTGGTATCACACACACACATGTACAGAAATTACACCAATATATGCAGAATTCAATTCTTTATTTATATGTGCAAATATTATTTAAATATCTCTAACAACCAAAAAATTATCACATTTTTCAAAACAGTCACCATCAACAAAGCAAATTCTCAAAAAATAATCCGGTGGCAGGAAGACGTTTTGTATCTTTTAATCCGCCTTGCTAGAGGATAAATAGCAGTTTTATGTTGAATACTATCTTGAAAAAGATTGTTTGGTCAAAACGTTGATCCTGTGTAATGTTCAATGTAAAACTGCTATTAACTCTTTTTATATTTTTCTAAATTACAGATTAGTATGATAGGTTCATATTTGGATAACAGGACTATTTTTACAGTAAGCGAAACCAAAAAAAATGACACGTTGAGTCATCAAAAATGACACATATTTCTGTGATTATTTCCCTTGGCTATAATTACTCATCAGTGGGTGAATGTGGAAATATTTATTTAGGATTGTATGAGTGGGGGCTCTCAGTGTGTGATATGCAGATTTGTGAATCCGCTAGTAGTCCTCATGGCTGTAACTAATGTACTACATGTTTATTCATAGCTGTTAAGCTAAAAAAAACTTACAATTAGGTTAGTCATTTTGTATTAGTTGTAGTCAGTGACATCACAGAATTACACAAAATGTTGATCGGCACAGATTTTATAAAACAGAAGGTTGTCCCATTATCTAAACATGAACCGTATGATGATGATGATGCTCCTCCTTCACAAGCGAAGATGAGCATGGCATGAAAAACATTAAATGTGATGAAGAAAAAAAAATTAAAATTGGTAATTAACTAATTTGGTTTGTGAGTTCGTAGATGCCCAATGAGTCAGATTCGTGCATGGAAAGTTCTATTGCAGTGCATGCAGGAGTGCTGAAGGTTCGGGGTAGAAGAATTTTCGGATTTGTCCTTCTGTATCTTGCGCTTGTGGATTGCCTGCAGTGTTCTTTCTTTTTCAAATTTCGTGATGCCAGCTGTGATCTGGGTGTGCCAGGCTGAACGATCAAGTGCTAAAGTGAAACATGAACTGTATAGTGTAGTTTGAAGAATAGAATGGGACATGTGATATGCAGTGTCATGGTTTTTAGTTTAGTTGCAATATCTGCACCTTTCGGCCAGGCAAATCTGAGACTTCAGCATGGCTTCTAGGTCACTTTGAGCTTCTATGGGATGAAACAGTCAACTCCATTCCTAAAACATCCTTGGCCACCTCTTATGACATACATGTCAAGTATGACATACATCATCGTTATTCTTTGCTCTCCTTTCAGGATCCAACAACACATGAAGGCCTCTGTTTCCACAGTGTTATTACCAGCAGTATTTTTTATACTTCAGTCTATACACGGATTTCCAATTTTGATAAATAAAAATATACTGGTATGTTATTCATCCAGGAAGCAACAGAAACAAGACTAGCAAAAATCAAACTACCTTTTCCTGCAATTATTTTCAAAGAAAAAAAAGCAGTAGTTTTATTTTTTAGTCATCTGTTCCAGTCTGTGCAAATGGAAGCAATATTCAATGAAATGTTTATGGATTTTGATGAGAAATTTTGGAGATTTACAGACATAGATCTTGCTCCATTAGCTGATATGACCACCAATGGAAACACTAGCTCTTTCTCCAGCATGACAGGCCACAAAAGACAAATCAGTCACTTAATAGACTAAGACTGGTTCCATCATTTCTGTGTCCATGTGGGCAGGCAGAACAGACAGTGGTACATATCATGCAAGGCTGCATTACACTAAACCAGTTACGGGAGGAGCACTGTCCCACAGAGACAGATATCCAAAGAAAGCTGTATGGGTGCACTTGCACTGAGGATAGGACCTACAACAGCAATTATTAAAAAATCTGGACTTTGTTGTGTAGACATGTTAAACTGCGAATGAGAAGAAAAAGAAGTATATAAATATTTATTTCCATTTCAAAAATTATACAAAAGTCTCTAAAAAAATTAATAAAAATTTGAGTTTTTTTCATACACCCACCAAAAAATGTGGATTGTCGAAAAAAAATGTGGCTGCAAGTGAAGTTTGCACAATTTTTATTTAGCATGCTAAAGGTTAATATTGTATCAAAAATATTCAAGGTGAGTGTGTCCTTTGTGAAAAAGTCTGAAAAACTAGAAACAACAACTAACTGAAACACTTAGAGTACATATTCATTGATGGCTGATGGGCGCACAAGATTAGCACTTAAGGGAATGCTCCTAATACTCGTTTTTAATCAAATGTTCAGAATGTTCAGTTTGGTTGAAGACATACCTTCTAAATGAACCTCCCTGCAGGTACAACTTCAAATCTACAATCTGTAGGTTGTGACTTAACTGTACTTCTGGAGTGCACAATTGTACATCTAAGGATTCTGCTCTTTTCAGGAATTCTCTGACACATTCCTGTTAGTTAAAACAGAGGATGGATGAATAAATATTCTGAATAAATATTGCAAGTACAGAAATCTTAAAACTGGTGAAATAGTGTGTAATTGTGGAGTGAACAAGAGACTACAGAACTCATCCTTCACGAATATCAATCAACATGTCCACCTATGTATTGTCGGGCCTAAAAAGAGAGCAAATAGTAGCAAAACTGTTACCTGCCATGCATGTTGTAAGAAGCAAGTAGATTGATTTTTAGGTGGAGATGAGGTCAAAAGGGTCAAAGTAACCCAGAAACCATACTGAAGTCAGATGTGTTAGACAAAAGAGTGTGAATATCACAGTCAAGCTGTAAACCATAACACAATGTATTTTGTTCTTTGCAACAACATCCTGATAACCTGCAGGAGTTTGAGAATGAATGCAGAAAAACCTGTTGAGATTAAAACATGAACAAAAGTCTAACAAAGATATACAATACCTTACAAGAACAAAACAAAAATTACTGAAAACAGAAAAAGGGCATACAGAAAAAACATACTTTTAAAAGACAAAAGAAACTTTACCCAAAAAAAATTAAAAAATACTTTACAAAATAAAACCTAACAAAAACAGAAAAAAAACTTTCAAAAGCAGAACAAACTTAAAGAGCAGATAAATGCTGTGCTTTTTTTGTGAATATGCCCACCCTTTTTGTTTGCTATTTTAGTTATGGGCATCAACCTAAGAAATTGATATATTCCTTACAGGTAGTAATAAGTCTCGATAGAGATTATAGGAAGATGTGTCCTATTGCTGTTGAATATGAGGTGCAGGTATTGATCAGTGAGAATTTCAAGGATGGTGATATAGTTATTAACACTAATGGTTCTGACTTGTGTGTGTTTCGTGGGCCTTCACAGTTCAGTGTGTAAAGAAGGCTATTAGAGAGGAGAGTGGAGGTTTTGCTGCAACTACAAGTAGACAATAAAAATTATGGCTATGGCCAGGGACTTGAACTGAATGGGTACACAGAGTGCAACTCATGTCTGTATTCTCAGCAAATCAATGAGCATGATTAGGAAAATACAAAAGGGCTGTATTTGTGAACAATGGCTTGATCCTGTAGAGGTTGCAGTTGAAGGGTGTCACATTCATATTTGTGCCTGGTCATTTGGGTGTTCAAAGCAATGAGAATGAATCGATTGTCTGGTTCTGCCACTGTACTGAGTGAAAGGGCAATGGGCCCTGCTGACATATTGAACTCTAGGAGAGAAACTTCATGATCAAATGAAATTAATGAAAATGATGATTCCTTTTTTATATTCAGAATAAAGGAGCTGGTTTTGAAATGTAGTGAGGCAAGAAATTAACATTATTATGTACGGCAAAGAATTTTGCCAACCAACAGTGAACTGAAACTGTCAGTTGCCATATAATTGTGGATATAATCCGGTAGGACATCAAAGCACCTATGAATATGTGTTTCGTTAAAATATTTACGATTATTTCAAAACTAGAAATCTAACAGTTTTTTTCACTATTTCAGTAAAACATTATAATTATATTATAGAAAATGGTTATATTTGCTATAGAAACTTAACAATGTCAAAATATTTATTTGATTCTTATGCTTTAAACTATAACTGTTCTTGTAAATACTTGGGTTTTTATCATGTTCAAACTATTTTATTTATATTACATTCACAGTTGTATGGATGCAGTAGTGAAACAGATAAGGGACCACCATCCAAACCATCCAATTTTTTGCATGAGATAGTGCCTGGACTGTAGCTAACTAAAGTTCTTACTAAGGAGGATAACAGTAGTTTACAGAACCTTTTAGTTTGTTATATTAGACATGGTATCTTAGATAGGCCTATGTAATTATACAAATTGGTTAAATGCCTATGCAAGCCAACATGCACCAAACCACCCAAGAGGGGCGTTTTTCAGGTTGGTACGAGATTACACCCACAGAATTCTATAGCTTGCTTATGTATGCAGTTATAGACAATACCATGGTTATGGACAATAAAGGCCTATGAGCAGAATAAAAACATGCTTATACATGTTGATTTTGATTAGTTCCATACTTTTCATTGGTCCCTATATCTATGCTTTGTGAAAAAACTCTACAAACCATGCATAACTTACAAGTACAAGAAACAAAGTAAAAACATTAATGAAATAAGAACATTCTCCAACAAGGCATATTTCACCTGAAAAAATAGTTACAAACATAAACAAAAGGGATGGGCCATTGATGAAATACATGGAAAGAACTGAAAGGAATGACTGAAGACGGATAGTATGAAAAATACTAGTTAGTTAGTTAGTCATTAGATCATCATCATTGCACTCCAGGCATGTTCATGGGTGCTTTGATCTCCACATGAGTGTATCCACCATTAGATGATGACTGACAGTTCCAGTTCTCTGTTCGTTGGCAAAAATTCTTCTACGCCAACAGTATTGCTCATTTCTGGCAATGGCTCAGTTCAAGCCCAGTTCATTTATTCTGAACATGGAAAATGAATCATCACCCTTTATGAAAAAAACTGTTTTGTAAGAAGTTCAGTAAATAATAGATAGCTATCACAGAGTGATTTGTTCTTCACATTCGCTGCTTACCTCCCTTCTGAGGTAAGCTTCCTCACTTAGATCATCCCACAAATCATCATATTGGTGAAAGCCATAGTAAGAAGCTACCTCTGGGCTTTCTTGAAGTCTCCACTGCCACACTTCTTCGCACAGAGCAAGAACCTGGGAATCACTGGTGGACATGTCAAGAAGATGCATATCTTATGAGGTAATCTGAAATTTGAAATAAAATTGTTCTGGTATGGATTGGGTTTTTGATTTGGAAAGCAACAGTAATGATGAGTTTTAAAGTGTGAAAATGTAGAACTGTTTCTAGTATGAATAACACAGGTTCCCTTTGCTATACAGGATAATTCACATGCAAGTAAACACATAACAATAGCAACTGAAGTTAACCCTATAGATACTATATTCTTTACAGTAACTGATCCCAGCTATGTTACATTTTTTTTCCCCAATGACTTTCCACCTATGCTGAATCTTTCTCTAGTCCTACAAAAATAAGAGATTTTTCACACTATTATATTTTTATTGACACCAGTAGATATATACTGCATGGATGGGATTGTTGAAGTATACCGTCGCTTGACAATTTCAGAGAAATGATTTTTTAGAAATGAGAGGATAGGTAAAAAAAAAATAGATTAACTCATTCATAGCAGTTGGAGGAATGAGCAAACTCGTCCATAGCAACTAAAGGGTTATGAGCACTATAAAATCAAATCACACTGGCATAAAATATGATAATTTAATAGATCCATAATTTTTTGCGTGTCTGCTGGATCTCAATTTAAGAAGGTCAATGTTCTACAAGATTTGAGATATGCTGACAATATGATGCACACGTGGAGTGCATTTGACAACAGTTCACACTGTCTAAGATAGCAGTGGTCACGTGTACAAGCCCCACAAATGCCCCATTGCTAAGTACCCGGTAATCAATAAAAGAAGCCACATTAAAAAAATTCTGGTTACCAGATTATTTGAAATCTTACAAGTTATTCAATTGACTTCCATTTTTTTTTGCAAGTTTAGTGGCAACGTGTACTGAATCCCAGTGAAGTATCAAAATTTTCACAATTTCAAACCAGAGCAGCACCACGATAGTGAATGTTTTATAGACTTTTGTTTTATCGTATTTTCAGTTAAATCATTATGGATTATTCTTCAGATAATTAATTCTAGAGAGGTAAGTTGTTAATTACACTTGAAAATACGTTAGACCATTATATACGTTTGAAAATACGGTTTCATATATTTTGACTTTAAACATAAACTGTCTTGGAGCATTTAAGTTTTGGACTAGATTTAGCTTTAGAGAATTATTTTATGACAAATATATAAAGTTTATTCATTTTCTCCAGTGAAATTATGAAAACTTGAGCTTAAATATTGTCAAATTAGCTCTGTATCCACTTTTGCCACTCCAGGAAATTTCCAAAATAAAGTCAGAAATTTGTAATAATTTTTTTTCATTTTTGTGTGTGTTAAAATGTGTTTGTTTTTTTTGGTGAAAAAACGTCTTTACAGCTTTCTCACATGTCTCGTATCACTCATACACAAACAAAACTTTCACCAATAATTGCAGAATTTATATCTTTATTTATATATTATTTAAATATCACAACAAAAAAAGTTATAGCATTTAAAAACAGTCACCAACTGTTACGCAAGATTTCCAAAGAAGAATCCAGCATCAGGTGAGAATATTACATAACTGTAAACTAGCATGCTTACTGTTAACAATCCTATATCAAAATCAATTTTAGTTATGTAAATTAGCTATTTTGAATATTAAATAGCTTTGGTTGTATTTAAAAAATTTGGCAATGCAATCCGCAGATTCATCTAACTTTTCAGAACACAAAAATGTATAGTTTACAGAATATTTTATCGTAAATAACTGAAATATTTAATAATTAGACTACTTAATTAAATGTTAGTTATGAAAATTAGTGGCCGTTTTGAATTTTTATTAACCCTAATTTCATCTGAAAATGAGCACAATGTAATCAACAGATGTATCTTGTCTTCGCGCACACAAAAATGTATAGTTTCTGTGGTATGTAATTATATTCAATAGTTATTTAATTTATTTTCCTTTTAATTATGCTAAATTAGCTGCTATTTTGAATATTAATTAATTCTGAAATATGAAAATTACAGAAATTTGATCAACAGATGCATTTTGCCTTTGTAAACACACAAAGAATACATATTATGTGGTATTTAAATATATTTAATAGCTATATATTTAATTTTTTGTTTTTAAATATGCTTCTTCTTCTTCAGCGTTCGCTCTCATATAACCACAACAAATATATTGTGTGATTTCCGCCAGGGAGCATGAAGTACGTTGTGCTGCAAGTTCCACAGTAGAACTGTGTTATTTGCATCTCGGTTGGCCACTTGTGGTCAGGACGTCCGAGGTCCAGCACATCCGTTTTTATCATGCCTTTAATTCCGGTGGGCTTCCCTAGTCCGTGGCAGCCTGTCTATCTGTCGCCGGGCACGCGGGTGTAGTGACTTTTCGCCTAGACGATTGTCGTACACGTCTATCTCGCATGAAGTGTTCCACCGTCTATGAACTCTTACTCACCTCATGCAATTGGACATACTTGTGCCTGTGCCCATCGGGTACTGAACCGTTTCTCATCCGCAAGCCTGGATCCGTATGAGGAAGAACTCGCCAGAAGAATTAGACCCTGGCTCTCCTACCCGAGGAGTCGTTCCCAGACATCGTGAACCCCTCGCCGAAGTTCAAGTCTCACACCACGTGTTTGAGAGCAAGGTATTCTCGAGCTGAGCGACCTTGTCCCAATAGCGCCTGAGCCCATCAGGTACTGAACCCTTTCTCTCTGCAAGTGTATTTCCGGTATAGGAAATCTTGACAGTAGAGTTGGGCCAGGACTGCCATCTTTTTTCCCTGAGCCCATCGGGTATGGAACCCTTTCTCTTCGCGAGCATATTTCCAGTTTAGGAAGGCTTGACATTAGAGTTGGGTTAGGTCTTCTTGCTTTTCTGAATGCCCATGATTGGACACAGAAGCTTGTCTCAAGTTAACAGAGCTTGTAGTTCCCCTTTCCTAAGAACTTTTCACTTTCTATTTGCAGTTCACGCTGCCCTCTGGCGCTGTTCTGCCCTTTCATTGTACTCAGTATGAAATTTATTTGTCTCTCACATGCATCTACCTTTACATGCCTTTTACATTGGCCGCCCCCCCCCCCCCAATGTTCGGACTGGACTGACTAGATTCACTGTATGTCGACAGTGTCGCTGTATGTGGTGATGCTGGTGGTGTCGGAGATATTGTCTGTTTCTTATGCAGTCAAATATCTTTCCATCTGCTACCTCCACATTCTTCTACACGATCCCCAAATGATTTGGCCAGAATCAGCTCAAGCTGCTGTATTTCTGTTACCAGGGTGCACAACGAGGAGGTACATTTGGGATCTTGGTTATCTGCTAAACCTGGGTCCGCCGAGAGCAATGCATTCTATTTAATAGCTAGGCCTATATAATTAATTTTTTGTTTTTAAATATGCTAATTAGCTTCATTTTTTTAATATTAATTAGTTGGGCATCCTTTTGAAAATTACAGAAATGTCTTGTCTTCGTGAACAAATAATGTGTAGTTTGTGTGTTGTAGGGGCCTATTATTGAAAATAACAGAGAAATATAATTCAGAAATGATCAGCTCTGCTACATTTTGTGATCACAAGTTTTATTTATATTTTCCTATATGTTTCTGGTTTCATGTAAATTATTTGGATGTCAAATTTATTGGAGAGAAAAAATCATAATTTTTTAAGGTTCGATGTTGGTTGAGGTATCGTTCAATTGCAATTTTCAAGGGCTATCTAACTACACTCAGTATTGTATGATGCCGTAGCATTATTTTAAAAATTTTGTCCAAGCAGCTATTTATCAAATTTGTGTTTTTGATGTTCAGTTTGAAGATGTATAAATAATTAATTATATCGAACTGACTACTACAGGATGTTACAGAGAGTTAACAGAGAGTTTTATCTTTAAATATTGTTTAATATCTTTAATGTTCTGCCTTTACTTACTATTCTCGACACTTTCAATATGTGTAGCTGAAATGCAAGTCATTGGTAAAATAGACCTAAGTTCGATAATAACAACACATTATCATTCTTTTTTTTTTTATAGTAAATGTGTCCGGGGTCCCTGCCCTAGTTCCCCAGTTAAGTTGGGAATTGAACTTGATGCGTTTTATAACCTGGAAAATCAGGAAAGTGACTTTTGGAACTTGCATAAATGGTCTTCAAAGTAAAATGGAAACGTCAAAATCGACATGAACACATTCCCGGTGTCTTTATACGTGTTCGTGCTCTTTTTTCCTATTCCTATAAGATGTAGAAGCATTTTGTTTTGACAAAGACAAATGCATTCATTGGTTTGTTTACCGAATTGTGACCTATTTACCCACAAGGTATCCACGTTAGTTTTAGTAATAATCCCAGATTTACACGAATGGAAAGACCCAAGTAATTACATTAGTATACATGTATATTGATTCATCACCATCAAGTGCCGTCCTCCCAACGAAGGTTAGCTGCCACGGTCTTCCAACATCCCATATATCTTGCCTTGGTGGTGCACTCTCCTAGCCTGTAATAGGTCTATCTCGTAATGTTTCTCACACGTGTATCTATGCCTACCTCTTATTCGACCCCTCGATTTCACCCTCAGGTGGTCTTCAACAAGGGTTCATGTCTTTTACTATGTTCAAAAATACTACTTTGATCTGTATTTACTTTAATAGTTCTTTCTTTTCATACGACAGGGTTGTTAGAACTTCTTTGTTCGTTTACTTCTCTTTCCATAAGTTATCCATATTATTCTATGTATCACATATCAGAAGTATCAATTTTGTCTTCTAGTTTGTTCAAATGTGTATTCCGGATAGATAGAGTTCGTTAGTTGGGAGAGGACAGTCCATCTAAGAGAAGGCCACTCTAAAATCAAATTACTGCTGCCTTGTAGGTCAGACTATTTAGTCAAAGGCTAGTGGAGAACAACCATAAATATACCGATAGAAAGCCAGGGGAAACTACTACAGTAAATATCCCTAGATTACATTATGTTTCGTCACGACTTAGATAATATGCCAGTTACAATAATCAAGTCCATCAAATGCGAGTCAATCAGGATTGCAACCTGGAACATTCGGGTACGGACATATTATGAAAATTATATAATATAAAACAGGAAGTGAGCAGAATGAATATCAACATACTAGGTCTATATGAGATGGGTGGGAGCAGGTAGCATAGTATCAACAGATCTTAGAATAATATACTCAAGAGGAGATCAACATAGGAACGGTGTGAGCGTAATATTGGATAAGCAGCGTGCGAGATTTGTTATAGGATTCTGGAATATATCAGACAGAGTTCTATTAGTAAAACTAAAGGGACAGCCTATTAATATAAATATCATCCAAGTTTATGAACCAACATCAGAGCGCACAGAAGAGGACATACAGCAATTCTTCAGGCACTTGAACAAAGCTATGAAACAGTGCAAACAACACGAAGTAAATATTGTATTGGGCGATATGGATGCTAAGGTATGGGACAGCCAAGACGATGATGTTACTGGCAAATTTGGATTAGGCACCAGAAATGAAAGAGGTGAGGTCCTGGTAGACTGGGCTATAAATAATAATATGGTGATAGGGAACACATTCTTTACCCATCACACAAGACGACTATGGTCGTGGAAAAATCCAGATAATAAGACACGCAATGAAATAGATTACATCACAATAAATAAAAGATTCCGAAATTCATTGAGTATGTTAAGACATTATAAGCGCTGAGTGCAACAGTGACCATGTTCTAGTAGTGGGGGAAATATTAATATTAGGTTTAAAATATTAAAAACTACAAGGGCAGATAATCCACCTATTGTGAATATGCTGACAAAGAACACAGAATTACAAGAACAGTATAACGTAACAATTCAAAATAAATACAATGCGATATAAAAAAAAATTAGACGCCATTGAAGAACAGAGGACAATGTTAAAAGAATCACTGCAGCAAACAGCTAAAGGGATACTGTCACCTAAGAAACATCTCAATAGGAAAGACTGGATGACAAGATATTTTGAATATGATGAAGCAAAGACAGATGAAGAATAACATTGAAGAATACAACAAGATTAACAAAGAAATTAAACATAAATGCAACAAGGCTAAAAAGTATTGGTTAAACACAAAGTGCAGTGAAATCATCATCATCAGGTGCCATGCCTGCTGGCGTAGGAGGTCATGGCTCTCCACAGCTCTCTGTCCACAGTATTACGTATCAATGTCGTTGTTGTTTCCTTGCCGTGCCAGGTTGTCAAACAGTCTAATATTTTCTCACGTTGTCGCCCTCTGTCTCTGTTGCCTTCAATTTTGCCTGTTGTGACTATGTTCTCTAAACCTGCCTGTCTCATGACGTGGCAAAAAAAAAGAAGATTGCCTTTTTCTTATATTGTTGATTAAGGTCCGTTTCGCATTTGACTCTTTCAACACCTCTACATTAGTTTTTCTGGCAGTCCATGGTATTCTCAGAATTCTTCTGTAGAACCACATCTCTGTTGCCTAATAGTTGCACATTAGAACCACATTTCTGTTGCAGTGAAATAGAAAAATATTATCATAGAAATACAAGTGACACACATTTACAAATAAAGAAATTAACAGGCAGAGGGCAGGCTCACAAGACTGTGTATCTGAAATCTAAGCAGGGGCGCATACTAATAGGAGAAAATGAAATCATGCACAGATGGGAAGAATATATTACAGAACTGTACGAAGATAACAGAAATGATACTAACTTAAATTATAACACTGAAGGTACAAGTATATTAAAAGCAGATGTAAAGGAAGCTATACACTTAAACACTTAAAAAGCAACAAATCATCGGGTCCTCACAAGATTACAAAAGAAGAATTAGAAGCCATGGGAGATTATGGCATTGAAGTTATGAAGTAGTGAAATGATTTAACTAGTGAAAGAAAGTGAAAACATAGGCCTCAGTTTAAACAGGAAGAAACCAGAAATAATGGTTGTCTCGAAGAGAAATACACCACCAAGATGCAACATAATAATTGTTATGTTATGTTATGTTCCTCCGGGGCCATTGGCGGCGCATAGGGCAGAAACCATAGCCTTCCATTTATGTCTTTGTGTTGCCAGGTCTTTCAATTACATAATAATTAATGACACAAAATTAGCACAAGTTGAAAAAGTGAAATATCTTGTAACCCTGTTAACATCAGAAGGTAGATGCTCAAGTGAGATAAAGAGCCGAACAGCACAATCCAAATCAACATTCCAAAAAATGAGAACCATTTTGTGCAATGGAAGACTATCAACGCAGACCCGAATGCGTGTGCTAAGATGTTATATCGAACCAATTCTTTTTTATGGATGTGAAGCTTGGACTGTAAACATAAAAAATTCAAAGCGCATTAGAGGCTACGGAAATGTGGTTTCTGAGAAGAATGATGAAAATACCATGGACAGCTAAGAAAACTAATGCAGAGGTTCTCATTGATGCTGGCGTAAAAAATCAATCATATCAAACATTAGGGGCAGACAGTCAGTGGTTCTAGGCTGTGTGTGGAGAAGAACACAGCTTGAACACTTAAAAACTACTGGAAAGATCAAGGGGAAAAGAGATAGGGGACGACAAAGGGAAAAGTTGCTAGATGGACTAGTATTCTGGCAAAGTAGAAGTTCACCAACCGAGCATATTGACAACACAAGAAACAGAGAGTCGTGGAGGAACATGATCGCCTACGCCATTCGGCATTGCACTTGATTGATTGATTGATTGATTGAGTTTGTTCATTGTCCATGATATATTGGTTATTAAGAGATATCCCTAACTCTCCAGTTAGTTAGTTAGTTAGTTAGTTAGTTAGTTGGTTGGTTGGTTGGTTGGTTGGTTGGTTGGTTGGTTGGTTGGTTAGCTAGTTAGTCGTTGGATCATCGTCATTGCACTCCGGACAAGTCCATAGGTGCTCAGATCTCTCCTTGAGTGTAGCCGCCATTACCCGTTGACTGACGGTCCCAGTACGCAGTTGATTGACCATCATTCGTTCTTGCCCATGAAACCGCTCCTTTCTAGCGACACCACATTTCAAACCAAATTCCTTTATTCTAGTCATGGAAGAAGAGTTATCGTCGCTTATACAGCCATTTGCTCGTGCGTTTTCCCGTAGGGCGTTCAAAATGTCTGCTCGATCCATCGCTCCACCAACAGCCGTAGTAGCAGCGTGTGCTGCCAACCTATCTGCTCTCATTACCCCGGATTCCCACGTATCCAGGCACAAAAATGAAAGTCACTCCACGCATACAGGAATTATTATACTCTGACTCTCCAGTTTCAGAGGGTAACGATTTTAAATTCGTACAATTTAATTGGCGTATAAAAAAACTGTCACCAAACCTAGTGAATATAACAGTAAACAAAACTAAACTTCTGAACTTAAATACCTGGGAAGTATATTCATAGCAACTGAAAATAGATAGAGAAATTGAGACAACATGCCAGAATGCAAACAGTAACAATATGACATATCAGATATCACCATTACTGCTCAATTCAAAGATCAATATGGAAGTAAGAGACAAATGATAAACATTTTTATGCCAACCCCAACACTTTGCCATGAATGCCAGACATGGGCGCAGACATTAGCCAGGCAGATAAAACTTACAACATGTGCGATGAAATGCATGAGGAAAGTTGCAGAGTGACCAAACTAATTGTCGCAGTTTGCGATAAGGTGCTGCCGAGATATACAAACTTATTGGCCGTATTGAATTTTTGTCTCTTCACTATGATTACTGGTTCTTTTTACGGGACACCTGGCGCTGCTTGATGCATTATTAATGTCTTCGCGGTGCTGATGGTGAGACCGAACGCATCACATGCCAAAGAAAAGAGGCTCATGCTGTCCTTCATGTCTTTCAGACTGGTAGCGTTTAGTGCACAATCTTCGGCGAACAAGATGTCGTGAACAACCTCCATCTTAGTTGTGGTCTTGACCTTCAATAAACTAAGAATGAATAGCCTTCCCTCAGTTCGATAGCGAAAGCGAATTCCTGTACTGTTATTCCGGAAGGCAAAATATGGATTAAAGAAAGCAGATGCGAAATATCTGGTCTTAGATAGCTAACGCTCGCAGTCACCACCCCTACGTTTAACGGCAAGTGTAGATACTCTGATCATCATCAACCTGGCGATAGACAATAAAAACGTCTTTGTTAACGTCAACTTGTGTCAAACCTCTCCCCTTGTCAACAACTATCAAATGTGTCTAGACCCTATTCTCCCCTAGTTGTTGACGTAATTTACGGACGCCCACCCCCCTCCCCTCACCCTCCTATCCGAATTGCGAAATGTATTTCCAGTGAAATAGAACTGCAAAGTTGAACTGAATGTTGCTCAAAATAATGGTTCGTTGCAAAACAGATCGATAAAAGGTTCACAATAAAGATAGAAAAAGAAAATAAAACAAACATTTGGGGGTGGGGGGATAAATGCCAGTATATATATATCAAGTGACATATTCTTTCCAGAACGTTGTCTTCATCGTGGATACTCTGAACGCTTCTCTGTCCCGGGCAAGCAGGCCTGCATTGGCCAGAGACGTGCATAAATTCTTCGATGTAGCTGGTCCATCATATTCTTGGTCTTCCGCGTCTTCTCTCTGGTATTGTGCCCTCAGGAATCAGCCTTTCAATACCATCATGTCGCTTTAAGTGTCCAAAATACTGTAGCTTCCAGTCTGTTATGCAAACATTTCAATGTTCTTCTTTTTCGCTGTCCATGATATTCGTCGGATCTTTCTGTAGCACTTAATTTCAAATGAATTTATTCTTTTGGATATTGTCTTATTTAAAGTCCATGTATCGCATCCAATGTGTTGCTACTGGGAAAACATGTGATCTTAATAGGGTTACCTTAGTATTGTTATTACTACTTTGCCACAGCTTTTTCATCCGTGTTAATTTGAGTGTTGCAAGGGCGAGTCTTCTGATCTCGACTGAACAATCTGCGGAACATCTTATATTTGCTCATAACTATTCGAATAAGAAGAATATATATTGTTGGTATATTAACTTTAAAGAAGGCATGGAAAATAAAGAGGAGAAACACAATTAGATGCGAGGTACTGGCGAATAGGGTTAGTAATACAGGGGAGACGTGGGAAAGGGAGCAGAATCAGAGAAAATATACTGACAAGAAACGATGGTATTCACAGAATGGAAGATAGGATATGTAGAGAAAGTATGGCTCCCCGAGAAAGCCATGGGAGCAGATGGAAGCTAAGGACGCGATGGGGGTTACTAAGATACCAAAACGGAGGATTGGGAATCGGAAGAAGCAAAGCGCACAAATACCATGCCACCCATCAAACAAGAAACAAAACCGACCCTCCAAACGACGCCGCAGTAATAACAAAAATCAAGAAATCGAAAATAAAAATTGCAACAGTGGCCGACGTCAACCATGCAAATTTCCACACAGCAGTCCTGAGTGGAGCAGAACCACACACCAACCAGTCAGAACCTTGTTCCACTAATCCTGCGATCATTCAATATAATCCTGCGATAATTTTGGGATCATTCGTCCTTTTCGATTCTTCTGCTTAGGCCTATATATTTTGGCTTAGTTGGTCTTGTAATTAATGTTTTGTTCACTTGGATTATGACGGTATGATGATCTCTGCAATCAAGTTCACCTGTTGTTCTATCCACTATTCCAGCCAGTTCTAGGGTGCAGAATGGCAGGTCTGTAGTGGAAATGCAATGTCATATTCTGGAGTAGAAAGTTGGTGGACCCTTTGGATTAATTGGAGGGATTCAGTGGTTGTCGTCTTGCCAATTTCTATCTCTACTCCTCTTCTGTTCAAAGTGTTGTATCACCAGCTTTGGGAGCAGTTGTTAAAGTGGTGCACTGCTACAAAGTGTTTACTTGTGATTATAAAAATGGCCGTATTTTAGTAGGATGTCATTTCGGTTCAACTCGTGGAGTTTAATGGTGTTGCTCTTTATGTGAATTGCATGGTATTAAGCACCCTTCGTATGTGTTTTGGTTTCTGTGACATTGATGTTATTCTTGCCCGGTGTTAGTATATCACCTTTCCTGCGATCTTTCATGTCAATTCTAAAACATTAGTACCATCGTATCTTAAAGGTTGTTTTGTTTCATTATTGTGGATTTCCTGTACCCAGCAGGTGGATTGTCATCTTATCTGGTCGATAGTCGTTTTCATCTTCTGCCTCCTGGCTCCACATGGTAGACTAGAGGAATTCCAGTAGCTGGTAGTGGTTCAGAATGCTGCACTGCTCCAGCCTGCGTAAACTTCATAGGGCGAGCATCATGACGCTTTAACAAAATTAATCGTATATTTTTGTATATAATTGTGTATTTTGTGTATAATTGTAACATGGTATCTTAGCGGGTTGTATTGTACCATGGTTACTGGTGGCCCCTTGGTCTTGCATATTTGCCTTCAGCGCCTGTGTCTGCTTGGGCAAGACTGATTCTGTCCGATGTAACAGATGACCCGACCAGTCTTAGTTTCCAGTTCTGTTGGGTAGACTAAGCCCCATATCGACGGCAGATGGCTGTGGTGGGAAATTGCATAATGAATGCTGACCTTCTTGGAGTCACTTTTGACACTGATTAGCTGCAATTTCTTGGAATATACTTTACTCTAAATTTATCTTGCGAACAGAATGCTAATTATGGATGCAAGTTAAGTTTTGCATCAATTATACCTGCCATCCACTGGAAACGAATTCACACGACAACGAGATAACCCGATTGTAAACATACACACGCTACTGATCCAATTTCAGAAGGTGCTTTAGGAAACCGCGTTCTTTGCAAATGTAAGAAAGTGCGATTACGCACGTATACATGTCTTCTTGTTGTCACATGTAGTCACTTCTTGTGGGCGAGAGACATAACAATTATTACAGTTGTGCACGTATAAGCAGAGAAAAATTACCATATTTCATAAACTGGGAATGAGGTATTAGGTATGTTGATTATTCTCTTCGCACGTCCATATGTGCTCAGATCTCCGCTTCAGCAAATCTCAGGGTATAACGGCTGATGGTTCAGGTTCTTTGTTGGTTCGCTGTTCTTCTTCTTCTTCTTTCGTTCACTTTAAACATGTATATATCTGTAATTCTGTCTACTTAAAAAACTGACTGTCCTCTGTAGTTCATACAGTGTCCCATAGAGCTTTGATTCCAGTGTTGTTTCCTCTGGCCAATATGTCTGCCTCAGCGTTTCACGCTCAGAACACTCTTGAAGTATATGTTTGGCACTCTGTGCTGCCTGTCCACATGTACACATGGCCGTGTTGCCAATCTTGAACTTTGTATACATGTGACTGCGGAATCGGTTGTGTCCTGTTCTGAGACGTAGAATTATAACTTGTTCTGATCTGTTCATAATGTGATAGTCATCTTGTGTTGGTGTTTGTGGCTTTCTTATTGACTTGGTTCGATGTTCTTTTTTAAATCTTTCTCATGAGTTAGATACGGGTGACGCCTATCCTTACTCCTAACTCGCGCATTCTCGATATTGACTCATGCTCAGTCCTCTCAAAATCATCTGATTGTGAGGACAGAAGAGCAATGAGTATGTCTGCTCCCATAAGCTGACCATCTGTTGTGGTGGCGAGGCTAACTAATTTGTCGGTCCGTTCGTTTCCCTCCACGCCTGATTGTCCGGGGACAAAGATAAGTGTGAACTTTCGCAGTGATGCTCGCATTTTAGCGCTCTCTAATGACTCCACCCATCCCCTACAAACATCACCTGTTTTGACTTTCTGAATCATGTTCATTGAGCCACTTAGTATGCACGCATGGGAATAGGCTTGCGATTCCAGCCAGTTAAGTACCTGCGTTGCGAATACTTCCATTGTTAGACTGTTTGTTGTTGCGGTAAAGGCACCACTGGCTTCGTGTACTGTTCTTCCTTTTTGATCTGGCAGTAAAGTCCCATGCACATCGGTGGTGACGGATGACCGACCCGTCCGTGTAAATTACAACATCTGTGTCATCGGTATGCTCGAAGATGAGTGCTTTGACCTTAGCATCCACGCTTACGGGGTTGTGTTCCCTACACTCTCTATTGAGTGTAATGACGTTACTGACTGCCTCTTGGAAGACCGTAGGAATAGGTTTCCATTCCTCGCCAGGAGTTACGTCTTCTGGGGCGCAGATATGTTTAACGGTATCCTAGGCACGACTTATCCACGATTAGCCTTTCTTGGGCTTGCTTCCCTTCACACAAGGGAGCTCACTTTGTAGTGGGTGGTTTATGTCAGAACTCACTCTTTGGTATGTACTGCACGCTACGTATCAATTCTATGAGATATGTTCGGAAAATCAATGAGAAATATCATAGCCACACAGAGTGTATCCTTTGTACAACCAAGGATGATCTGCATCGCTTCATTTTGAATTCTCCAGCCTCTCAATCTGCGTGTGGCTGGCGAGGATAGTGACACCTGCATATTCAATGACAGGGATGACAAGAGACCCACATAAGACTACAAGCTGTGATTGTTAAATGTAGACATTGAATAATACGGGTGAAAGGGGACATCCCGAAGAAGGCCTGTGTGTATTGTTATGGGTTTATGCCGCTGTTTTCGCCTACGACGTATTCAAGGAGTTCCATGTAGGTCTGGAAACGTGTTCTGTCGCAAATGACCTGGAGGACTCGTATAACATAGTGCTGTTCGAGTACCTAATCAGCATGCTCTTGTTCTTTAATGTTGACCCTTTCGTCGTCATATGTGTATCAGCGGTGTTGCTCGAGTGGCTCTCAGATGCAGTTGTTGGACATCTAAACCCATAACAAACTGGGAATATTCATGCTTACTTAAAAATATCCGTTATCACCGCCCATGTGGCAACCGGAGCCTGGACTTCTGGTTCAGGATGCAAAGAATAGGGTCAGTCTTCTTTCCAGGAATATATCGAAGGAATGCGACTTAGGAAAGTTGGGAAAAGTTGGAAGTCACTTGTGAAAAAAATGGTTTTACTCTGTGGGTATTCTATTGTGGAAACTCACGTGCTGCCCATTAATTACGTTAACTAATTGGGGGGGGGTGTTCTAAAGTTTGTCAGTTGTTGAGTAAAGGTGACATAAACAATACTGTTTTATACACTTGTTAAACTGATTAAATAATTAAACTAGCATAATTAGTTGAAGTAATTAAACTAGATAAACTAATTAAACTAGATAAACTAATTTTAAACTGTTTGAATTTGAAAGGTGAATGAAAATAAAGTAAATAGTACTATATCAATATAAAATAATAAAATATAGAAAATAACAATAAATAAAAGGAACAAACACAACAGTCAACGTGTCGGTCCAATTGGGACCTTTAAAGACAACAAAAACAATTAAGAACAAAAGACCATAACGAATATAAACAAAATGGATCTCTCCCACCAGGAAATCAACAAAAAGACACAACAGATACAGTGCAACACAATTCCAACAAGTGCACATTGATGAGTTCAACATGTCCAAAATGTATGGTTACTGCGGCATTTCCTTTTTGTCGGTCATCCTCCGATATTTGGGTTATTTATATTTGAATTTTAAACATTTTTTCTAAACATGTAAAACAAATAATGTAGTTTTTTTCGTATTTTATTGTTTAAAAATAATGTTGGGGGGGGGGGGAAGAGATAGTAATCAATGCCATATTTAAGCAGAGTGACCCTGAATTCTTGACAGCTATTGCCAAGGAAAAGGGGAGGTTACAAATTGTTGACATAAGGTATGGACAACCTCTAGCTTGATTATTTATTTAATTAGTTATTCTTCATGTACTATCAGATGTAAAATAAGACTGGCAGTATTTACTCACCATATTTTTTTTGTCAAGTTTCTCAATCTCAGCTGAACATCAATGCCAGCCATATTAACATGTCTTGTGTTATTTTGCCATTTTTTAAGGCTTCTTTTTTTTCACCCCATCTTAGAGATCTATTTGTGATTCTTTGGATGTTTCTTCCTATAGTATGTCCGACATATGATAGGGGACCTATTATTTTTTTTACGTCATTATTGCTTAAATTGTTGGCTGCATAACCTACCAATTTCTCTTACTTCTGTATACAACTGTATACAAGGTAGGCCTATGTCTCCAACTCTCAGTGATATGCACTGTTTTGAGATGAATTCTCCTACTCTGTGGAGTCTACGTAATTACATGAATCTTTGGAAAAAACTACTTAGCGAATTGTCTTACCAGTATAGGGTAACCATGCAGTGGATACCCTCTCACTGTGGAATACCAGGAAATGAAAAAGCAGACCAACTGGCTAAGGAAGGTGCTGCCGAAGACCAACCAAATATACCAATCACCTACCATCAGAAAAAACAGATGATCAAGTCAATAAGAAAGCCACAAATGCCAACACAAGATGACTATCACATTATGAACAGATCAGAGCAAGTTATAATTCTACGTCTCAGAACAGGACACAACCGACTCCGCAGTCACATGTATACAAAGTTCAAGATTGGCAACACGGCCATGTGTACATGTGGACAGGCAGCACAGAGTGCCAAACATATACTTCAAGAGTGTTCTAAGCATGAAACGCTGAGGCATACATATTGGCCTGAGGAAACAACACTGGAATCAAAGCTCTATGGGACACTGTATGAACTACAAAAGACAGTGAGTTTTATTAAGGAGACAGAATTACAGATATAGACATGTTTCAAGTGTATGAAAGAAGAAGAAGAAAACATGAATCTGATATTTTGCTTGGGTATCAGTCCTTTGCCAGGACAGTTTATAACCAACTTTACCCTTGGGCTATTAGCCATATCTCTCAAAGTGTCAGTTTCGATTTTAGAATCTGGTAATATTACATATCTGCACCTGCTAGGGAGGAGAATCCATGCCAGGTTTCATCCTTTTACATTATTAATGAACTCTTTACAATGTCCTGTGACTGTCTTCCAAAGTGTAAATAGGATTAATCAATCAAGTGCCATGTCGAGTGGCATAGGCTTTCTAAACGTTTGTGCTGCTAGAGCAGACCTGGTTCAGTTACGGATGTTCTATGTTTGCGTTACTGAGGATACTTCAATACATGTACGGGATGGGATGTTCGTTATTGTTGTCATAGTCCTTGTCTCAATTGGTCCGTTCTCAGTGCGTGACTTGAGTACACTGTTTGAGTACATCTTTTTGGGGGGAAGCTGTTAGTCAAGTACACGAACCCATTTGCTTGAGTTGCAAGGCTTGAATAGATCTGGTTCAATTCCCGTTAGTCTCAATAATTTTTAATTTAAGTATAATTTAAATCTAGAATAAAATTCAGTTAGTGAAAAATGGCTAAGAGAACATCCAAAAAATTATCAGAGAGATGCGTACTACTCACTGCCAAGAAGACAATTGTGAAGTCTATTGCTAAACAGTCTTCTGCATATCGAAGAGTATTTTTCCTTTTACCATAATAACTTTCCTTTCACTATACAAAGTTGAGAAATACTTTGACACAAGCAAATGACATCAAGTATTACTGTTTATTGAAAACATAAAGGGCCAACAAAGGAATGAATTGCTCTGATCAAAATACCAATAAGGAACAAAACAAAAACATTGACAGTGCACAAATGTTTGTGATACATAAGTGAATAAAGAAAACATTGAGTGAATAAAGGAATAAAGGGCAAACATATATATATTCTGTGGTACAGGACTTGGATATCAAAGGCACCATAATGACCATCACCATTGAAATGCATGGCGACAGGAGTGGGTTTGCTGCCTTTGAAAATGAAACAGAGCGGATCTGAACTACATAGGAACATGTGTAGCAACAGCCACATCTGCAATGAACCGTGCCAAAATGGTCAGGAACATAAGACCTAAAGTGACTGTGGACCAAGATGCCATTAAGATTTTTATCATGCCTGTAGGCAACAAGAGGAAAGTCCTGGAAAATGAGATGAGTTTGAGGATCAGACTGGAGAAAGAAATAATGCTTTAACAAGTTCGACGGACTGAAGATGTTATGGGGATGGAAAGTGAGGATAAGTTTAACTCTTATTAGAGGAGGAGGAAGTACCCTGAGTATTTTCACAGGCTTCATGTCCATAAGTTATCTCGCATTGATACCTTGACTAATACTCAGGGAACTTACTCAGGGTAAGTCATTCAAGTTATCATATGTAAACGCTGTGACAAGAAGTATATAGGTGAAACCTGCTGGAGTAACCATTAAACACAGAAAATCTACTTCTGTCGCAATACACTTCAATGGTGATGGTCATCGTGGTGCTCTTGCTATCCAGGTCACTGCCCTGAGATCCTGCACCATTGATGATAGATTTAGGTATGCATTTAAAATTGGTTTATTTTTTAGCTTGGTACCCTTCCTAAAGTCCTTAATTCCGATCACTCATTTGTTTACAATTTGGTTGCTGTGGTTCTCGTTTTATTGCTGTCCATGTTGTTTTCAGTAATAGTTTTTTCATTCCCTTATCATTTCCATTGTCCTTTTTCAACAAAACCCATTGTCATGACTACTTGTTTACACGTATGTCATTTGCTACCTTGGACTTAGTGTGAAGTTTTAATATCTGCGTTCTAGTGCCTCTGTGATAGTATCCTTGTTTTTACTGTTTTTATTGTATGTTCACTGTCTGTTTTGTATATTCTTGATAAAGATCTAACGGTTGAAACGTTGAAATTGTCTTGTATACTGCTATTGGTATGTTTTCTTATTAACACTCCATTGTCCGATAGTGATAGTCTGTTAGTCATCGTCAAGTAAAACTACAAAGCATGTGTTGTACATAAGTACAGTTTTACAGCAGTATTAGCTTTTATCAATTAGAATATTGTTCATGTGTAATGTCAACTAAAAAACAACTGATAGTTAAGGAGATGAAGGGTGCTCTCTGAAATCTACGAGATAGAAAATTAATCCAAATACAATTCTTGCATCTTGGAAACAGACACATCTGAACTTCATGATCTGTCCAACCAGCACTTTACGGATTGAGTTATGAGTTGTTAAAGTTGATGTGAAGCGGGATTAGTGATACTTCCTCTTCTTCCTGAGTTTTCATTCTAAAATTCCCGCAGAATCACTCTTGTAGCAAGACAATGGTCCTGCAAAATTTCCAGCAGAATATAATCCAGAAAATGGAAATGTGATGTGTCGCCATTTTATTTGCGCCAATGGCCCAACGTATCCATCTTCTGTGATAATTAGTGATGCAGAAAATGATATTCCTAGTGCCACTAAATTAATGGAAAGTAGCTCATGGATCCATTTTACATAGCTCATGGATCCATTGAATGTTATCACTTCTTATTTGTGTCACTGCTGCACTTTCCACTGTTGGATATCCTCTGACACATTGGTTATTATTTTAGCTCATGGATCAGTTGAAGGATGATGATGTGATAGTTCCTTGTCAGATGAGATGTCCCAACAAGCTCTGCTAATGACCATTAATGATGATTTCTTTTCCATGTTTATAATAAAGGAGATGGGTTTGAAATGTGACATTTCATGAGTTCCACTTGGATTAGAAGAATGTTTGTCGACCAAAAGAGGACTGGAACTGTCAATCATCGCATAATTGTAGAAACACTCAGTGGGATATTGGAGTAACTATGGATGGCTCCTGTGTGCAATGATGCTGATCTTGATAGCTAAAACAAAACACAAATGTTTACCATAATTTAGATTATGAAAAAGTGCTTGAGTAATGTAAACAAAAATAAAGTTGCAGTTCATACAAAATTCTGTCTTTCTAAATAAATGGATATCTATAGAATGCTGTGGCCAAGCAGCTCTGTGGGCTGTTTAGGTTTAGCATCTTCAATATATTGATCTACTATTATCTCCAATACAGTCAGAGGAACAGCCCCACAAGACAGTATTCGGTGATGAAATTCCTTTATGTCAAACTGGATTCCTATGAGATAATGAAAACAAAATATTGGTTGAACGATTTATTAAAACAATAAATGTTATTTTTATATGTAACCCACATGCTTTCCTATTTAATGCTAATGCAAAATTAGTTAAATAGGTTACTAGGAAAACCTAACTATGAATAAATATAGATGAAAAGGTATAAAAAAAACTTGTAATAAAACAAAACAAGACAATTTTTGACGTATCGGTCCAAATGGGACCTTTTTCAAAAAACTAACAAACGATTAAACCAAACAAAAAAACAAAAACCTGATAACTGATTTTGACAATGCCATGTTTCACTTACGGGAAACACAACCCAGTACCAGATGCAGAAACGCACAAAAAATGTAAAAGAGAACATGTTTCCCATTTTATGCTCTAGTTTTAGAAACTACATCGAATAAAACATAAAATATTATACTGAGAACCAAGCTGTAACTAATACAAGCACTTCCCCCAGTGATGCTGTGACCTGCGATTGAAGCAAATAATAGCACAACACTGTTATAGGTGGCCAAATGTTGCATTGAAAGGACTTGTTAAAGATCTGACTGAATGTCTTTGACATAAACCATGATATTTGGAAAGATGCTACATAAAACTGAGCTGCATGGAGCTCTGCAATAAAAAAAGGTGCAACATAGTGTGAGAAAAATGAGAAATGCAGAAACTCAACAGTGGAGACTAGCTAGAAAGTTAATTGGGTACAGTACAAGTAGACGCCACCACATTTTAAATTATTTTCCTTGTCTATATTTGTAAATTTCATGTTCATTTAATAATTGAAATATTTATTTATTTAGGGTTGGGGTTAGTTAAGCAAACCATAAAATAAATTAATATTTAAATTATTAAATGATGAACATGAATTTACAAACATAGACAAGGGAACTAACTATGTGATGGTGTCTACTTGTAATGTACCATTAATGGCAGATCAAACACCACTGAAAGTGATCACTCCATGCACAAACTGTCTAAGGATCTTTGGGTCCACCATAGGGCTTATCAGCCACCTACGAACTCATAAACAAGGACACACCTCTAACTGAATTTTATAAAGTGGATATAACAAATGTTCATCATCACTTGTGAAGGTCGAAAAACATGTGCCACATCTGTTTAAAGTCGGGAGTTTATACATTTATACATGTTGGCAGATAGTACCATGGTCAGGGCCAGAGCTGATCTGGTTCCCCCAGCACGATGTGAAATCTCTGAATGTTGCACCACAAAGAGAAACGTGATTGTACAGATGGATGTACAGACGTGGTACTTCCATGTTTGATTTTTTTTTCAGATTTTGACTGTCACTAGTCTGTATGCATGGTATAAAAATCAAATTTCCATGAAAGAAGCAATCTAATGGTATAAATATAGAGAGATATAGCTGACGCCTATGTTTCCTGAGTCCGAAAAGGAAGCAAATAATAGCAACATTGTTACCTGCCAGGCAATAAGTGGCAAACAAGGTTTGGAGGATAGAAATGGCTGTCCCATCTCAGAGGATCAAAATGACCCAAGCCATGCTGAAGTCGGATGTATCAGGTCAAAAGGTGCAAATATCACAGACAAGCCATGACACAATGTATTCTATTCTCCGAACTTCCTCCTCCTAATCTGCAGGACCTTGAGAATGAACGAAAAAGAAGAAAAAAGGCTTTTAATCTTATACAGCAACTAAACTCATCTACGGTAGAGTTTTTTGTGTTAATTTATCATCTATGAACAGCCAATATCTGTCAGCAATGATACTTAAATATGATACTAAAATATAATACTTCTTACCTAGCTTCTCCTCAGCTTTGTGTCTCAGCTCCCATATCTTAATCTCACCCACTTTATATGCACATGCCTTTGGAGAGAGTAATTATTTGAGATATTAAACTGGCACACGAACATCCTAAATGTGATAATCCTCCAAATATCCAAATATCAAATTACTGTCATTATCCATATTTTCTATTTGAGATGGGTCATAGTTGAACCTCTACCTCAGGTTAATAGTAAAATGTTGAAACAAATCAATTTTTGTTTCTAGCTCCTACTGCAACTTTTGCGTCAGCTTAGTGCATGTTCGTAGACACATATGATGTCTGTTCATGAAGCAATTGCACCATCGAATTCATGCAACAAAGTTTCCAGATTTGTGTTTCTGGAATGCAGGATCTTTCAATATCAAGAGAGCACTGATCCAAATATTGGTGCGGGTTATAATTAATCCGTTCTGCCTAGACTCCATTATCCATTCGGATAATTTCTCCTCCAGCACAGAGAATGATGCTTTCTTTGACCTTGGCATCAGAGACAATTTTTTCCTTTTTTTTCCTCCACTCTCATACTTGCTTTTCGTTCACAATGAAGTGACGGGAAGCCATCGAATTGTTGGATTTCTCTGCAAAAGTGATAACATCCAATTTAAAACCAGCACTATAAGATGTTCTTTTCTGTCCAGGCATCCTTCTTATAAAACACGAATAAAATCACAATGACAATACAAATTTATGAACTGGAAGCTAAACTACTTGTGCAGTATTCTTGGCTAACTAAGTCACCGCCTTATATTCTGTTAATTAGTCCAGCCCACTGAGGCCACAGATTGACTACTTGCCGTACCCATTTCAATTAGCTCAACCAATCCAAGTTTCCCTCACATTTTGATGGTGCCATTCAGATAAGTGACAGAATGCTATCTTTCCTTATAGAAGACTTGAAACGAGGTTCCAAATCCCGACATTTCATAGGCATTTTGTAGCAAAATTCCGCCGTAATTGATTCCCCCTCCCCCTCCCACTGCACATTTAGTGGCAGACGAGATCAATTTCACAATCCTCTCTCACGTTTATTACTATATACTCCCTACAATGTAAACATACGGGTAACAAAGTTCAAATTCTTCTGTATCTTTTAAAAACAAAGAGACCTGGCGGTGCCCATTTGTCTAGTCGTTCTTTCATTGTATCGTTTCCAGCTTAGCCTTTACTATCTGCTGTATTTTTGTCAGAACCCAGTGGCAAAATAGTTTATGTAGTAATTACTATTCAATAGCGCAGTTCTACGTCAGAACACTCAAAACAAACAATTTGTTCAGGAAAATACGGTCTGTTGTTCCAAAGTCTTGCACATGTGATAAACCATCTATAGACGTGGTTAGGACGTGGTACAGAATATTCTTTGGATGTATTTTTTCCCAGAATACAATGGCCTATTCATTCCTTGATTCTTTCATTCAAGTAATGTGAGGCAAATGAAAGGAATGCCCTTGCATCTTACAGTTGCTAAAGTTTGTGTTAATTTCCATTTAGCATGTCAGTTTATTCTTATGATGACGAAGTTCATTATTACTAGCATTGTTACTAGTTACATTACATTGTAACTACATTAACATTACATTGTTACATTATTACTAGCATAGTTGGGGATGTCGGTCTATAGTCGGATCTTAGATACTTTTGGGAAGCCAACATCACCCCCTCGGCTTATTATCGGATGGGCTTATACAAGGATCTGTATGGTATGCATTTTGTATGCCATGCGAAATTGAACAAATACTGTTTGTGAAATTGTTCTAATGCCGTAACTGCCGTAAAAGGAAATGTACGCTTTGATGACTATTATCATTTGTTAATACAACTTTTTGTGTGTGGAGAATTTTTTTAGACCAGACACAGGTTCGTATTATTCTTAAAATGACTCTGATTCAGGCTTTTTATAATAGTGATAAAGTGAACTCTCCGACGAAGACAAATGTATCTAACCATTGGCTCAAATAAAACAGTAACACAACACATTTCCATTCTCTGGACTACATCCTTCTGGAAATCTAGTAGGACCATGATCCTGTTACAAGAGAAATTCAGCAGGAGTTTGAGAATGTACGCTGATGAAGAAGAATAGTTCATTAGGTACAACAACACTAGTACAAAACATGGTCTATTTACCTGTAAATATAAGATAAATAATACAATCTTACCTGTCCTGGCCAGGTTATATATCTGTTAACCTCTTGCTCTAACTCTGACTGTGAAGATAATGTATTTTCCACCATGTATTTTACAGCCTGCTCTCTGCTCCAGCTGAAGTTGACAATAAAAACATGCTTTATGAGTACATAGACAAATATTGACATTGCACAATGGTTTATATAATAATAATCATTTTTATATGATTATCATAATAATAATCCCCTCAACTAAACAATAGTTGGTCTTCACTTAAACGTGAATTTCTCATCTCTGTACACTTAAGCGAGAAAATCACTGATTGCTTGGTTGGTTTGTTGATGATTAAGTGATAACTGGGCTCATGCCCTTTGACACACAGAGGTACTCAACTTATAAATCACAAATGGATGAGTGGAAAAAATAAGATAGGAGATAATAAATAAGATAAATGAAAATTGTATAATTTTAGAGAGACATTGTTCCCTTATTTCTCCACATAATTTTTAACCAGCATTTAGACACTTATTCCATTGATTTATCAGTGTGGAAATACCTCAAGCATAAAAATCTTTTGTCTGCATTTTCTATTACATTATTACTTCATGTTCAATTGCTATGTCAAATGCAATGAAGATAATCCTCTACGACTTTGTAACTTTCAGATATTGTTTGGTGAATTTCGACAAAGCAGTAATGACCATTTCAATCTACAGCAAACTAAGTAAATCTATCAAATAACCATCCAAAAGATGTAAAAAAATGTTATACATACCCTAGAGCATGAAGACCTGTATCAACGACCAACCTGGCTGCTCGAAAGATTTCATAACCATAGCGTCCCAGCCTGTAACAGGAAATAGTATATCAGATTCAGACAAATAAAATGTACTAGATTAACACTCAAACCTATCTTGTAGCTAATGTACTGACAGTTAGTCAAGGTCTCCATGAAAACACACGTTTTCAAAAAGTATGTTCATCAAAAATATTTGCCAATTCATAACTGACATCTCTAGAAATCTAATTCTTCTTTGTTTGTTCTCAAACTCATGCAGATTAGCAGGATGTAGTTCACGGAATGGAGTGCATTGTGTCATGGCTCAACTGCGATATCTGCACCTTTCGACCTGACATATCAGACTTCAGCATGGCTTGTATCATTTTGGTCGTATATGGAAAAGGATAGCCAACTCCACCCCAAAACCTCCTTATCCATCTCTTACAACATGCATGGAAAGTAAACAGTGTTGCTATTTTTTTTACTCCCCTTTTGGGCCCTGGCAACACACATGCATAGTAATCTCATGATTGCAGGGTATTCTGTAATGGAATACAGAATATTTGTGGAATCTGTTATCGAAGAAGTAATGTGTTGATTTAAAAATTACTTTATCTATACGCTGTGGCCCTTGTTTGCTTTGCGCGTAATAGTTCTCTGGAGATGGCCTTCTTGTGTGCTGTTTGTAAGCTTGTTCCTTTGGCTTCTTTGATTTCTGTGATCCACCTTTTACATGGTCTGCCTCTGGCTTTATAGTCGTTATGTCTATGTGTCATGGCAATTTGTGGTATGCTACCTGTTGGTAGTCTCAAAGCGTGAGAAAAACCACTTGATCTGTTGTCTTTTGATGTGTTCCAATACTGGTATTGCTTTGGTTATCTGTCTGATGTTATCATTTCTAATTCTATCTTTTAATGACACTCCACGTATTCTTCGTAGACATGTCATTTCTGCTGTCACTATTTTTCTTTTGTGTTGTGCTGTCATTGTCCAGGTTTGGCACTGGTAGCATAGTGATGAAATAATAATAGTCTTGTATAATGCAACTTTAGTGTCTATGTTTACATTTTTTTTCTTGAAAATATGCGTCATCTGTCCTAGGATCTGGTATGTTTTGTTGCATCTATTTTGTATCTCTTTACTGGTTTTCCCTTATCTAGGGGTGACCTAGTAAGAGCAATTATACATTTGCTACATAATGGAGAGGATAATGCTGGTAATAAGGAATATGTAAAAAGAATGATCGAAATGGTAATTACTAGAGGTAAGGGGAATGTCTACTGCACTATGATGCTGGTTTCTGTGGATACAATTCTGACAATAACAGAAATTATAATTAAGCATGGCAAGATTCATCATGTGTTGTCTCCACATCGAAAGTTGGCTGTAACTGAGCTCCAACATCATCTGTCCCTCTTGGTAGTGTGCTCTGCTAGACTTCCTGTCTTCTACTTCTTCAGTGTTCATTCTCAAACTCCTGTTGGATCTATCTTTTAAAAAATCATCTTGTGAAAGATGTGCTAATTCTAATTGGTCTCACTGGATTTCCAACAGAATGTAGTCCAGAGAATGGAAATGTATTGTGTCACCGTTTTATTTCGCTGATGGCCCAACACATCCATCTCTGGCATTCCAGACTTCCTGTCCATCTCATGGTTTTCACTTGTATCTCTGCCTACTACATGATTATTCAGATGTTAGATCTCACAAAATTATATAACACTATTTGGTGTTAGTTTGTCACCTGACAATATAAGCCACCCCCATCGAGGCCAACTCCTTGAAGTGGAGATAGAGCTTAGTCCAGCCAAATGAGACTGGAAACTAAGATTGGCTGGGTCATCCCTGACATCAAGCAGGACCACAGTCCTGCCCAAGCAAGCACTGGTGCAGAAGTCAGAGATGCAATGCCAAGAGGCACATCAGCAACCATGGTATCATGCAACATGACTCGACAATATGTCTTCACAACTATAAGCCACCTACTTCTATTTACACATTATAAATGACTGCTTCTTCTTCTTCTTCTTTCATTCACTTGAAACATGTCTATATCTGTAATTCTGTCTCCTTAATAAAACTCACTGTCTTTTGTAGTTCATACAGTGGTCCATAGAGTTTTGATTCCAGTGTTGTTTCCTCTGGCCAATATGTCTGCCTCAGCGTTTCATGCTCAGAACACTCTTGAAGTATATGTTTGAACTTTGTATACATGTGGCTGCGGAGTCGGTTGTGTCCTGTTCTGAGGCGTAGAATTATAACTTGTTTTGATCTGTTCATAATGTGATAGTCATCTTGTGTTGGTGTTTGTGGCTTTCTTATTGACTTGATCATCTTTTTTTCTGATGGTAGGTTATTGGTACATCTGGTTGGTCTTCGGCAGCACCTTCCTTAGCCAGTTGGTCTGCTTTTTCATTTCCTGGTATTCCACAGTGAGAGGGTATCCACTGCATGGTTACCCTATACTGGTAAGACAATTCATTAAGTAGTTTTTGCAAGTGTTTTAGTTTTCCAAACTGGAGAGCTTGAAGCACCGACCTTGCATCTGTCAGGAATACCACAGGCTGTAGGCCAGAGTTGGAGTTCAGCAGTTTTTCAGTTGCCACACTAATTGCCTGGATTTCTGCATCATAATTATTGCAGAATTTCCCTGTCGGTGTTCTGATTGTATCTCTAGGCTTGTGTGGATATTCTATATTTATATATTTACACACATATATATAAATGACTGCAATATTGGTAGAAATCCCACTAATGAACAAAAAATATATCCAGTACATTATTACATCATGAAATAATCATAAAATTGCTGAATGACAAAATTAGGAAGGCCTTCAAGAATTAATTAATGTAGTAGTCACAGAAAGTAAAGAGAAAGACGTTTTCCTAAATGGTTATTTCAAAGAAACAAAATACCACAACTTGCAAGATCAAAGTGAATGATGTAGTATTAAAATAAGTCCACCAATTGAAATATTTAGGTACAAAGATTACAGCAGATGGAAGAAGTTCAACACAGAAATCAGAAGCAGAATAGGGCGGACAAAACAACATTCAGAAAAATGAAAAATATATTGTGTAATATGTCCTTGTCATTAGAGGTGAGGAAGAGAACTCTATAGTGCTTATAACACCTATACTAAACATGTGGATGTGACTCTTGGACAATTAATAAACAGGAAAGTGGAAAATTAGAGGCAACAGAGATGTGGTTCTACAGAAGAATGATGAGAATGCCATAGACTGCCAGGAAAACTAATGAGTAGGTGTTGAAAAAATCAAATGCAAAACAGATCTTAATCAATAATATAAGAAAAAGACAATCTTCATTTTTTGGCCACTTTATGAGACAAGGTTTGGAAAACATAGTCACAACATGCAAGATTGAAGGCATCAGAGACAAAGGGTGACAACGTGAGAAAATATTAGACAGTTTAACAACCTGACATGGCAGGGAAACAACAATGATCTTGATACATACTACGAGAGATAGAGAGCTGTGGAGAGCCATGATCGCCTACAGCAGCTGGCATGGCACCTGATGATGGCATTATTACCAAACACAGTGTGTAGTCTCAAACTTAATTTCTCTAGAAACTACTTTATTAAAAGATAAGCAAGTTCTGATGTTATCTGAAATCTGATTAAATGTAACATTATATATACTTACAAAGAATAATTATCTTCATAGATATTCATCTCCTCTCCAAGAGCCTCGGAATATAAACCCCAGCCCTGGCAGCAAAAAACAAGCATGTAAATATTAAACAAATTTTAATAAAATGAGTAGAAAAAGTACAAATAAATCAGAGGACTGAATCACAACAACAGTAAGTAAAATCCATAGATAAATCCCCAGTGTCAGGAACAATTGTATGTCATGTTTACTACTGGCAACATATTAACCTGCATCAGGAACAATTGTATGTCATGTTTACTACTGGCAACATATTAACCTGCATCAGGAACAATTGTATGTCGTGTTCACTACTGACAACATATTAACCTCTTGCTCTTTAATGCTAACCTGTTCGTTGTCAGATGTATATCAGCGGTGTTGTTCCAGAGGAAGGTGGCTCTAAGGTGCAATTGTTGGACATCTAAATCCATAACAGTATGCCTAGGCCTTCCACAGGGATCTTCCCTTTCACCTGTATTATTCAATGTCTACACCGTGGCAATCACACAGCAGCAGCTCGACGGAAGAGGTAGAACACTGTCTTTTGCGGATAATATCCTGATATGCAGACAAGGAAGGGATAGAATAGAAACTGTCAGATCACTGCAGAATGAGCTCTCCCAATTAACTTCCTGGTGTGATGATTCAGGGGCACTGATCAACCGAGAGAAGGCTGCAGTAACATGGTTATCTCTTAATAATCACATCATAAAGTCTGCGACACCAACGATGGAGATGAGAGGGTATGATATAATCAGGACCTCAGTCTTACAATACCTAGGCGTATGATTTGATTGTAGTTTATGTTTCCGGGAACACATTGATCATGTTATCGCTAAGGTCCGCAAAGGACTTTCAGCTCTGAGAGTGATGGCAGTGGCTGACACTAAACAATCACAGCTCATAATTTTATATGAGTCTCTTGTCCTCCCTGTCATTGAATACGCAGGCGGCACTATCACCATCAGCCACACACAGATTGAGAGAATCCAAAACAAAGCGATGCGGATCATCCTTGGTTGCACAAGGGGGACACACTGTGTGGCTATGAGATTTCTCCTTGATTATCTCATAGAATTGATATGTGGCGCACCCATGCATACCTCAGAGTGAGATCTGACATAGACCACCCACTAAACAGCGAGCTCCCCCGCATGAAGGGAAGCAAGCTCAAGAGAGGCAAATCGCGGATGGGTCGTGAAGAGGATACCGTTAAACATATCTGCTCCCCAGAAGACATAACTACTGACGTGGAATGGATACCTACTCTTATGATCTTACAAGAAGCATTCAAGACCAACATTACACTCAATAGAGAGTGCAGGGAACACAGCCACGCGAGCGTGAACACTGAGGTCAAGGCACTAATCTGCGAGAATACCGATGACACAGATGTAATTTACACGGACGGGTCTGTATCCGTCACCACCGATGGACATAGGCCTTTACATCCAGATCAAAAGGAAGAACAGAACACGAAGCCAGTGGTGCCTTTACCACAACAACAAGCAGCCTAACAATGGAAGTATTCGCAGTAACACAGTCACTCAACTGGCTGGAATCGCAATCCTATTCCCATACGAGCATACTAAGTGACTCAATAAACAAGATTCAGAAAGTAAAAACAGGTGATGTTTGTAGGGGATGGGT
This sequence comes from Meghimatium bilineatum, assembly GCA_034231615.1. NCBI lineage: Eukaryota > Metazoa > Mollusca > Gastropoda > Stylommatophora > Philomycidae > Meghimatium > Meghimatium bilineatum. Next base: position 27,056,826 of record CM067312.1, read on the forward strand.
GGAGTCATTAGAGAGAGTTAAAATGCGGGCATCACAGAGAAAGTTCACGCTTATCTTTGTCCCCGGACACTCAGGCGCGGAGTGAAACGAACGGGCCGACCAATTAGCTAGCCTCGCCACCGCATCAGATGGTCAGCTTATGGACCGAGCAGACATGCTCATTGCTCTTCATGAGTCCTCACGATCTAAGGATTTTTAGTTGAATGAGCATGAGTCAATATTGAGAATGTGGGAATTGGGAGTGAAGATGGGTGTGGCCCGTAGAGAACCCCTGACAAAGAGCTCAAAAAGAGCAGTGAATAAACATAGAACCGGAACCATCAGCCGTTATACCCTGAAAGATTTACTAAAGTGGAGATCTGAGCACCTATGGACGTGTCCGGTGTGCGAAGAGGATAATCAACAGACCTAATACCTAATAGATATTAAACTATTTCCATTTATACCCATAGCAAGTCAACTGTCAAATACTGCATGTTTCCTGTTAAGGAGTTCCAGAGAGGGATTGTGTAGCTAGTAAGTAAAGACCCCTTTTCACCATTGAGGTGCATGCAGAATTACAACCATATGTTTCAGTAACCAAGAACACATTAGGGAATGTCTTCAGTGTTATACCACTTGTTTAACTTTCCCATCCTTGATCTGGTACATTTTTATTAAATTTGAGTTGATATTGGTGCTATTTGCAGTTGAAAAATGTCATCTCTATGAGAAACTTTTTACAATCCTTCATAATGAGCTACAAAAATATATGAGAACTTTATATTTAGTTATTAACAACTTCTGTTGCCACATGACTTTGCAAGATCACTTTGATATCTACAAAGTTATTTAGACTTTCAAGAAGTAACTTTGTGAACCAATTAGTTACATCAGAATATAATGAGAATCTTGTATACCAAGTCATATATACCCTAATAACAGCATGGGGATTACCTAAGACCTCTAATGTTAAAGAGAAAAGGATGATAGTTCTAGATATGTGATCCTTCTTCAGTGTTTGTTCGAAAATTCCTGCTGATTACCTGATGTAGTCAGGAGAACGGAATATGCTGTGTCATGTTTTACAGTTTTGCTGCAATATCTGTAGCTTTTGGGCTGACACATCTGACTTCAGCATGGTTTCTGGGTCACATGATCCTATATGGAATGAAACAGCCAACTAGACTGCATAACCTCCTTAGTTGCCTCTTACGACTGACATGGAAGCTAAAATGTTGCTATTCTTTACTCCCCTTATGGGCGCAAGCATACACAGGTGACAAAAATGGTACTACAAAACAATAACAAATTTTGCTAAATATTGACTATGTGTTTTAGAGTGATCAATTGACAATGGAGACTATGTTAAATTAACATTAACTAAAGATCAGTCCTCCTCAGTTAATACTTCACCATAAGCATGACCACAGATGCTGAATGCAGAAGAATTTCACCAAATGTCACAATTTTCTAGACTGTACTAACAATATCAAATTAGTTTCTATAACTTCATTTGCCAATTGATAAGTAAAGGTAAAGGTAACTCAGTTATGAACAAGCATCACAGCATAAAGTTTTTCCAACAAATATTCTTAGCTATTGAAAGCGATTCCCTAGCCAGAGATTGCCACAAATGACCTTAATAGTAATTGTATCGCCTTCAGGACTTGCTCTGTAGCGATGTTGGTATTCCATAACCTCTACTACCCCTAATATAAATTATGTAACTTGCCCCGTGCACTGCGAATTGTCTTTTTTAAATTGCGTAATGATGAAAATTTGATTTTAAAAATATTTTTAAAATGACATGTGTTCTTGTACGACAAATTTATTCTTTCAATAAATTCTTATATCTATCTTATTTCTAATTAAATTTATAAAGTTATTTCATAACCAAACTAACATAACAAAATAAAACACTTAGTTGTCACTAACCTTCGATCCAACCTTGCATAACATAACAAAATAAAATACTTTGTTGTCACTAACCTTAGATCCAACCTTGCATAAATCGAAATATATTTCTCGACTCACTTCACATACAATGTGATGCAAATTCAATGCATGGTGTCTATACCTAATGTTGCATTGTCATTTTATAACGCAACTAACATGCTCTTAATATTTTCTTTAAAAATAAACATAATGTCCAATAGTTCCTCATGTTTAGAAAAACAATCCATAAGAATTTCACTAGAAATGGCTTCCATTTCAGATTGGCATGGATTGGAACATGATAACTGAAACTATGAACATTCTAATAATCTGCAGGTCTTTTTCACACGACCTTAACTGGAAACAGGGCTAAATGTAATTCTTCCAGGAAAGAAAAAAACCAAATTAAAAATTTTTATTGTGTCACTCAGAACACGTACTTTGATGAGATAATCTCCAGGGACCTAAAAAAAATGCACTTGTTACAGCTTGACATTGAATCCATGATCTAGTGAACATACAGATGGAATAACCTTTATGCCACAATGATCTTCAAAATTCCTATATCTATCTCCCTCAAACCATCTTCTGACCATACTAAGATCTTGTGAATGACTGACATTTTTTACATGTAAATTTGCACATAACATTTCTCAAATTTTCCCATAACATTTCTCACCTCAATATATGCTGTATTGAAAGAAAATCTTGCTGGTGCTAGGTAGTACTTGCTGTCTTCTGCATACCTACAAAAATCTGGCAGGTGAGTGGAGGCCAATGCATATTCTCCCTGCAAGTGGTGACCTGGTTCTCCTTCGTGTAAGCTCAGAGCTGATAGCTGATATGGAAGACTAAATGATAGTATGCAGATAAGTTTACAGGCAGTAGATATAATGACATCTATAATTATGAATACATAGAGAGTACCCGGTAGTACCTTTTCTCATATTTAGCTATATAAGGAATTTTAGTGTTAGGTCCACATTTCTTTTCCTTCACCAACTTTTAGATTGTGGTCAGCTACCTTTACTTTCCAAGAATATCTGGTACACATTCCCTTATGCTTATTGACATAATAGTCATTTTTTGATCTAAACATTTGTTCAGGTAAAACAAAAATGGAACCTGAACCATCAAACTAGAAAGTCAGTGCTCTAACCATTGAGATACTTTGATCTATTTAAAACATGACATTAATGTTTCTTCTTCTTCTTCTGCATTCGTTCTCAATCTCCTGCAGATTAGAAGGATGTAGTCCAGAGAACGGAATGCGTTGTGTAATGGTTTACAGCATTGCTGCGATATCTGCGCCTTTAAGCCTGACACATCCGACTTCAGCATGGCTTTGGGTCACTGACCCTATATGGGATGGGACAGCCAATTCCATCCCATAACCTCCTTAGTCGCCTTTTACGACATGCATGGAAGGTGATCAGTTGCTATTCTTTGCTCCCATTTCGGGCCCCGGCAACACACGGGCGACATTAATGTTTAATTTCTGCAACACCATGCTTTTTTCTGCATCTAGATAACACTTCACATATGTTATTGGGACATCCTACTACAGGTCTAGATGAATATTCCAGGAACTATCACAGCTCTGCACACATTGGTGAGGTTTCACACCTCTGGCTATTGCATAAACACTCATGAATTGTTAAGTCAGGGACTGTTCATTTGTGTGATATTTTCAGCATTATCAATGTTATAATAAAAGTCACTAAATTCACAAAACAAATTTTAGATACCTAACATAAAATAATTTCAATTATTTCATACAATCGATAATTAATTAAACTGCAGTAAAACTATTTACTAATAAGTATTACCAAAAAAACACAAAGTAATAAGTTTTACAGTTCATGAACAGACGGACACAAAAAAATATATGAGGTGTTTTCAAATTAAATCCGCCCGTGCTATATAACCACTATCAGCATGCGAGGAGTGTGAATATGTCATCACTGGTGTAATATGTACACATTTATTACCAAATGGTCATGTGGTCATTCTCTCTGTATACTTAGTGTTGTGTGGAGGCAGTCGACAGAATAGCTAGTGTGATAACAAATCCATCGAAATTTGACCAACAAGTGTGTGCTAGAGTGATTGTTTCTTAGTTTTCCAAAGCGATATAAATATGCAGCCATAATTTATTCGACCTTTCACGTTTGGAAACCGAACTGTGTGTGCCTAGCTTCAGTGCTGACAATTATTTTATTTCTTCATGGATTATGATTTAGTGTTTCAGCTACTGTAGATCAAAGAATGGTGTTTGAGAGAAATGTTTATAATATTTAGAAGTGATGTAATCGATGTCATTTACCATGAGGAATTTGAGGATCCGTGTTTTCTACAACTAGGTCTATGTATGACCTTGACGCAGTAAGTTCTTTGTGTGTGTTTGTCAATGTTCTTGATTTTGATTATACACAACATAACACTTGACCCACACAAGCAAAAAACAACCTCTTAATCATATCAGCACCCATTTATCTCTATTGTCTCAGAATTTGAAATCAATAACTCAATAAATAAAAATGTTACGCCAAAAAAAGAGAAACGTGTGCAGAAAAACATGTCATAAAAAAACCATGTCATAAAAATAAAGGTGTCAGATGCAATATGTGCTATTTTTATCTAGGCTGCTACAGGTTAATAACTTAAAACAATATAAATTTTAGATATATTAAACATATTAAAAAAACATGACAGTAATGATCACAGCAGACAAGTGGTTAAAAATTGAAAAAGATTTAGACTGAGAACATTGAAAATTTGATTTTATCTCATGGTTAAAAAAAACGGCCTGTCCTTGACCGGTCAAAAATTTGTTGAGTGATAAAATGGATTGTTAGCATCTGACGTAGTTTGTGGGGGAAAGCCCATAGATTGTAGGAAAAAAAACACTGCATATTTTTGCCCCCACCTACCCTATTTCATATATTGTTATAAAAGTGCACAATTAAAAAACATGAGAAATAAGAATTAAACAGAACTAAGTCAAAATAAATGGAATGACAAAACAGTAAGAATGACAAAACAACATAGACACCCATCTCTAAATAAATGAATGATTTGTATTAAGACCAAATTATTTAAGGGTGTCTACTGAAACATATAACAATTCTCAAGGGTGTACCTAACCCTATCCTTAACTCTTTCAGCACATAATTATACCTGGTGTTTTTACGTAATTAATTTTAGGCTAACTTTTTGGACCGCATCATGATTCAGGCGCAAGCTTCCTGAAGACAAAGTATTAGCTATGGAAAGTCATATAAGGTATCAAAAGAAAGATAATTGAATGTGGAATTCAAATACAATATAAAAATATAATAATTGTAAGAACAACATACAAAAACTGCACCAGAAACAGGAATGTTAGCTGGATAGACATTTTTTTAACATATATTTTCTTCTACTCACCCTCAATTTTACTTGTCTTGAAATGTTGATATCCATTCTTACTAAAGTACATGCATTGATAGCCCATTTACTAATCATAATTAGTTTATTTGAAGTAAATCTATCAACTGGCTAGTGTGTTATTCTATTTTTAGTGCGCAATGTCCAATTTCAGAACCGAACAAAAATATTGTGAAAATTCAGGAAATATTTCCAAGTATTTAATTTTCAAAGATGAAATTTTTATTCCACTCAATATTATCATTAGGTCTAGCTATATTTTATGTATAACATAATACAAGATTATCATTGATGTCACTAGGCATATCTGATTCTTCAGAAACAATATCAATATAATTTTTGAGCTCTTACCTCTAATCTATTAGGTGTAGGTCTATTTCTTTTCCGATTTTCAACAAGTCGGCAACCTCCACTGTCAAAATCGAAAGCACTGTTGTTTACCTTGAAATCACTTGAAATAACATCTCCAATTATAATACTCAGGAATAATAAAGCCCGGTGTTTGCTGAAGGATTCAGCTCTCTTGCTAGTGCAACATGAAGTCATTTTGCTAATTTTGAAATCCAGAACCTAACTTGTTTGAATTATAATTTGAAATAATTGTACCATGCTTGGGATTGCTGATCAAGCTGATGGTATCCGTTTGTTAGCCAGATTTCTAAATGTTAAATGGCTAAATAAGTTAATAGTTGTCATTTACGAACCAAACAAGGCCAAAACGGAGGGTATATATGGAGTTACGTTATACCGTGCATACGTAGTCAAAGGGGGGAGACTATGCTACGTTAAAACGGACATACGTAGGAATTGAGTTAATGGAATATGATTCCATTTCAGTGAACTAGATGTCATTTTTGCAATTTTCAATAGTTCTAGACAACCCAAATCCCTTCTCTCGATTATGCTAGGAGCAGTACCAATCTAGAGCTATAAGTAAGATTCATGTGCTAACACAAGAATCAAGAGTTACAAACTTGTACTCCTTCTAGGTTTTATCATCATCAATGTGCTATCACAATTATTTTGTGTTACAAGAAGTTTAAAATTGAAAAGGAATCAATTCTACAAACCAGTTATCTAAGTTGTGAGAATTTATGTAGTAACTTCCTTCTCTGGAGCCATCTGGAGTTCCACTCAGGTAGTAACCCACTGGTGCATTCTTCATAAAGTCTGGAGTCTGCTGAATTCTGATAAAAATTACACAATTTTATTTTTATTATTTAGCACTGTGAGTTCAAAATAATATTACAAAATAAAGACAGATTTTTTTTCTTTCATTTCAATGATATTGTAACAGTAAAATCATAATCATCATCAAGTGCCATCTCTGCAATGAAAGTTGGCTGCAACAGACATCCAATATCCCGTCTCTTGTTTTGGTGGTGCATTCTGCTAGACTGTAACCTGTCCATCTTGTGATGTTATTCTCCCATTGTATCTCTACCTACTTCTTGCTCGCCTCTTTTCGACTTTACTCTCAAGTAAGGTCTTCAACAAGGTGTCATGTCTTTTAATGTGTCCAAAATATTTTATTTGTTTGATCTTCACTTTCTTTAATAATTCTTTCTTCATATTAAGTGTTGTTAGAACCTTTTTATTTGTTTCCTGCTATTTCCATGGTGTTCTCCCTATTCTTTTATATATCCACACCTGAAAGGGATCAATTCTGTCTTCTAATTATTTTTTTATTGTTCATGTTTCTGAGCCATACATTAATATAGAATAATTGTAGCATTTTATAATTCTTATTTTTAGGTTTGTAATTTGTTTAGATGTTACTATTTTCCTCATGTCATTGGAAATACTTTTAGCCATTTTTATTCTTCTTTAACTTCTGTTTCACATCTGCCATCATTTTTGACCATTTCCAAGATATTGATACTGTTCGACTTGTAGTTTCTCTCCATGTATTTTATTTTTATCTCGTGTTCTTCTTTGACTTTGCTGATTTTCATGGTTTTTGTTTTTTGGGTGTTTATATCCAGTCCATATTCTATTGTCTATTATCTTTTCCCAGGTGGAAGCTGGTTGATAGCATCCACACTTGCCATTAAACCATACCTGTCAACCTGTTGAAACTGAAAACCATAAAAAGAGTTATGAAAAGCCATAATTGAGCATGAAAATTCGTAAAACCATATACAATGGTGAGGAGTGGGGGGGGGGGGGGGGGGGGGGTACTCCATCTGCACAAAAAAAGGTCATTCAGGTTTTTTGCCTTTGTTTAACATAGACAGTCATAGTGTGGGAAAATTATAGAGCACAAAGACTGGGCCTATGTATCTTTATGTAACTTTAATACGAAAAATATGAAAAAAAACATTAATACAAAGAATGGATGCTTAGATCCGTTTGAAACTATAACAACATGTTAAGTGCTCTATAAAGCGTTGGACAATAATTTCTACTATCCATGAATAGTGCACATCATGCATTTATGATCAGCGGAGATCGTACAACTATGACCGGCACGGATCATGCATCTATGACCGGCAGCAATTGTGCATCTATGACCCGCATCGGTCGTGCATCTATGACCGGCATCGATCGTGCATCTATGACCGGCAGCGATCGTGCATCTATGACCGGCAGTAATCATGCATTATGACTGGCAGAGATCGTGCAACTATGACTGGCGGAGATCAAGCATTTATGACCGGCGAAGAATGTGCACCTATGACCGGCGGAGAACGTGCATCTATGAATAGCGGAGATTGTGCATCGGCTATCAACGGAGGTCGTACAACTATGACCTGTGGAGATTGTGCAGCTATAACAGGCAGGGATCATGCATCTATGAATAGCGGAGATCGTGCATCTATGAATAGCGGAGATCGTGCATCTGTGAATAGCGGAGACTGTGCATCTATTATTGGCGGAGACCGTACAACTATGACTCATGGAGATCGTGCATCTATAGCAGCGACGGCTTCATTTTTCAGTCACCGGCATCATTTTATTTTCCGTTTTAATTCCTAAAAAGAAACATAACGTGACAATAAAATATTGGTTTAAGATAAGTCTAAAGATCAGATTTAGGCCTACATAAATAAATAACATATTCTATTATTTAACTATAGGCCTACCTACACTACCTAGGTCTAGGAGGCAAACAAAAACTTATAATATAAATTAAACGATCTATATAGTAGGCCTAGAAACAAAATACATGTGCTACTAGTATTTGTGTACTGTAGACACACTGAGTAACATTGTCAATGCACATGGACAAAAATTCCAGAAGTTCGGTATAAATACAACGTCCCCAGCACAGAAAATAATTAAAGTACTGGGTAGTGTGTTAAAAGCATTGTTTCCAACAATACTTCGCCCCAAGACCAGTCAAAGAAAACCCCAAACGACACTATTGTGAATTAAACCCGCACAAATCACTGTTGCCACTAAAACATATACAAAAATATCAGTGTCACCACTAAATTTAGTAAAAAAACCCAAACGTACAGAACTGCAGAAATTCACGTAAAAACCTGTAATTGCCGGTGTTCGCCCGTAAAGCCGTACAGCTTTGGAAAAAACCATAAAAATTATGGCAATTTATGGGCAGTTGACAGGTATGCATTAAACGTAGGGGTGGGAGCTGTAAGTTTCTGTTCAAGGCCAGATGTGACACTTGAGACGTGCTGAGTTCGTGTGGAGGATTGTCGTAATGTTATCTATCCATCTCTTTAACTGTCTACCTTTGGCGCTCTGTATCCAGATGATTGTTATAAGCTCTCAATGGTATTTGGCTTAGGTCAATTCTCACAAAGTGACCAAACCACTTTATTCGTTGATGTTTTATATATTCGATACAAGGCATTATTCCTACTCTTCTTCTGATATCGTAATTTCTTATTCTGTCTAGTTTAGTGATCATAGTTGCTTTTCTCATATATATTCTTTATATATAAGCTGATAGTGCAGCTGATAAATGTTTGTCTGTCCGAATCACCCCTAATCTTCAAGGCAAGAGAGGAGTGTGACTACAGTAAACTAACTAAACTATTAAAAGGACTGAGGCAATAAAACTCAGCAGATGCTAGAACTGGTCATATAAGATTTTTTTTTATAGTGTAAAATAATGCATTAGTATAGTATATATCCTACTTCATGGGCCTCTCTGGCAAGTTTTTGAACAGCTCTGAGATCTTGGGACGGAATTTCTTGTAGCAAAGGTCTTTAGTGTACTCTAGCACTTCATCCTAAAATATTTTTGTTTCAAAAATTGATGTATTCCATACATAATCATACTTTCTAAAGATGTAAAATTTAAATGCAACAAGATGATGATGATAATGATGAAGTTATTCCTTTAGCTATTAGCCTATAGCTATTGACAGCTCATAGCCTTTCTGACAAAAGCGTAGGTCCTCTTCAGTAGCATAATGAAGGTGACTACAGTAGGTCCTCCCATATGACAATTTTGAGCAGAATGTCCTAATTTATTACACCGAAACAGGCATTCTTACTGAAATTCCACATATGTTTATGGTAATTCTTGATTTCTTTAAAATGAATAGCAGCCTCAGCTCTTGCTGCGCTTAACTGCTGCGTGTCACTCACATCCTCAGTTTTCTCAATATTGTAAGTTACACAAGCCTTGTTCTTCCACGTGATTAAAAAGGCTGTTAGATTGTAGTGTCCCACCGAAGACGGATGTGTCGGGCCATTGGCGCAAATAAAATGGCGACACAACACATTTCCATTCTCTGGACTGCATCCTGCTGGAGATCTAGTAGTACTGCTACAGGAGAGATCCAGTAGGAGTTTGAGAATGAACGCTGAAGAAGAAGATTGTAGTGGTAGGAGTTGTAACAAGATTCTCACAAAACTCCATAGCGTCCCATCTAAACTTTGCACGGTCGGATGTCTATGCAATTGTGCAACATGTTTTTACCGCCCCTATCTACACTGCTTGAAGTCAGATTGACTCTCAGAAACTTCTACTTCAGCTTCATTTTCATAAATTCTATTGTCCTCGTCCAATTTATCGTCAACTTCACTCTCCACCTTGTCATGACATTGGAGCTTGACCTCTTTTGCATCAATGCTTTTCTCTACTTTTAGGTTCTCTACATCTCGATTTGACAGATTCCAAATGTTTTGAGAGAACAATTTCTAAATTTTAAGTAGTTACAAATAACAGATTTGGGATGCAAATATAATTTATGAGATGAGCAAAAATACATGGACTTATATTTGACACTTGCATGCTACTATCAACATTCATACACTCACGTGTTGTCAGAATCGCTATTCCTGATCCATTTTACATCTCATCTTCTCTATCCCTTCTAAATTATTAAAAAAATTATAATACAAGCTCATTTTCTAATTATTCTAGGTTGACACATACAAAAATAACAAAATTCTACTCTAACATTGTATCATGAAAGAGAGAAATTGTGATTAATTCCTTACTACATGAAAATATGATCAGAAAAAAAATCACTAAATAATATTAGTGTGAGAGTCTAAGAGAAACATCCCTCTCTTTATCTGTCTTGAGATCTGAGGAGTATTAATTAAGTGGTCTATTTCTGAGATTACCTGCTATTAAATTGATTGCAACCTTCTAGAAAATACATAAACAAAATTACCATGTGGCCCATATCTTATTTACATTAACTTTTGACAACATTGAATCAAATTGTTTTATTTCTTGCAAGTTAAAAGCCTTCTTCCAGATGAAATTTGAATATAAAAGTGTTCATATGCTATGTATTTAATTAAAATTATATTATCTTCAGTCTCATATCTCTCTTGACTAAGCAGTGACAATTCTTAGAATTTCTATATCTAGCTAATGTGGACATGCTGACTAAGTGTCTGTGGTACATCTGACTGCCTACACAAACTAACTATACTATCACACTAGAAAACAAAATTACCATGTCAGAAATAGTAGCATATGGAGCGGAGAGACTCAACTTGCTTATCCCTCCAGAATTAAACTCAATTCTCCAGAAATAAAATATTTAAAAAAATTAGATCTAATGACAATTTGTTCTATCTCCTTTAAAGTAGTTGCCATGTGATTGTATACACCTATACCAGTACTCCTGCCACTAAGAAAGCACCTCTTATAGGCACTTTTTGGAATAGGCTTAATTTGTCTTGTCATGTTGCCTTGAATATCTTAAATTTCATCAAATCTGTGACCTTTCATTGTTCTCTTAAGTTGTGAGAACAAAACAAAGTCACATTAAGCAAGATCGACTGAGTGTGGGGTTCTGAGAACAATGGAATGTTGCATTTTGTTAAATATGCAATATGCATTCCTAGTGACAGACCTGTGTACAGGGATATTGTCATGATGCAGAATTCAATTTCTTGCTTACCACTTCTGAAGGTGATCTCATCTCTGCAAAGATTAGTGTCTACTTTTGCAACGGAAATACTACTCAAATGCTTTAGATAAACTTAGCATTCTTCTAAAGCTTACTACACCATTTTGAAAGTTTTCTAACCACTGTTTCCAAGACATACGCAGAAATCAATGCATACACTACTGAATATTAATGTCTATTTTTGAACTGTAACGATCACTACTAGGTCACATTCGCTTAAACGATTCCATAAAACTCATGCAAACTTTGGTTTGGTACACACATTAGCACATGGTTCTCACATAACACAGGTTAATATTACCATGCAATGTATTACAGTTTCCTGAAAAAAATATGTCCCTAAACTTGGTGAATAGCCATCATAATCAACAATAACATATTGTTAATTTTTTAATAATACACTTTTGAGTTCAGTACCTTTGTCTTAAAATACCCCTTCTGTCTTTTTGCTATCGTTTCCATAATCTGTGAACAAGTCTGCCCCAGCTGCTCCTTCTCAGCCAACTTAACTATCTGCTCTTGAATGCGTGCAACTTCTCTGAGCCCAAGGTCATGAACTTGCTGTGGGCTCATGTTGCAAGTCAAATGAAAATTCAGACACTGTTGGTACCAAAGGTGTCCTTCCTTTAGAACACTAATTCCTTCTTGAGGCCGCAAATGCTTACTGTATTCCTACATATAAATAAAAAATAAAACAACCACTATAAGTAATTCTGTCTTATGCACATCAATGCTGGAATATAATTTCTTAATTAGCTCTACAAAATGGTCTTATTTAAGCTATGCAGTCATATGGAAAAACAACAAAATAGAAACGAAAGTGCTAATGTTACGAACTTTGATTTTTCCGGTTGCAACATACGGCTGTGAAAATGGACCCTAAGTAAAACAGCGGCAAAGAAGATCAACACTTTCGAGCTGAAATGCTACAGAAGGATGCTTAGAATATCATGGAAGGAAAAAATCAGAAACTCAGATATTATAAACACATTGAAGATTTCAGAGTATTGGTTACTAAACACAATAACAAGAAGAAATCTACGCCTGTTTGGTCATATAAAGAGACACAACTGTTTAGAAAGACAAATAATGGAGGGAAGAGTACCTGGGAAGAGGAGAACGGGCAGACCAAGAAGACGATGGACTGACGACATTAAAGATAACATGAAAACATTGCTAGAAAATGCAAGCTACATCGCCAAAGACAGAGAGAGGTTCGTTCAGAGAGTTCATTGGGAAGACAACATTCTGGAAGGAATACGTCACATGATAGTCATATGGACTCTGTGGTTGAAAGTAGATCACCATAAATATCTTTCAATGGTTGCTTGCACGCTTCGATGTAATTGGATGTCTGTATAATCATCATCAAACCTATGACCCATCATGGATGCAGGGATGTCACACTGCAAAAATCAACACAATAATTCTACCATGCCTATCTATTCTCAGCTCCAATCATCATCAAACCTATGACCATTCGGGGCTGTAGGGATGTCACACTTGAAACATCAACATAAAATCCTAAAAATTCATATCTACTCTCAGCTCTGTGTTTAATTGTGGAGAAACTTAATTCTGTAGTCTTTATCCTGTAGTCATTATCAATCCATACTTTCCTTTGTCCTCCTATTCTTCTTTTCAACTGTCTCCTGCAGAATAGCATTGAAAAGGGAATCATGTCTCATCAATTGACCAACCCATACAAGTTTGTGATGTTTCCCCACTTTCAGATGTTCTTGTTGACATGCCAGAGAATGTATTGTTTCTAATGTATATGTTAGTTTTATGTATTTTATACTGAATGCGAAATATGCATCTGTAGCACTATTTTCAAGAGCATGTGTTCTTCTTTCCATGTCTCACCCATGTGGCAACCGGAAATTAGACTTCTAGTTCAGTGTACAAAGAATAGGGCCTTTTCAATCATGTTATAGGAGATGGCTAAAGAAAGTTGGGGGATAGACTGATAACTTGTCACCTGTAAACAAATCATAATTGTCACATCTTGTCTCAATTTCTTACTTGAAGTACCTCCACATTATGCCACAGAAGTAAGAAACTACCTTCATCAATAATTTCCAGACAAATGGATTGGAAGATAAGGTTCCATTGAATGGCCACCAAATTCATTAAATTTTAGACCTTTAGATTTCTTCTATGGGAAGAAGTAAAAACCTTTGTCTATAAAACTCTTTTGTTGGAACTTCATAATCCTTTGCAGTGAATAATTTATGCTTGTGAATCTGTCACACCTCATATGCTTCAAAACAGATGGAGAGCATATTGTATTGACATTCTTTGGGCCATAAAGACTCTCATGTTGAGATCTACTGAAACTTTGTTTTATTTTAGTTTCTACTGAAAAGTATTGTGTTTCAATAAAACTGAAATCCAGTCTGCCATTAATAGTATAAGAAATATTGACATTTGTTGTTGGTAGTGATTTTGCCAGACACACTGTACTGGACTTACCTCTTCCAAGTAAGTCTTCAGGTTTTTAAAAGAAGGAAGAATTTTTGATTCCACTATGGCTCTTGCAATAGCTTGAAAATTCTCTCTGTAAAATAATATATCTATCTGTGAATATAAATTACGTCAAAGAAATTGAGAATACTGCATAGAGAATAAGATACTTCTGACATTTTGCATGTATTCATAGATTAGGCTAAGCTAACAATGTTGAAACAGACTTTAATCAATAATATAAGAAAAATACAATCTTCATTTTTTGGCCAATTCATGAAACAGGAATGTTTGGAGAACATAGTCACAACAGGGAAGATTGAAGGCAACAGAGACAGAGGGCGACAACGTGAGAAAATATTAGACAGTTTGACAACCTGGCACAGCAGGGAAACAACAACAATCTTGATACATAATGCTGGAGATGTGTGTTTGTCCATCACAAATGATGATGACCATTTTTTACATTCACTTTTGAAAATTCAGTTAGAATTATAATCATGCAATAATAGTTCATAGATGGCTAATGAGCCCTCTTCAAGCTGTAAATGTCCTTGGACAGCTCGGACATGGAATGACTACTGTAGGCGGATTTTGGTCTATCCGTACTTTCTAGCTACTCTCTGCTGTCGGACTGCAGCATATTTCCTATTTTCACAAGATGATGCGCTCTTTTTGACTGTAGAGTGCCATGTAGATATATTTTGTGCAAGTTCTTCCCATGTGTCCTGGTCTATTTCAAACGCTTTCAGTGAGGTCTTTAATGAGTCCTTGTTGCCCTTTTTTGGCACCTTGAGATCGCTTACCCTTCTCCAGTTCACCATAGAATGCTTGATTCTTGAACTCTGATTCATTCTGATAACATGCTTGATTCCAGCATGAACTCTGGCCTTGGGACAGGTTTTTTTGTTGTTCCGCCCACCCACTCCATGCCCGTAACTAGTTCAAGCACAACGTTGGCCTGTCGGAATGCTGGAGATAGAGAGCTATGTAGAGCCATGATTGCCTATGCCAGCTGGCATGGCACCTGATAATGAACAATGGTGATGCATTAACATTTTACTAACCTAATTCAACAATCGTTGGATTCCCAATGCAAATTATTCAATAAATGCTGGACTCATTAATATAAAGAAATGTATTTAATATATTGAGGGACAAAATAAAACTAATATTCATAACACTGTCAATAGAAAGAATATAAAAGTATACATTTAATAAGTTGAAGCAATGAAGAAAACTAATCACTACAACACTGTTAATAGAAAGCAACAAGTGATCAAATTCTTTAAAACTAGTAGCTGAACTGACATTAAAAATATTGAAACATACATATTAAGAGTAGGTCTACTCATGCTTTTTCTACATATCTATGCCACTAAGCAGGACACAACACTTGGCATTATGGAAACTCATGTAGACATATTTCAAAAGTTAGGTGTTATTTTAGGATCACATAAGGTTTTTTGTGTGTTTCATCAATATCAGCTTTTCATTTTCGCAGCTGTTCAGATTCTCATATGAAGCATGATCATAGATTCAAGGATTGCAGCTATCAAAGAAATAAACTACTCAACTTTGGCATTATACTGTAATAGATGGACAATCTCCAGTCAACCCTTCTGTATAAATGAATACCTGAATCACTCAGATCTATTTATGCTTTTCAACTTATTGCAAAGCATATGTCCTCAGTGAACTTCTTCCATGTGTTATATCTTTAACCACTGTTTCCAGTTCTTTTCATGCCCTACCCAACCTTTCTATATCTGTATCTAACTCTCCAAGTATTTTTATTCTCCCACTAAAAATATATTCACTCATTAAAATTTTTTATAATTTCTAACTGGCTATTCATCATCATTAAGAGTTGCTTCAACAATGAAGGTTGGCTGCAAAGGACCTCCAACATTCATGCTTTGGTGTGCACTCTGCTAAACTGTAACCTGTCCATCGTGTGATATTTCCCTGCCACTTGTATCTCTGCACACCTATTGCCTTTTGTCCCCTTAACTCTACACTCAGGTAAAGTCTTCAACAAAAAGTCTTTTACTATGCCCAAAATACTTTAATTTTTTATTTTTATTCTGGTTATTAGACTATTTTAAAGTCAAAAAGAAATATAATTTGCATGACATCACACTTACAGTTTGTCTTTGGACAAATTGGGGTGCTCTTCAGTAAATGGCTTCAAGAGTTCTAGTTTGTCAACAGGTGTGCTGAGGATAGTATCTATTTGCTGAGGTACAACATCCTAAAGAAATGAAATTATCCTCAGTAATGTCAAGTAGATAGATTATATCACAAAATAGAAAATCGCACTCTCTAAAAATACCAATGCTAGGTAACACCACAAAAACACCACAATTTATTTTCAAAACTAATCCAAAACATAAACAGCTATTACTAACATAAAATTCAAAAAGTAAATAGTTATTGCTAACATTAAATCCAAAAGATAATTATATATTATTACAAAAGCAAAATCACAAGATAAACAGCTACTGTTAATTAAGATAAAAAGCAATTGTTAAAATAAAAGACAGTTATTTCCAAAAATAAGTTCAAAAGATAAACAGTTATTATTAAAACAACTGAAAAGACCAAGGACTAATATTGTGTTCATCAACTTATAAAGTCTTCAACTGAGTCGACAAAAAACAACTATGGAAAACATCAAAATATCAGGTCCCATCAAATAAAACTGTGCAAGTGTATTTAACCTTATGGGCTCTAAAGGTGACTATAGCTCCACCACTTCATTGCATAACTATCAGCCGGTAGGCGTCTCCATTCATCGACGTTGCAATGCTATTCATCAGTACAGAATCAAATGAAGTTAAGCTCATATGATGTAGAATTCCCGCCACATGAAACTAGGAATACGTCACAGCCTAAAGGTCAAATTCCTTTGCACATTATGATTGCAAGAAGGAGAAAGCCAGCTGATTTTTGTCAACAAATTTCTGAAACAATTTTGTCAATTTTCGATGCCATATTTTACTATCAAATATAATACTGCGTGGCATTGGTAAGTGATCGTCATGGAAAGTAATATCTACATGTTTTAATTGTTGTTTTTGTGTTTTAGTTGTTATATTATAAGAATGTTCGTTTATTCATTGGAAAAAAAACAAATCACAACAAAAAATGACCAACTAGGAAAACATTTTGCAGATAATCAAGCAATAATATTAGGTGAGCAACTACAACATATAGACTGCATGTAATATGTAAGGACTTTAACATGAAGATAGCTATGGCAAAAACTGAAGTAATGACATTCGTTAAAGAAGAAAGAATCACTATTTTCACCAATGTCCAACAATTTAAGCACTTGAAATAGTTCACTTACCTTGGAAGCATTAATTTAGAAAAAGGAAAAAACACCAAACTTACCAGGTCCTAGGGAAGATGTCCCCTATATTCCAAAACATAAATGTGACCATGAACACCAAACTAGCATTATTCATCAGGTGACATACTCTTTCCAAAACACAGTCTTCTTTATGGATGTTCTGAATTCCTCATGATTCTGGGTGAATTGACATGCTGCAGCCAATGGCATGTTTAAACAACTTGAGATGTCTCTTTTTCATTATTGTTTTGACGGCCTTTTCCCAGTTAACAGCAGCAATGCCTTGCATTGTCAATTTATCAATGTTGCTATAAAACTGGCAGGTACGATCACATATAACGGGCCTTTCGTGCACTCCTGTCCACAGTTTGTAAGAAATCTGTGCAGAGCGTAATTTTTTAGTATTTTGTGATGTCATTATGCCGGTTCATTCCTAGTTACAAAATATCTATTGACTACGCACTCCCAGCCCAGCCCCCTTGGATGACCCTGGTAGGCGGGGGAGGGGGTTCTCAGTGTGTAGCACGCTGGTTGATGCATTCAGCAGCAGCAAATCTAGCAACTTTTTAACCGATTAAATTAACCATTTTGTTGTTCAGTCTATCTATCTATCTTTGCCTTCTCTTTTACCCTTTATGGGTGTCGAGGGAGATACAATGATCTTTATCTCGTTTTTCTTGCAGCTTCAAATAATGTCATTTGATGTTCGTGTAATGTCTCTTTGATGTTGTCGATCCAGCCTACTCTAGGCCTACTCCTGGCTCTTCATTGATGTTATTAGTGACATCACAAAAGCTGAATGAAACTGTGCACAATATTAAAAAGTTGGAAATATATTTCATATCATATTTTGTATAATAGGTAGGCCCTAGATATGTCATCATACCATCATACCAACATTACACAAACAAAGACTATTATTCCATCACTGTGGTACTAATGTCAAACATGGATGCTAACAGAAAAAGATTACATCAGAAGATACAAAATTAAATGGTTTTCACACACTACCAGATAGCATTCCCCAAAAGACACAATGGATACAAAGCCAGAGACCAGCCATGCAAAAGATGGATAACAGAAATAATAAAAGGCACAGGAACATGCATATATGAAGCACATAAAAAGGCCGTCTCCAAAAAATTCTTCTACACCTGACGATGCAAATCACAAAGAGATAAAGTGGACAGATAGTTAAAATAAGACAGTTGTTGCTAGAAACACTTTCTAACAAGATAACCGTTATTGTAAAAAATAAACAGACAAAACTAAAACATTTATTTACTTACCACTGAGCTTGAGAACTGTACAATACCTTCTTGTACCCCTTTCTGCAAAGCAGCAATCACCTGCTCTATCTAGAGATTATAAAACAAAGTTAACTATAATACAATGTAACAATATATTATATGTGTTATTAACCATTTGAGCCAAAAGCAGTTCTAGTTTTAATTAGGTATTGATACTTTAGATGGGTTTCACAATAAATGTGTAGAACAAGCTAGCAATATTTTAACATGTAGGCCTATAACTAAATTAGGGCTATTCATCTAGCAGAATTATTGGCAAATGTGGCCATCTGGAGCAAATTTTTAGCCAACAACATAGGACAATCTTTTTTTATAGCGTCATCCAGAAGGCATTTTCATAAATACCATTTTACCTTAAAGTGACAAAATACAACCACCACCCATTACACCATCGTCTAGATGAGTCAAAGGGAACACGTATTAAGCATGTCAGATCATGGATGGCAGAGGCTGAAGACACACTGCGAATAGTATGTGAATTGGAAGAAATAGGAAAGGGCAGTGAATGGGTGGAGGTAGACACTGAGAAGAAATCACTGACTAAAGTAATAATACAACTAGATAAAGCGTGTCGAAAATGGACGGCAGTCAGGCCTCAGGATACAGCGCAAGAACTCGCCCAACTACACTCGAAACCACAAGACATAATTATGTACACAGATGCATCTGTAAGCAGAAACACAAATAAAAGCGGTTGGGGTTTTGTTGCCTACAGAAATGGCATGAAGTTGGTTGAGAAATCTTCAGCCTATTCTACTGTCACATCGAGCATGAGGATGGAGATAGAGGGAGTTACAGCAGCTCTTAATTGGTTGATAACTGATACATCAACACACGCGGTAATACTCACAGACTCTCAAAGCATGTTGCAAGATAGAAAAGTTCATGCTAAGAAAAGAATGGTGGGACTTATTGAACAACTCAGTTGTCCAAAGCATTACATGGATATTCTGCCCTGGTCATGCTGGGGTCAGAGGAAACGAGAGAGCCGACTTACTGGCAGGCAATGCGGCGATAGACGGCACATTGCTGAGAAGAGATAAAGCAGATTTAATAAAGGCAGTAATAAATTCATTTCAAAATGCAGATGATGTCAATGAGGTTGAGAACGTACACATACAGAGAATGTTAGAAATGGGAGTATTCAGTGAGGGGAGGAAAAGTAAATTTTTTGGAAAGTCCCGAAGATCACACAATCAACACCTGACCGGAACTATGAGTCTACATACACTGGGATGGCTGCTGGAGCAGAGGGCGGAGCACTTATGGGAATGTCCTGCGTGCTGTGAAGCCAGTTTCTAATCAAGAATCAAGAATAAATACCATTTATTTATAATTTGTGATCTAACTAAAAAATGTTTTATGGATAATTTTGGATATCAGCAGAATTTGCAGAGGCTTGACAGAACAAACATCACTGTAGATATACAAGAATATGTAACAGAAACTAACCTCCCACAAGATTCTCACTAAATAAAACTAGATATATATGTGCACATTTGGTTTTAAATTGTCTCTAGTTTATGTTTCAGCTTTAGTTGACTTATCCAATTTTTTTTTCGTTCTCAAACTCCCACTTGATCTCTCTTGTAGCAGGAAGTAGTTCTACTAGATTTCCAGTGGGATATAGTCCAGGAAACGATAATGCGCTGTATCACCGTTTTATTTGCGTGTATTGGCCCGACACATCTGACTTCTGCGTGATATCCTTTCAAGATGTAATGATCAACTTAGCATTCTTAGTAATTTCCCAGAGAAATTAAATTAATAAAAAACAAGCTTAATACAAATGTGAAACCTGTATTACTCCAATATATAGCACGTAACCTAACAAATAACATCGAATCTGCAGATTTTTTTCAATAGATGTCATCGTCTACTTTGCATTAGTTTGTCTAGTTTTTCTGAGAACGAACCATAGCAATACCTGCCAAAAAATCTGCTCCATCATTGCCTTTGGTCATGAAGGAGGAGGACAGTATATCCATGTAACACTTTGAATAACCGAGTTGCTCAGTAGCATGACCCATTTCTTTCTTAACATATACCTTCCTATCTTACAAAGCATGCTTAGGGAGTCTGAGAGTATGACCATGAGTTGGTATTTCCCCCACCAACTATTTGAGTACAGTCATCACAGTTTCTATCTTCATTTTTATGTACAATGTGATAGTGGAGCAGACAGACAATTTCTCAGGCATCTACTATTCCTGTAGGCACCAAAACTACATTAGCACTGCACAGATATTTGTTCTACCTATTTTCTACGGACATGTGTTATACCTATTATCTATAGATATGTGTTATAACTATTATCTAGATATAAATAAATAAATATAGATAAATCCCCATATAATAATCAACGAAGAAGAGCTTCAAATAGTCAATAAAATTTCACCTACTGGGCAGCATAAACAAAAGAATAGCGAAAGCTAGTGCCACATTTGGAATACTGCAAAAAAAACATGGAAAAGAAGGGGAATAACAACTACCACTCATAGTTTACCAGACAGCAGTAATATCATTACTCCTTTATGCCTGTGAAACATGGACAGTATATGCCAGACATGCTAGAAGACCGAACCACTTCCACCTAATCTGCCTTCATAAAATACTCAACATCCATTAGTGGGATAAAATACCAGACAGTGAAATACTGATGAAATCCAAGTCTGTAAGCATACGTACAATGTTGATGAAGGGGTAGACATGCTGGGTAGGACACATGGTCCGCATGAAAGATCAACATCTACCACAAAAGTTGTTATATGGAGAACTCCAGACTGTACCCGCAAGGCCAGAGGACAGAAGAAGCATTTTAAAGACAAGACACTCTTAAGATATCACTGATCCACTTCAACATAGACACAAATTTGTGGGAGAATCTCGCACAAGACATATCCAATTGGCATCGCATAATCAAGAGTGGTGCAGCAGCTGCAGAGAATCTCAGACATCAAGTTGCACAACAAAAATGCAATAGAAGAAAGGAAAGAGCTGTTCAATGTTCCACAGACTCCTCCCACACAGTGTGAGAAGTCTGAGTGTGGTAGATAATTCTAAGCACGAATAGGACTCATTAGTCACAGTCGGGCACACCTCAGACACCTTCATCATCATCCCAGTTCAGCTGAATGTTCATTGTCAACTCCGGCGGACAAACAAAATCTAGATATGAGTTATACCTATTATCTATAGATACAAGTTATACCTATTATCTATAAATATATATTATACCTATTATCTACAGATATATGTAATACCTATTATCTATAGATACAAGTTATACCTATTATCTATAAATATATATTATACCTATTATCTACAGATATATGTAATACCTATTATCTATTATATACCTATATATGTGTATGTGTAAGATACAATGTTAAAAACACCACACAGATAGTTAGTCTCACCCTTTGAGGTAATTTTTCAAGCCTACTGATATATTTATTGAAGTCTTCTTCTGTATCATATTTCATGTAAGAAATTGTGAGGTTTGAATCTATATGGATGCCTTCTAAATAGTTAATGGGCATCAGGTGGCTGTTGAAAATACATATTCATTCATTACTTTTCACTTTATTCACATCGATTATGTATTAGTGTATCAACAACTTGTATAATTAATATAGAGATAATAACAAATGCATTATTGGAATATTATGATGAAATAATTCCTTTAGCTATTGACAGCCCACAGCCTTTCGGACAAAAGCACAGGTTCTCAGTTGGGTAACTGGGATGACACCAGGATTCATAAGGTTGCCTAGAAGGCACAGTTGCTTAGGGGTGGGGGTTATGAATGTTGTGTTTAGTCCCTGAAAGGAGGCATTCCAGTGTTCCAGTATCCCAGGATCACCATGTATATACTTCTGGGCCAACTATCTCACATATATCACACAATGGCATATGTACACGTTTGTGAGCTGTTGAGGGTTCTCATTTTTCTGATATTTGATGGAGAAGAATTTTTCTAATATATCCCAGTGTTGGGCATTTATAAAAGTTATTGTCAACAGTTTTGTGAGAATGAGTGCACATTCAACACTCTGGAGTGTGTTGAAGTTGTATTTTGTACATGTGGCAGTGAAGTTGGAAGACGGTACTCTGGTCTTTCCTTCACAGGATGTTGATGTTGTCTTTGGGATTTTGGCTGGTCATAGAGTCAAAGAGCATGAGCTTATAGACTGCTGGATAAACAACCAATTTTATCAGGGACTTCACTATCAGTAGTTTACAGTATTTATGCACTGCTGCTGAGATCATGTGCAATATTGGAGCATAAATAACAAGAAATGCAATGATGATTGTCATAGCAACTAAGATATGCATACAGGGCAAGTTACTGAAATTAACATTAGTGCCTACCTTCTAAAAGCAAAACCCTGAAGATAAAGTCTCAGACTTTCAACAAGAAGAGCATGACACATGGTCATTTCTCTTGTACAATCAACTGTTTTCAAGGTCTCTGCTTTCTGTAAAAACTCTCGAACTGTTTTCTGTTCATAAATATTTTATATATTTAAAAGTATAGCAATGAGCTCAATTTTAAGAATGAGAAATTAAAAAGTGTTACCGGTACTTATTATATTCAGTAATTCTAATGCTGCTGTTTCTTTAACTGGCAAAATGTTTGGTTTTCTGCATGCATCTCATCAATAAAGCGATAAATACTGTCAATTGTCTATCCCCAGGTGAATGATGGTTGAGAGTATCCATGCTTGCCGTTAAGCATAGGGGTGCGAGCCTAGGGTATCTCAGTTGTTATTCCATCTCAAGATGTGTCAACTTGGTTGCATTGAGTCCATGTTTGTTCAAGGTTGTCTTGATGTTTTCTATCCACCATTTTCTTGGTCTACCTTTGGCTTGATTCTTGAACAAACTATGTCCAGATATTCTTTTGTTATATGCTCTTAATTGGTATTTGGTTTGGGCTCATTCTCATAAGGTGACCGAACCATTTTACTTGCTATCTTTCGATATTTTCAACACATATTATACCTACTATTTTGCTAATTTCGTAATTTCTTATTTTATCTAGTTTAGTAACCAGTGCAGCTTTTCTCAGACACTTCATTTCACATGTAATGATTATCCTTTGCTGCAAGGCTGTTAAAGATCATGTTTGGCATTGGTAGCAAAGTGTTGGTACAAAAATTGTAGATATTATTTGTCTTTTAATTTCCATTTTGATCTTCCTCTTCTTCAGTGTTCATTCTCAAAGTCCCGCTGGATCTCTGTTGTAGCAAGAGATTCGTCCAACTAGACCTAGTAGAATCTGTCTAGTTTTCTATTTTCTGGAGAAAAAATGCTGCGCAGATATTTTAATTCTTTGCCTTTTTCCACTTTGGTGTTATCTATTATGTCCATTGGTGTTGCAGACTTGCTAATTTAAATAACTTCTGTTTATGTACTTTAGTTTTCATGGTGTACTTTTTACATGCTAATAGCAACACACTAATATGGTTTTGCAAAAATTGCACATTTTCATATAAATACTACCGGTATATTAATTTAATAATTTTTAATGATGTAATAGTTTGGTTATTTAGACTCATCAATGACACTGACATTTTTATTTTCTGTGCTGCAAACTCAACCACATTTGATACTGTGAGCTGAAGATTGATAATTAAAACATCAAATCTCTTTTCACACCATCAAAGGATATGAGGAATACAGTTAGGCCCATATTTTTCTGTGGCAAATGTCATATTAGGAGTGAAGTAGTAATCATCATGCCAGTCACATTACTCTCCTATAAATGTTCTGGTACCAATTTCCTCAGACTGATAACCCTAATGATAACCTTTCTAATGACATGTATAAGTGGAAACAGTGCCGCCAGTCTTAGCTTCCATTTTCAGTTCGGAAACACATCTGGCAGGGGTGATTTAAGTAAGGTAAATGTGAGTCCCATGGCAGCAACCTGCCGTCGGGAATCAAGATACCTCTTCATGTACTAAACCGCAGCAACTATTTGGTGGAGTGACTAGTTCCCTTCCTTGCTGTCTTAATCTCACCTAAAAGTTCCCTTCCTTGCTGTTTTATCTCCCCTGATTCATGGGCCAGGTACTCATTTAAAGCTGAGTCAGCTGAAAGAGTGGTCATGTCAAGAGACAAATCATAACCCGAATTTTTTGTGCCCTGTCCTGGTTTCCAATCTGGCACACTGTAACCTGGTGATAGCAGGCAAACTCACTATCAACTAGGTTACCACGCTCCTCTTAAATGCATGGACATCAATTGTAACCAGTTTTCTAATTTTTGTATGACTGTCCACCAAAGTAAACAAATATCTACAATGTGCTTATTTGTGAAAAGACAGTATAGCACTAGCACTACTAAAATAATCATTTATAATAATTACCTCTTTCCTTATGTATGAATCCTCACTAATGTCATCCCATTTGTCATCATACTGGTGAAAACCACAGAAGGTGGCAAGCTCTGGACTTTCTTGCAATCTCCATCTCCATATCTCATCACATAAAGCACGGACTGCTGTATCACTGGCAGACATACCTGTTCCTGAATGACCCAGACACAAAGTTATATTTCATAAGAACTACAAAATAGAAAAATATGCAGTTTTTTAATGGAAATAAGTAAATAAGTATTTCCAAAAGTAATCATGTCATACTAACAATGGTACACAGGGACAGACACTGACTTAAGAGACTTCATCAGGATGAAAAGCAATGAACAAATTGTGAAACCTACATGGGAAGAATTAAATTAAGTGATCCCGCCGAAGATGGATGTGTCGGGCCATTGGTGCAAATAAAATGGCGGAACAACGCATTTCCATTCTCTGGGACTACATCCTGCTGGAAATCTAGTAAGATCATGGTCCTGCTACAAAATAGATCCAGCGGGAGTTTGAGAATGAACTCTGAAGAAGATTTAGTAATGGTCCTAATAACAGTCAAATTGTTATCTCCACCGAAGATGGATGTGTTGGGCCATTGGTGCAAATAAAACAGCGCCTATCCATTCTCTGGACTACATCCTGATGGAAATCTAGTAGGACCATGGTCCTCCTGCAAAGGAGATCCAGCGGGAGCTTGAGAATGAACGCGGAAGAAGAAGAAATTGTGATTGAATAACTGTCAGTCAAGTCACAGTAACATAGTTAAATAGGAAATATTAGCTGAGATAGGTATAGAAGTATTATCTTTAAAAAATAATATCTAACAAGTAAGTAAAACATAAGTAATGCAGACAAGGATGAATTTGCAGTATCAGAAAATAGTAAAGAAACATTTTTGCCTAGAAACAGAAACAAAACAAATGAGTTGAAGTGTGACAAAGAAAAATCTCACCAGCGGATCTGTCTGGTAATAAAAAAGGGCATTTATAAAGCATTATTTCCTGCACACCGAAGGTTTGAAGGTCTCACTACTGTCCTATTAGACAAGCCATTAAGCAACAGTAAACTCTCAGTATTACATGCCAATACAGTGAGGATTTCCTCTTATTGCTAAACATCTACCTGGTGTAGTATTACGGCGTTCACTTTGTACTCAAGAGGTCATAGGTTTTAATCCTTGTTGTGACATCTTGTTTATAAAGTGAATTTTTTTCTGAGATCCCTGGAGAATATCACTTGAAGAAATGGAACTACATACTATTCATGGACATCTCGAGAGGCAGGTTGACACTTCATTAAGAGGGCAGGCATACATTTGGAGTAACTTGAGTACAATGAAGTCAATCCTCTCTGCCTTTTGAGCCCTTTTTTCTTGTGAAACCTCTACAACATTTCATCTGTATAATTATGTTGCCTTTGTTGTGGTACATTCAGGGAAGCCAGCATTGAACATCAAACTGAGGGAATCAGATGAACTCAACCCAGATCATAGCTGCCAACATGTACATGGTGCCCCAGCTATGAAAAGGTGGAACCTGGAATGTGGTGAAAAAAATTATGTGCAAAATGTGACAATTTCCTAGGAGAGCCCAGAATCAGAAACACATGTTAGTCCTACATAACTGGAGAGCACCATTGGATGGCTGAGATGTGCATAATTGGCTGCCCTGTCTCTCACAACAACATGAGCCCAGACCTGGGTTGCTATGGACAACTCTAGCAGGAAAGAATGCTTGGCAGGAATGTTGAAGCTCATGACTCCAACTCTGTATGTTCTGGAAAGGTAAAAAAGCCAAAATAACCCTAGAATTTCACACTCTGAGTAGACTTTTTCTAAAAGCATTGTACACTGTAGGAGTTGCGTTTTCCGAGTATGACATAAATCTCTGGAGTCCACTCTATTACGAATAGGAAGTAAAAGCTAATTGTTCACAATTCCTGTGGATAGAAACACACAACAGCAGGTCATTTCATGTCACAACTTCTGTGTATAATCTTGTCATTACTGGACAGATCCATTTTAATAACCACATCATCAATATGCTAATGCTGACAACCAATCTATGTGGAGAAATAATACAAAGCAGAGAACACCAACTTTAAAATAACTTTGAGTACTCTTTGACAAATGTTTGTGTTTCAATGAGCATGTAAATTACACAATCCTAAGAGCGCAAAAGGGGTTGACAGTGATAAGGGTGATACTACAAAATACAGTGAGCTTTATTAAGGAGACAGAATTACA
Source organism: Meghimatium bilineatum (assembly GCA_034231615.1). Taxonomy (NCBI): domain Eukaryota; kingdom Metazoa; phylum Mollusca; class Gastropoda; order Stylommatophora; family Philomycidae; genus Meghimatium; species Meghimatium bilineatum. The sequence goes on from CM067312.1 coordinate 27,084,280, forward strand.
GATATAGACATGTTTCAAGTGAACGAAAGAAGAAGAAGAATAAGGGTGATGGCTGCTGCTTTTTGTAAACTGCTTCTTTTACTCCAATGTCAAGGGCTTGTCCTGTCATGGGTAGAGTATGATTTGGCCTTCCTGACCATTAGTCAAACAAAGACTTGTGTGTTGCCGGGCCCGAAAGGGGAGCAAATAATAGCAACACTGTTTACCTTCCACGCATGTTGTAAAAGGCGACTAAGGTGGTTATGGGATGGAGTTGGCTGTCCCATCCCATATAGCAGGGCTATTCAACTATATTTACTCGGGAGCCAAAATATAGAAAACAGGGATCATCACGAGCCAGATTTATAAAAAACACATTGAATGATTGTATACATTTAGTATTTTTATAACCTTATTTCACTGTTTTAGCATTGATCCACGGGCCACTTACTAAGCCTTCGCGGGCTGGATGTGGCCCGCGGGCTACCAATTGAATAGCCCTGCCATATAGGGTCAGTGACCCATAGCCATGCTGAAGTCGGATGTGTCAGACCGAAAGGAGCAGATATTGTAGCAATGGTGTAAACCAGGGCTATTCAAATGGTGGCCAGCGGGCCAAATCTGGCCCACGGAGGCCTAGTAAGTGGCCCGCGGGTCATTGCAAAAACAGTGAAATAGTTATAAAAAAACTAAATGTATATAACTATATTTGGACCTCTGGCCCATGATGATCCCCATTTTCTACATTTTGGCCCCTAAATATAATTGAATAACCCTGCTGTAAACCATGACACAATGCATTCCGTTCTCCAGACTACATCCTGCTAATCTGCAGGAGTTTGAGAACGAACGCAGAAGAAGAAAAAGAAACAAAGACTCAATAAGATTTAAAATAAAGCTATTCATATTGTTCTTGGATGTCCCAATGATACATTAACAGCAGAGATGAGCTACTTGATGGATTATCCAACAAACAGTGGAGATATTCCATGTTCCATGTTCCGTTCATACCTGCACATCAGTGTCAACAAGAACTATCCATAAAATGATGACATCGGAAGTATTAAAAAGGGGGACAGTCATGGGCTATGGTAGGAGAGGTTATAAAATAGGTATCTGCATTAGTGAACAAAGCATGGAAAAGACTGAGTTTACTACTAATAGTTTACTAGTTTACTACTTAAAATTCTTCTTCTTCATCATTCATTCTCAAACTCCCGCTGGATCTCCCTTGTAGCAAGACCATGGTCCTACTAGATTTCTAGCAGGATGTAGTCCAGAGAATGAAATGCATTGTGTTGCAGTTTTATTTGCACCAATGGCCTGACACATCCGTCTTCGTCGGACTAGTTAAAATTAATATAATTTACTACTTCCATTATCCTGGAAATATGAAAATTACATTCAGGTGCATATAGATTCAGGCTCTGATCAGTAAAAATAGATGGAGATATTATTGTCTACACTAATGGGTCAATGGCTCAGCATGTGCACAGTGGATGGGTATTCACAGCTCAAAACATAGTGAAGTGTATTAGGGGAAAAGGTGCTTTCTATACAACCACCATGACTGTGTGGCAATTGGGGCCTGGACTTCTAGTTGAGGGTGCAAAGAAAAGGGCCACTGTCTTACTTCCAGGAATGTTGTAGAAGACCACTAAGTACCATTGGGGGATAGACTCACAACCTATCACTTCTGAAAAAAATCATTGTCACATCTCTAAATTTCTTACTTTTATTTCTATCAAATAATCCCCATGTATAACAAAAATTTGCAGCCTTTATCCTATTGTGGCAGACTTTGTGATGGGGAATACTAGATGTGCCATCACTGCAAATGGGTCAACAAATCTGACAAAAAACTGATGAGATATTTTGCCCAGATGTTTGGACTGTGCCTCTGGCTGGACATGTTAACCTTGCTGCACTGGAATGCTTCCCTTCTGGGACTAAACATGGATCCATAAACCCCCCTTACACATCCATGCATTTGAGACCCTATATGAGTCTGGTTGTCACCTCAGTTACACAACTGAAAAACACCTGTGCTTTTGTCAGAAAGGCTATGGGTTGTTGACCTGCCCATGTTTACAGGGATTATTTCATCATCATACAACCACTAATATAATGAGGAATGTGAGGGAAGACATACACAATGCTGACTATCACACTTTAAACATCAGTGATTTTGAAATCCCTGAACTACACTATGCAGACGACATTGTGCTTCTTTCAAATGATATAAAGGGATTGGAAAAACTAATCAAGAACACAAGGAAATGCAGCGAATCACAAAACTTACATTTAAACGCACAAAAAAAAATGTCAACAGATATAACAACCAAACATCAGAATAGGAGATACTGAGATAGAATGTGTGGATAAATTTGATTACTGAGGAGCAAACATCAACGGTTCAGGAGACTGCATGGCAGAGATAAGGAAGAGATTACAATGGCACGTTGTAAAATAGCACAGTTAAAAAAATATATGGAAAACAATAAAATGGAAACAAAACTGCTAATGCTAGAAATTTTTATTTTTCCAGTTGCAATATACGGCTATGAAACATGGATCCTAAGTAAAACAGCAGCGAAAAAATATCAACGCCTTTGTGATACAGAAAGCTACAGAAAGATACTTAGAATATCATGGAAGGAAAAAAAGAGAAACTCAGACATTATAAACACATTGAAGATTCCAGAGTGTTTGTTACTAAACACAATAGCAAAAAGAAAACTACACCTGTTTGATCATATAAAGAGACACAACTGTTTAGAAAGACAAATAATGGAGGGCAGAGCACATGGGAGGAGGAGTAAAGGTAAGAAGATGATGGACTGATGACATTAAAGATAACATGAATATGTCGATGGAAAATGCAAGCCCATGGCCCAAGACAGAGAGGGGTTCAGGGAGTTCAATGGGAAGATAACATTCTGGAGAGAATACATCACATGACACACACAAACACTAGTAGTAAGATGACAGTTACCAAGACAATAATATGGCTGGAAACTTAGGAGTGCTACAAGTGTATGTTTTCTGACTATCTATGAGTATGCTTCAAAGTATTTAGTTGAGCTATCTATGCTGTCAGCGGCTGGAGCTGATGACAAAAACTATGCTGAACATATTCTCATCACTTTTAGGTCTAGCATGTGGGTGTTAGATAAAATTAAAGAGCAGACAGACTTCTCAAAGTGGCAACAGTGACTGGTGGTAGTTTGATGGACTATGCTGATATTTTTTGGAATACAATCATGGAGTTAGGCCAGTTGGGCGATGCAGTTGTGTTTCTTCTTCCATGTCTATTGCTAGAATGCACTGAGAATGAAGTGTAGTGTCACATGAAACAATCGGCATATAGGGATAAAAAATAAGAATTATCAACCAACAAAAAACAGGAACAGACAGTTATTACATGGTAAAGGGCATACTGAAAAGGTGATTGGAGCACATATGGGCATGTCCAAAGTGTCATGGTGATGATCTGACATCAAACTAATTATACAGAAAATTCACTGCTAATACCCCTCTGAAGTAGCTCAATCATCTGAAGAAGTCCTTATCCTTACTATATAAACTACAAAGACAAGAAATTGTGGAAATTGTAATAAGACTCAGTGGGCTTGTGGATGGAAGAGGTTTAGAGGAGTAAACTATGTATAATAAGCTTACAATATATTTATATGCTAAGGCAGGAAAGATTTGGGGACCATTTCTTCATGTTTTTCAGTTAAAGATTAAAAATGCCCCCTACCACTTATATCATCACTATTTGTTGGCTATCATAGAAGCTCATTAAATGAATTTCCACAAACATATGTCTCAAATATTAATTAACAATTATGATATTTACATATTTCTGTACTATGATGCTAAAGATGTCCAGAATTTATGCCCGTCTTATCTGCTGCTGAATATGCCAATTATCACAATGTGTTCCAGGCCTCATTTATCGTGACATTAAAAATTATGATTGTCTCTTTATAATGTGATAGGGTGTCATCTGTGTGTTGATTTATTTCAGCACTTAACATTTAGTTCCTTAGCAGGCCAAGGTATTCTCAACATATTTTTACAAAATACATCACTGTGGTCTTTTGAGTTTTGCTGTTTACTTATTGTATATTAATCATTTCTATATGCCAGTACTGACTTAAAGTAGCATTTTTTCTTCTTCTTTCGTTCAATTGAAACATGTCTATATCTGTAATTCTGTCTCCTTAATAAAACTCACTGTCTTTTGTAGTTCATACAGTGTCCCATAGAGTGAAAAAGTAGCATTAAGAACCCTATCTATGACTTATATTAACAATAATTTGTTGCATATAAAACTCTTATTTGTTTTTGGGGGAATGCTGCTTTTTCCAGTTCATTCTAATTTGCTACTACTTCTAACATCTAACATTATATTTCCAAGGTATTTAAATTGATACTTGTTTCAGCAACACCATATTTATTTTGGTGATACATTATAGTGGTATGCCATTTTTACATGACATTTTTATCTTCCATCACTTGTGTCACAACTAGGATCTAGACTTCTAATTGAGGGTGCACAGAAAAGGGCCACTGTCTTATTTCCAGGCATGTGTTAGGATGTGACTAAGAAAATGGGGGATAGACTGACAACCTGTCTTCTGTGGGAAAATAAATTATAGTGGCTGCAATGTCTTGTCTCAATTTCTTGTCTTCTATCAAATGATTTCTAATAATGGTGAAGAAATGAAGGTTAGCAGACATTGTACCTTTTGTCTTTTTTGTGGCAGACTCCTATATGACGGGGAATGCTAGAATATGCTATCCTGTGGATGGGTCAACAGATTTGACAGAAGAATGATGTGCTGGTTTGCCAAGACATGTGTGCTGCACTTCTAGCAGGATGATCTTGGGGTATTGCCACACTGGAATACCTCCCTTCAAGGACTAAACATGCAACCATAAATCCCCCCCAACACAACCATGCCTTTGAGATAATTCTACAGGAGTCCTGGTACAACTCAGATACACAACTAAGGGAGGAGCCTGTATTTTTCTGTCAATATCTACCTGCTCATAGCTGAAAAAAATATTTAATTATCTTTCCATTCTGACTAGACTTTTGTTTTACTGTTTTAAATTTGTGTTTAAGTTTAGTCATCATATACAAGTATTAAATTGTTCCAAATCTATTAAATTTTTCAGATTCAAGACAGTGTCAACATATTTAAAATTATTTATGTTGTGTCCACATACTACTATGACTAACAATTTAGTATATTGCTCTAAAAATGTTTTCACTGTAAAGATAAAACAGATTAGGATATTTACATCAGTGTCTAACCCTATTTTGGAATTTGCCAAGAAATGAAAACCAAAAAGCAAGCTACCATCCTATCAGCCTGCTAAGCTGCAAGAATTACCAAAATAAGTCATAAAACAATATAACAATGAGATACAGTGACATGATGTTTCGACTAAATAGCCTTCATCAGGACAAACAAAAGACCACAGTAAAACAAATCTTACATAGAGACAAGCATGGTTATGATAGGAAGGAAAGAAAAGAAGAGATGGACAATATCAAATGGATGATGGAGCAAGCAAAGATGGAGCATCATGACAGGGAAGAAGAGTGTGTGAGGAGAAGATAGTGGTAAGTAAGGAGGGGAGAGTGCACAGAAAAAAGTGGAAAGTGAAAATAGATAAGATAGAAAGTAAAGTAAGATACATTAAAATATTTATCTCAAAAAGTGGCAACAGGCAATGAATATTACAGACAAACAATAATGTGAGAGAAGAGCAGATGAAGATGGTACGAGAGATCAGATAAGAGAGCACGAGAGGGAAAAGGCAAAAGCTGCAAGAACAAACTGGAAAAGGAAAGAACACAAAGTGGGTCATGTCAGGCCAAAAGAGCACAGATATTTCAGTAGAAATACAACTGTATACCTAACTTTTTTCTATAGGCATAAATATTATTAGGCTTATGTGATAATTATTGATAAACAGTAAACTTTTATCAATAATACTCACATGGAAGACAGGTAATGAAGTCCTACTTGATGATGACTAACACACTATCACTGACGGATGTTTACATGAATAAATATGGTACATACAACAAAACAAAACACAGAATATAATCATACAAATGACAATACACAGGACAAAGTCGATGTTTCGGACCAATAGGCCTTTTTCAAGATACGCACATAACATACAAACATAAAAATACCACAAGTAGGAATGAATGTGTGTCCGAGTGAAATATGATAGTTATATACCGGAAGGATACGAACAGGAAGTACACAAAGACGATAATACAGGGGGAACGAGAGGAACAAAACGATGACGTAAACAGCAGCACAAATTGAATAAAAACAACAAAGACCAATCCGACCGAGAACTAAGCGAAAGAGTGGCCGGAATTGAGTCCAAATGGCTTGATGTACCCAACACGAAAATGAGACGATTTTCTAGGGCGTACCAAGATCTATCATCGGTGGTGCAGGATCTGATGGCAGTGACCTGAATGTCAAGGACACCACAGTGGCCATCGCCATTGACGTGATTAGCCACAGGAGTGGGTATTCTGTGTTTGATAGCATGCAGGTGGTTACAGAAGCGGTCGCTCAGTCTAAGGCCAGTCTCACTGATATATTGCTTACCACAGCATTTACATATGATCACGTAAATAACATTACAGGATTCACATGTAAAGGCCTCATCGATGGAGAAACTAGCCTTGGGAAATGAGATGGAGCGCATCTGAACTACATAAGGACATGTGTAGATGGCCACCGTGGTGTCCTTGACATTCAGGTCACTGCCATCAGATCCTGCACCACCGATGATAGATCTTGGTACGCCCTAGAAAATCGTCTCATTTTCGTGTTGGGTACCATCAAGCCATTTGGACTCAATTCCAACCACTCTTTCGCTTAGTTCTCGGTCAGATTGGTCTTTGTTGTTTTTATTCATTTTGTGCCGCTGTTTACGTCATCGTTTTGTTCCTCTCGTTCCCCCTGTATTATCGTCTTTGTGTACTTCCTGTTCGTATCTTTTTGGTATCTAACTACCATATTTCACTCAGACACGCATTCATTCCTACTTGTGGTATTTTTATGTTTGTATGTTATGTGCGTATCTTGAAAAAGGCCTATTGGTCTGAAACATCGACTTTGTCCTGTGTATTGTCATTTGTATGATTATATTCTGTGTTTTGTTTTGTTGTATGTACCATATTTATTCATGTAAACATCCGTCAGTGATAGTGTGTTAGTCGTCATCATGTAGGACTTCATTACCTGTCTTCCACGTGAGTATTATTTTCAATTATGTTCTACTAGCAGTACCACCTTCTATTGGTTAAACTTTTGTCAAGGATTGTTTCACATTCTTTCTATCTATTTATATTCTTTTCTATCTATATTCATCGCAGGATTGAATGATGTTCAGTTTTCTGTTTATTGCACATTGAGTCACTTGATATGCAGTAATATTATGCTGTACCAGAATGTTGGTAACTCCTTCAATCCACTTTCTTTTTGGACTTCCTCTGTATCTTACTGTTTCCATTTTTATGTTATATGCTCTTGCAGCTGGCCAATAAGGGTTCATTCTCATTAGGTGACCCCTGCCGAAGACGGATGTGTCGGGCTATTGGTGCAAATAAAATGGCAACACAACGTATTTTCATTCTCTGGACTACATCCTGCTGGAAATCTAATAGGACCATGGTCCTGCTACAAGAGAAATCCAGCGGAAGTTTGAGAATGAACGCTGAAGAAGAAGATTAGGTGGCCGAAAGCCGAACCATTTCAATCTGTTTTTCAATATATTTGACAACTGATGTTGTTCCAACAATTCTTGTAATCTCTTAATTTCTCAAATTGTCTCTTCTTGTTCTTTTTGCTGCTTTTCTTATACATCTCATTTGACATGTAAGCTTTATCTCGTTTCACATTCAAACTGGATATTGTAATAAATAATAATTGAAGCATAGGCCCCTACTATGCCCATCCTGTCGGCATAGGCTATAGGACATTGATTATCTCAAATCTTATCAATATTAGTAACTATTACATCTAATCATGTCAAGAGTACGTTACAGCATACAGCTGGAGAGTAATCTTTGGAACCACAAATTTGACCAAGTTGTTTTTGTAAGGACTTGTGGATAGGCCTATGCTAACTGCTGCTATAGGCCTAGTATAAATGCAACTTTAGAAGAGTAATGTGTGATTTATTAGGGAAATGCAAAAATAAATTTTAAAGAACATTTTAAAAATTGTCTTTCATGATAGATACAATACATATGTATACTATACAGTATAGTATATGCATGCTAATAAAGTGTACATAGGAGCCTACTATAGGACCAAACTTTTAAATAAGTCTGTAGCCTAGGCATAGATAGGCCTATATGATATTATTAACGAACTAATTTATAATACATTCTTCTGTTGCATGAAACATTTTATAAATAATAAAATATAATTTAGGCATTAGGAAATCGTAAGGGGACGTGAAAGTCAATGTGGCTTAAATTACTTCCCTTGTTTTGGTAGCGTCCAAGAATCCATTTTTTGCATCACGTGAAACACTGACCACAGCAATTGTCTTTAGACAACGCGATGCAACTTTGTTGTTTATAAAAGACAACTTTAATTTTTCTCATTCATTTGTGCATCGAATTACGTAACTAGAAGTTGGAAGTACGCTGTGTACATTTTTCACCAAGCAATTAAATAAGCCTAGGTAAGTGATTTTTCTCTTTGCACACGTATATGCATTAATTTGAATAAAATAGGATGTTGTAACCATGTCTAACAAATGAAACAACCATTTTTCTCTTTATATACAAAATTTCATTAATTTTGGAAGTTGCCTGTAATTATTATCGAATTTTAAACAAACGCACTGCAGATCGGTCACGCATTCCTCAGCCGCCATCTTGTCTAACTCTATTCTTTACTGCGCGTCAATAATTCTGAAATGTCTCTTATTTAAAGAAATTGACGTTTAACAACTACAATTCCTGCCTCTTTTAATTTCTTTAATTCATTTTTAAATGCTACTAGTAAAAAATCTAAGATTTATATGTAAAATAATTGAAATTATTGGTACAAGACCATGCCGAGTGCGCGTACTTATGTACTATCATGCGTCCGTCGCCATGACGACTGAAGTGTTTTCTTAGTCACATCAGTCTGTTTCATGTTGATAATTTTACAAGAAACACATTTCAAATTAAATGTATATTATTTATATTGTTTATGAAGTCCAATTTCTTATAATTCTCTCATGAATATTTCGTAAAATTCACTTTTATGTGAGAGATGCTTTCTCCTTTCAATAGACCTAATAAATCAAATCAATGCAGACAACGTCAACTTCAGCATCTTCCAAACGTTCTCACTCTTTTTGGTATCTTTGTCTCTTGTTGTTTATTATCAAATTTTCTCAATTTTCTACATAAGCCTATCTACAGAATAATGTAATAAAGTATTTAATTATATAGGGCTAATTAGGTATCACTAAAATAGGAAAAACAAAAAGCAAATTTTGAAAATTTGGTGCACATTTGGTGCACCTGGTAATTTATTCATACCTTTAACATAGAATTGTTTATGTACATGTGTACCAAATGCCAATAATAATAATAATAAAATATTATATTTCAGATACAAAGAGGGCTGAGGTGACAGATTGCCAGCCACATGCATGTTGCCATAAAGGGAAGCATAGAAGAGATTTTAATTATGCTAATTAGACACTATTATTAATTATTAATTGGCTCTGGTTGCATAGGAAAATTAACACAATGTAATAAACAGGTGCGTCTTGTCTTACCGAACAAGAAAATGTGTAATTTGTTATATTTTTATCCTAAATAATTAATAAATATGAAAAATGTATATGATACATTCAATTGCAATTATGCTAATTAGACGTCATTTTTAATTATTAATTAATTCTGGCTGCGTCAGAAAATTAGCATAATGTAATCAACATCTTGTCTTCACAAACACAAAAATGTAGTTTGCCATATATTTTATCCTAAATAATTAAAAAAATTTAATAAATATATATTAAATATGACAATGTGATTATGCAAATTAGACGCCATTATTAATTATTTATTAACTCTGGCTGCATCAGAAACTTAGCAGAATGTAATCAACAGGTGTGTCTTGTCTTCACGAACACAAAAACATACAGTTTGCTATATATTTTATCCTAAATAATTAAAAAATGTATATGATACATTCAATTGCAATTATGCTAATTAGACGCAATTGTTAATTATTTATTAACTCTGCTGCGTCGGAAAATTAGCATAATGTAATCAAGAGGTGCGTCTTGTCTTCCCGAACAAGAAAATGTATAATTTGTCATATTTTTTTATGCAAATAACTATGATATTCATAAATTAGTGGCTCGGTTCTAAGGCAGGGCCGCAACTTTTTGACAACTGTCATTTTATATTTCCTTATATGTTCCATGTAATTACCTTGAGGCAAAAATTAATACGAAAAAAATTCGTAACTTTTTTTCAGAATTGACGTAGAGACTTGGTTGAGGTATCGTTGGATTGCAATTTTCAAGGGCTATCTAACTGTGGTATTTAAAATGCTGTACACCCATTTTGAAAATTTTGTCCTAATGCCTATATAATTAACACGAAAATTTGTATTACTTAAATTTCTGTATTGTGGGTGATGTTACTAAGTTTTTTAAGTAAGTCACTTCACCTAGTAGTGTGTAAGTGTAAGTTGCAACAGACACACTACACAAATTTACCTTTTACTTTACGCCTTTTTTATTTCAATTTTGACAAATTAGCAGCTTCAAACTAACTGGCAGCAATCAAACAAGAAAGAAGTAGTTCAATGAAGTTAGGAAATTTCAAAGAACTCCATCTGAAACTGAAACAATCCAAATCTTGGTACTGCAGTTTTATTAGGCCTATAGTTTTTGTCCTAGACCTAAGTATGCCAACATTAAGATTTATTATGCCAAAATAAAAATGTATCTAAAACAACGTCAGTGATAAACAATGTAGATCCTCACTATAATATTTGTGTCCACTACAGTTGAAATATATTGTGTAAGACAGAGATCGGATCATAAACACAACTGATTATTGGCCCTGCTCCTAATATTTCTTTTAAACCTTTGTTTCCACGGTACGTAAGCGTATCACAAATCAGATCAAGTATTACCCGTACCGTATAACTATCAGTTATGTTATGGCGGGAGTGATCTCGTAAAATAATAACAATACGTTTTGACTGTGATATCAGACAATCTATCCAAAAAAAAACATCTACGATCTTTAGCTTTTGGTAAAAAAAAATGTCTTGCAATACTAGATCAAAAAATAAATCATGTATTTAGCACACTTTCATTTTAATCTTTCAATATTCCCGATAGCCCTATAGCAGACGACTACTAGCCGGATGCCACATTGGCACACAAAAGCTATATATTTTATTAACTTGTATTCATCATCAGGTGCCATGCCGGGTGGCGTAGGCGGTCATGGCTCTCCACAGCTCTCTGTCCACAGTATTATGTATCAAAGTCGTTGTTGTTTCTTTGCCGTGCCAGGTTGTCAAACTGTCTAATATTTTCTCACGTTGTCGCCCTCTGTCTCTGGTGGCTTCAATCTTGCCTGTTGTGATTATGTTCTCTAAACCTGCCTGTCTCATGAAGTGGCCAAAAAAAGAAGATTGCCTTTTTCTTATATTGTTTATTAAGGTCCGTTTCGCATTTAACTCTTTTAATACCTCCACATTAGTTTTTCTGGCAGTCCATGGTATTCTCAGCATTCTTCTGTAGAACCACATCTCTGTTGCCTCCAATCTCCCACTTTCCAGTTTGTTTATTGTCCAAGACTCGCACCCATATGTTAGTATAGGGGTTATATAGCACTGCAGAACTCTCTTTCTCACCTCTAATGACAAGGTCATATTACACAGTATATTTTTCATTTTTCTGAATGTTGTTTTTGCCTGCCCTATTCTACATCTTATTTCTGTTGAACTTCTTCCATCTGCTGTAATAATTGTACCTAGATATTTGAATTGGTGGACCTGATTTAATACTATATCATTCACTATGATCTTGCAAGGTGTGTTATTTTCTTTCTTTGAAATAACCATTACTTCTGTTTTCTTGATATTTAGGAAGAGGCCTTTCTCTTTGCTTTCTGTGACTACTACTTTAATTAAGTTTTGAAGGTCTTCCTCACTTTTTGCAATCAGAACAGTGTCATCCGCATATCTCAAATTATTTATGTTATGTCCTCCCACTGATATTCCTGGGATATCTACTATTGCACGCCATATGTTTTCACTGTATAGAGAGAACAGGTCTGGTGAAAGCACGCATCCCTGTCTGACTCCTTGTTTTATTTGTTGAAAAGGGCCAAATTGATTTCCTACTCTTATTGCTGCTGTTTGTTGCCAGTACATGTTCTTGATTATTCTTAAATCCTTGCTGTCAATGTTCAGATTCTCTAGCATGTGTATAATTTCGCTATGTTTAACTTTGTCAAAAGCTTTAGTGTAGTCTATAAAACAGAGGTATAGATCTGTTTTTACCTCTATGGACCTCTCTATTAGTGTTCTCAATATATAAATAGCATTGTTGGTGCCTTTGCCTTCTACAAAACCACATTGTTCTGGACTTATTTCTGATTTTATTTTGTTTCTCACTCTCTTCATGATGATTCTGAGAAGTATTTTGGTTATTTGGCTCAAGAGGCTGATTGTACGGTGTTCTTCACATTCGGTGGTCCCTGGTTTCTTAGGTAATGCTATGAATATGGATCTCATTAAGTCATCGGGTATGTTTCCGCTGTTTTATGTCATTCCGCAATTTTGTGATTATTTCAACTCCAAAGCCATCTAAAGCTGCTAATAACTTGTATTACTTGATCTAAACTCATTGGGGACCGATCGCCACTATAATGGCTTTATAGTATGGGTCTACATGACCTTTCGCCACTTTAACGGCTTCGATTTTAGATCGATCATATATTGATCAGTTATATTTCGTTTTGCCCAGTTCAAGTTTTTATGGTAACCTCTGAACATCCAGGAAACCACTTCCTTTAGAAAACTGAAGACGACTCGCGAGGCTGCAAAAGAAACCATTTCTTTGACCGTCATACGCTGCGTATGTTATTTCCGAAATTCTGAAAAAAATGGCAACATCCACTTCTTCTAGATACAGTGCAGAACAAGCTATGGTTATGTTTCAGAGCTTGTTATTAGTGAATCTAATAATGATGATTCCGATAGTGATTATAGTAAATGTTTACAAGACTTTTGGCACTGCCTGGGACAAATTCAAAATTAAAAGGCTAAATATTATTTTAACGTGCCCAAAGTTTTGTGACCAAAGAATAGGACCATATCTCAATGTCTAGATTATTTTTTAGCATGAAATTTAGAAATGTTTAAGAATATACATGATAATAGAGAATATGACTACTTTAAAGTTTCATGGAAGTAAAAGCTTTGATAAAATAACATGTAACTACAGTGCCGTTGTATGCAACCTTCGTTGCGGAGACCGTACTTGATGATAATGACAATGTAGAGAACTACGGGAAACTACAGGAAGACAACAGCAACAAATTGAGCAGCAATAAACAAGTCGAGATTTTTCGACTGTGAACGGAACTTTGTCGTCTAAATGCGCATTTACACTAAATCGATCGTCATCAACACTCTGCGACTTGCATCTGCCCAGGAACAACATAAGGGACCAATAGGGGCATTCACCAGAACCAGGGTCATAGATACGTCTTCGATAAGGGGGAGGGGAAAATGTACCGAATTAAAATGGTTATATCTTCGATCTCATGAGTCATTCCTTTATTTTCCTTGAGTTTTCTTTTATATTTTTATTTTTAGACAACCAATTTCATTTTTTTCGGGGGGAAGGGGGGTAGCATAGTCTACCCTTTTTGGCATTTTTTTTCCTAGTATTAAGTGTCATGATCTGACTTCTTAAGCGAAAGAAACACCCACCGCCCTCTTATCAACGGACTTGACCCTACATAAAACCCTATACGGTAGAAGACATCTGTACGCAATTAATTAGGACTTCATTCGTTACGTTTTTTTAAATTATTGTGATTTTCATTGGCCATTATTTGTATACTTGACGTCGCATGCCAAAAATAGCCAGGCGACTCCTAGTATATAAATGATAGCCAGCGAATAGCGCGGTAATAATAAAACGCGTAACGAATGACGTCCTAATTAATTATGTAAAGAGGTCTTCTGTACCATATAAGGTCATTTCCCAGAGCACATACTACAGAACTGTTTCAGTTTGTGACAAATATTCGGCGCAAAATATTCACGAATTTCTGTATTTAATTAACAAAGTTACAACTTTTTTCCCATCACAAGCACCAAAAATATGGAAACGACTGCGCAGAACCAATAATGAAAATATTCGAATCGCTTGTAGTTGCAGCATCTTCATGTTCTACTGAGACAAATGAACAAGTGAAATATAGTTGGCCGTCCTGTTGGACAATGGAGCAAACGAATGATTTCTGGGGGAAAAATGTTTGGTTACTAACAAAGGATGGGAAAACATGTTGCAGTGCTTGCAGCATAACTCAAACACTATGAACGGAGACTAAAATGGGATCTAAGATTTCAAAAGAATGAGCAAACAGTGAAGTAACTTATTTTATCAAAACTCGGGAACAATATCTTTACAAATACAAACATTGAAACATAAAGCAAACGATGGTCACACACTTTTCATAACAATATTAGAAGATGCGAAGAAAAAGACACTTAAACGGTATCCCTAAAATTGCAATCACGCCAAAAAGAAACAACTACAAAGGTGTTTCACAAAGTCTATATAATTGCAACAACAAAAAATCAGTCATTCAATACTTTTGAAATGGAAATTAATCTTCAAGAACTTAACGGCGTTGATATGGGACGGATACTTCGCTCTACAAATGATTGCGTTAATATGATACATCATATTAGCAAGGAGATTAAAACTAAATTGATCAATGCAATTGTAAAAATCTTCTTCTTCTTCTTCAGCTTTCATTCTCAAACTCCCGCTGGATTTCTCTTGTAACAGGACAATGGTCCTACAAGATTTCCAGTTGAATATAGTCCAGAGAATGTGTTGCCGTTTTATTTGCGCCAATGGCCTAACACATCCGTCTTCGGCGGAAATTGTAAATATGAAATCAATATTTTCATTAATCATCGACGAGGTGATAACTCAGTCAGTCAGAAAATCTACATTATTTAGTATATTCGTGCAATAATTTCAGGTTGTGAAATGATCAGACTAGTTAATTTATTTATTGACTTAGTTGAACTAGAAGATGTACCATCCGCCGGAATCTTCTCCGCTTTGATATGTCTTCATTCTATTGGATTGACAGAGGAGTGCCAGATTGAATGTTTGATTTCTGTTGCTTGTGATGGTGCAGCAATAATGTCGGGTTCTCGTAGTAAATAAAAAAATTATTAAAAGATAAAATTACATCATTGTTTGAATCTGTGCTAAGCATAATATGGAATTATATTTCACGATGCTGATAAGAACGTTTCTGAAATTAATAGGTTGAAATAATTTATTGACAAGTTATACGTTTTTTATCATGCATCGACCAAAGAATAATCGCGAACTACAAGTATGTGCCAGTTCACAGGAAGCGCAGTTGTTGAAAATTAGACGAATATTAAGCATTAGTTGGGTAGCATCCAACTTTCGCTCAGTATCTGCAGTTTGATTGGATCATAAAGTAGTTTGTCATTTTAGAATGCTTAAGATGATAATTCCAAAGATTAAAAAAAGAGAAAGGTGCACATATAAGGGATTGATGAAGAAGATTACTATTGTGGAGTTTATTTTAGACTTAGAATTAATGTGTGATGCACTTCAAGAGCTTTCTGAACTTAGCCTGATATCGCAAGAACGAAACATAAATTCAAATGGTGCCAATAAAGCAACTAAGCGCACTATACATTTGTTTGTAGGGAGGCGATTATAACCCGGACAGTACTGCCAGAAAGCTGTACAACTTGCCAAGTCTCTAATTGTCAAAGAAATTCCTATTTACAATAGAGATAGAAAAGGTGATCAACTAATATGTCCTGTTTCTTTTCATGACAACTTGGAGGCTTCACTAAAACAACAACGGCTTTTTGGGCACCAGGCAGCAATATATTAAAATAGCAAGGAAAGAAATAGAAATATTGAACTTTATAAAGGCATGGACAAATTATGACCTTTATTATAAACCTGCAATTAGTGCATGTATCTCGTTATGTAAGTATGTATGTATGTGTGTCTGTATATCTGTGTGTATCTCTGTATGGGTGGAGGTTGTGAGGCCCATATATATATATAATATATATATATGGGAAGAGCTATTTTTACACGTGTCAACCTGTTACAGTCGATGTGATATTGGGGGCGACACACTGTAGCTCTTATGGACACTCACAGTGCTAAGAAATAAGCCAGCCTAGCATTGTTAACAAAGGCTTTGTCTACCTTAAAAAGTCTGCGGCGAAATACTCGGAAGAAGTTGGCAGGTAACTAAACGGGTACATAGACGCTAACAGCAGAGCTGTGTGGACAGCATAGGACACAGTTAGACACATAGTACGCTCTGACTATCCACTGCACCTGATTTTCTCCCAGTTGTCTCGACTTTGTCTTGCCACTGGACCAAGATAAAACTCAGGAGAGAGAGTGTGGTTGACGATTAGCGCAACTCTTCTACACTATGAACCAACTTCAGCGCTAGTCATTTCTCAACCCAATCATTTACTTATCTTTACTAATGAAATATGAAGAGAACAACGTGTGAATCAATTTTAGTTGGTTCATGGAATGTTCGGACACTTACGGATATCTCAGATGTAAACAGACCAGAAATAAGAACATCACTAATTGCTAAAGAACTGGCCCGTTATAATCTGGATATTGTTGCACTTAGTGAAACGTGGTTTGCAGATGAGGGTCAGTTGACAGAGATAGGTGGAGGGTATACATTCTTCTGGATAGGACGTAAAAACACAAAGGTGTGAATCGGGTGTTGGTTTTGCTATAAAATCATCTCTGGTGCAGAAACTTCCAGGTCTGCCTCGAGGAATTAGCGATCGCTTGATGTTATTGCGATTGAAAGTGAGCAAAAAATACATCGGGATCACCACCTCTATTAAATGCCGATTCGTCGAAGCTTCTCACTGACAAAAATGACATCTTAAATAGTTGGGCTGAACATTTTGAAGAAATCCTAAACAAACCATAAGTAATAAATGAAGAAGTCATAAACAGAATGCCACAACTTAGGATAAGAGAAGAACTCGATATACCTACAAGTAGTCAAGAGGTTGTGATAGTGATTAAATAAATGTCAAATGATAAAGCTCCTGGTTTGGTTGCCTTACCTGCTGAAATTTATAAAAATGGCGGACCACTGCTGATTAAAAACTAACTGACATTTTTGGTAATTTCTGGAACTCAGGTACATTGCCTCAAGATCTAAAAGATGCTTCTATAGTACACCTATATAAAGGCAAAGGTACCAAACAGTCTTGCGATAATCACATGGGTATATCACTTTTGTCTATAGCTGGTAAAATTCTTGCTCGTGACATATTCAATAAATTAAAGAACTCACTATTAAGCGAATTACTCCCTGAGAGTCAATGCGGATTTCGTGCAGGTCGTGGTAGAGTTGATATGATATTCGCTGCACGACAAATTCAGGAAAAGTCACGAGCAACATAGTGAACTCTTAGCAACATTTGTGGACTTAACTAAAGCATTCGATACCGTTAACAGAGAAGGACTGTGGAAGGTGCTTACAAAGTTCGGATTTCCCCTAAAACTTGTCACTGTGATACGACAATTTCATGATGGTATGATGGCTAGTGTTATCTGCGACGGAGGAGTATCTCCTGCATTCCCTATCACAAATGGTGTAAAGCAGGGATGTGTCCTGTTCCCTACTCCTTTCAGCCTGTTATTTACGGCCATGCTAACGGAAGCACACTATAGTAATGAAACAGCTGGCATAATGATCAATTACAGAACAAATGGTGGTCTTTTCAATTTACGTCGTCTAAAAGCAAAAACGAAAACTAAATCTGTTAGAGAATTACTTTATTCTGACGACTGTGCATTGTATGCTGACTCTATCGTAAACATGCAGAGCACCATAGACCGCTTCTCACAGGCCTGCAACAACTTTGGTCTTACTATTAACACCAAAAAAAACAGAAGTCATGCACCAAGCAACACCAAATAGCCAACATAATGCTACTTCCATCATCGTCAATCAGGAAAAACTGCAGGTAGTCGACAATTTTACTTACCTTGGAAGCTCTCTCTCTCTCTCTCTCTCTCTCTCTCTCTCGTGATGTCAACATTGATGTGGAAATTAACAAAAGACTGGCAAAAGCTAGTGCTGTATTTGGCTGATTACGCAACAATGTATGGGACAGAAGAGGTATAAGAACAACCACCAAACTTCAAGTATATCATGCTGATGTTATACCAAACCTACTATACGCTTGTGAAACGTGGACAGTGTATGCTAGACATGCAAGAAAATTAAATCATTTCCATCTTACCTGCCTACGTAAATTACTAAACATCCATTGGTGGGACAAAGTACCAGACTACGAGGTCTTGGAAAAATCAACCTCAATAAGCATCCACACAATACTTATGAAGGCGCAAGCACGCTGGGCAGGCCATCTTGTGCGTATGGAGAACTCGCGTCTGCCAAAACAAATATATTATGGAGCACTCAAGGCAGGATTTCGAAAAGCTGGTGCACAGATAAAGCGCGTCAAAGACACGCTCAAGTCATCCTTGAAACATCTTAACATTGACGTAGGCGCTTGGGAGAGCTTCGCTCAGGATAGAACAGCATGGCGTTACAGCATTGGAACAGGGGCACTAGCGGCGGAAGAGTCCAGACAAGATACTGCAAGACAGAAGCGGACACGTAGAAAAGAAAAAAAACATCTCAACCACACATAGATACCCTATATTGTTGTCAATTCTGTAAAAGAACATTTTGTGCGCGCATTAGATTTGTTAGTCATTTAAAAACTCACCATTAACTTTATTATTTTTATTATTTATTGTTATTATTATGATGGTTGAGTTTTTGGTCATCGTCGATTACTTCGGACAAACATCATCATCATATATGGGAAGGTTTGAGTGGTTCTTTTTGTTGCTAGTTGTCATGCTCAACACTAACCTCATATCTATTATTAGTCTCTTATGAGATGCATAGCAGATCAGAACGTTAATATTCTTTGCTCTTCCTTCTGACACTGTCAACATTCGAAATGATTGAACCCTCCCTCTTTAGATAACGTAACCTCATAATTAACGCTACGGAGAATACACAACAAACCACACCGCCGCCCGTTTTTCAATATGACAGTAGAACTATAAGAAAACTTTTTGATTACTCAAAATGTTTCATACGTAAGCTTGGTTTTTTTTCCTTCTATACTCCCTATGTGCAAAGTATGACGGCAATATGGGGGGGGGGGGGAGGGGTGGTGACCATTCATGTTGAAGTATTGACCATCCACTTCTGTAAACGCCGTATACCCACCTTTTTCTTAGAAAAATACCACTGTATTTATGTATGTATGTATATATATATATATATACATATATTATATATATATATATGGCGCTCTACAGTAAAAAATAACGCATCATCTTGTGAAAAGAGGAGAAATGTTGCAGCCCAACAACGGAGAGTAGCTAGAAAATCACGGATAGATCAAAACCCGTCTACGGTGGTCATTCCATGTCCGAACTGCCCAAGAACATTTACAGCTCGAATAGGGCTCATTAGACATCTACGAACTATTAGACATGGTCATAATTCTAACTGAATTTTCAAAAGTGGATGTAAAAATGGTCATTATCACTTGTGATGGACGATGGACGAACACACACACAAACACACACGCACAGATATGTATGTATTAATTATTACATGATGTCCCTTGTATAAACGTAGATTTATGTGTGTGTGTCATCAAGGAATAATTGTTATCACAATATGTTTATGTAATAAATCTCTGTTTTGTCATCCTCATGTTTCGTTATTACCTAACCCTTGTTTGTACCACAAACTATGGTATTATTATAATTAATTTTATTTAAGGCACTCTTATGGTGAGGCGCGCTTTTTCAAACGCGGACATGGTCCAATTTCTCTCCTCTTCTTCTGCGTTCGTTTTCAGACTCCTGAATATTAGCATTATGTAGTCCGGAGAACGAAGTGCATTGTGTCATAGCTTATATCTTAGCTGCGATATCTGCGCTTTTCGGTCTGACACATCCTATTACTTTGACCTTTTTGGGGATGAAACAACCAACGCGAGCTCAAGACCTGCTTAGTCGCCTCTTACAATATAATTGGCAGGTAATGATGTCGCGATTGTTTACCCCCCCCCCCCTTTCTGTCCTCTGGTAACACACGGGCGCCAATTTGGTTATATCATAGTTTTTTTAACCATAAAATAATAGTAGAGTTCTGGTAATCAGTCACCACGAGTTCCAGAGTAGGTCTATGTATTTAAGGGAGTGGTGCAGAACCATAACCACCGAGTTATATATTCAATACGTTTTTGTCATCACAATGTTAATATTGGAATCATAGTGACTAGATTATCTGTAACAGTAACCCCCCCCCCCTTTTTGTGTGGATGAAAGGCGCATACCTCGCCATAAGATAGGCCTACTTTCTTTATTTTTAAAAAGAAAAACTGAAGAAGGGTGATTATTTTGGTAAACAGTGAATATACTATATATTCACAAATATATTCATAACTTTCGTATTGCAGGAATGGCAAAGAAACTAACAATATATATGGTGTGCCTATAAGCTACAGTTTACTCAATTTGTGTACTTTGAATCGCAGGTGCTTAACATGACTAGCATACCACCGAAGGACAAAAGATGGTGCCATAGACCTCCCACTCTAGCATCCACTGTTCCTTTTCTCACGTACTGTCTTTGTAATAAATGAAAGTGATGGTTTGTCATGTGTATCACGTTACAGAAAACCCAAACTGATCATCCATTACTCAATAAATTACAGTGACCATGACTAACCCATATACATAATAATATTAGGCAACACACTGTTCAAATTATATTCCTTACAACTCTCCCACCTGTGTTAAAATTATATTCCTTACAACTCTCCCACCTGTGTTAAAATTATATTCCTTACAACTCTCCAACCTGTGTTAAAATTATATTCCTTACAACTCTCCAACCTGTGTTAAAATTATATTCCTTACAACTCTCCCACCTGTGTTATAATTATATTCCTTACAACTCTCCCACCTGTGTTAAAATGAATAAATGGTAGAAGTTTTTCTGGCAAAGAATGCCGCAATAAAAGCGAGCACAGGGCTCAAAAGAAACAATAGATTAATGTTTTTGAGATTGTTGAATAGTCCAATGTGAGATGAATAACTTCTAAATCCATAAATGTGATCCATAAATGTCTAGTGAATCCAAGGTGGAGAAAGTGAACAATATATAATCCAAGTATGTAATTATTGAGCACTGTGAACATTCTGCAGTTATGTTGTATGGTGTACAGGATTTTTTATTTAGTTAAGATCAAAACTTGCAAAATGCAATGCCCGAAGAAGGCCATTGGAATCACCAGACTCAACCAAAATGTGCAATGAGAACATCAGAAAGATAATAGATAAAACACCATGCATAGAATATATATAGAAACAACAGATAAAATAGTTTGGACAATGGAGGGAGGGTGTTTAAATTTAAGTAATTATTACTAATACGGACGTTTTTATAAGAATTGTCTGTCATAACGTCCACACTTGCCGCTGAGCGTTGAGGTTTGTACAGAAGATGTAGTCTGTGTTCCAGAGCCAGGTGCGTTGCTATGGTTGTAGTGCAGTCATGTTTATTCAGGATGGTCTTGATGTTGTCTATCTATCTTTTCCTAGGTCTGCCCTTGGCTTTGTATCATTATTTAAATCTTGTTATAAGCTCTTATGGGACCGTTCATCCTCATAAGACGTCCAAACAATTTTATCTGTTGTTTATATACTTGATGCAATATGTTATACTTAATATCCGTCTGATGTTCTAATTGCGCATCTTGTCGAATCTGGTGACTCAAATAGCCTTACTTGGACATTTCGCAAGTTTCGATCTTTCTCTTATGTGTAGGTGTTAGTTATCAAGTCTGACAGTGGTAGCATAATGTTGGCACAAAGATGCTCTTACTTATATGTTGGTGTTAGTTATCAAGTCTGACATTGGTAGCATAATGTTGACACAAAGATGCTCTTATTTATGTGTTTCTTTACTTCCATGTTGTTTTTGTGTGCTTTAGCAAAAGTGACTTCTGGTATATAACAATATTTTCATTTTGACATCTTGTTTCTATCTCTCAATTGACTCGTCCGTCTTCTATGAAGATACTTCGTAGGTGCTTGAACTCTTTGACTTGTATTATTTTTGTGTTCTCTATTTGAATGTTTAAATGCTCTGTTGATCTCGTTATTTGCATAGTTTCTGCTTTTTGTCTATTGATCCGCTTGTTGTATTTATTGCATATTCTTGATAGTATGTTGATGTGAGTTTGCAGTTTTTCTTCATCGTCATACATGATGTTTTTATCGTCAGTGAAAAGCAGTTTATTGAATTTTTTTACGTTGTTCATTCTCTGTTGTTTCATAAATCAGAAGTTGTATAAGAATACGCATATAAATTCTACTACATATGACTATGTAAAAATAAGATGACAGCTATGTTGATGGAAAAGATCTAAAGATAGTAAGAAACATGTATTGGAAACAAACAGATGTGTCGAGGGTTTACGGTAATGTAGGAGAATTTCAAAAGATAGAGATGGGCATCAGACAAGAATGTGTAATGTCAC
Source organism: Meghimatium bilineatum (assembly GCA_034231615.1). Lineage (NCBI taxonomy): Eukaryota > Metazoa > Mollusca > Gastropoda > Stylommatophora > Philomycidae > Meghimatium > Meghimatium bilineatum. The sequence goes on from CM067312.1 coordinate 27,107,247, forward strand.
CAGATCTTTTCTTTCTGTATACTTAGGATATTATGTGAGACTTAGAAAGCATGCTAGGAATATCAGCTAGAGGTTACAAAATCTGAATAATCTAACATATGCTGACGATACAGTTCTGATTGCAGGGGGAGAAAAAGAAATTTGAAGTTTGTTAGACATGGTAGTACAAAAAAGTGAAAACAAAGCTCTCAGTCTAAACAAGAAGAAACTAGAAGTAATGGCTGTTTCAAGAAATACACACCGCCAGAATACAGCATTACTATCTATGTTATGTTATGTTCCTCCAGGGCCATAGACGGCGCATAGGGCAGAAACCATAGCTTTCCATTTCTGTCTGTGTTGCCAGGTCTTTCAATTGTTGCGTCTTGTTTAGGTTCATTGACATGCCTTCTCTATTAATGGATCTTCGTAGAGTTTCTCTAGGTCTCCCTCTTCTTACTCTAGGTGGCACCCAATATAGTGACTGCTGGGGAATTTTTAGGCTGTTCATTCTGAGAACATGGCTGATGTAAGTCCGACGCCTTTGTCTAATGAAGGAAGATATATACTATCTATGATTCAACATTAAATCATGGGGATAAAGTCAAGTATCTTGGCACCATTTTAACATCAGATGGCAGGTGCTCCAATGAGTTACAGTAAGAGTAACTGTAACAATGAAACAGTAACCCTATGATATTTTAAAAATTGATAGAACAAGGGCATCTCATCCAAATTTATCGTTTTTGTGTATAGGAAACACTTAATGTGTCAGCCTAAGTGTGAGAGTTTCATAATAATTTTTAAAAATATTTTAGACAGATGCATACAATTTTTAAAAAAAGAACACACTAATTGGTAAATGCAAGTTTAAAGTGAAAGTACACCAGGAATAGATTTCTCAACTTTGTTTTGACACAATAATTAATTAAAACAAATATGTTCACAACTGTACATATTATCTCCCCTTCATTGCAAACGTAAAACCACTTTCTATAAAGTGAAAACCACTTTCTATAAAGTGGGAAGTTCTCTGTTTACTGTGACTAAATTATATTTTATTAATGAAGCATTATGTTTAGTCAGTGTGACTATCTAAGACACAATAGTCAAGTTTTCTTCCAGTAAACAGAGCCCTATTTCTATCTCGTGAACACAGTTCACGAAAGTTAGAGTGCTCTTAAAATGTCAACATTAGGACTAGTAAGAAAAACCAAAACACAAACAATGCGTGGTGTGTACTGTGATATGTGGTTTAGATCAGTGAATGTGGTTTAGATCAGTGTTGCCAATGTGGTGTGGAAAAAGAAGCAAAGTTAGTGGTACTGTTATTGTTGTCTACCATGCACATCATAAAATGTGACTAAGAAGGTTGTTTTTTTTTGGGGGGGGGGAGGTTGATTTGGCTCTCCTATTCAATAGAGGATCATGCTATCCAGAAATCATGCTGAATAGGGTGTGTCAGATCGAAAGGCGCAGATATCGCAATCACGATGTAAATCATGACATACCACATTCCATTCTCCGGATTACATCCTGATAACATACAGGAGTTTGAGGACGAACACATAAAAAGATAAAGCAGATAAAGATCAGTGGTTCTCAAAATGGAATTAGGTCCACGTTTGGGGCTATATATTTGAAGGGAGGGGGGTAATTTCACCCAAAAATGAAACAATGGCGCATATTCTTCCAGATCTGCGACACAAAAATAAGTTTTTGAATGCTTCTATTCTTTTTTTCAAAACTGCCCACTATATCACAGCACAAGGGAGAAACGATGGCTATCTGAAACAATTCTGGCGGAAAGCTCTACTGCACTAACTACTGCACTGTAGCTTCTAACTACAGAACAGTTCTTTGATAGAATCCATATCAGCATCTGACCTGCTGGAAAACGAGGAAGAAGGAGAAAGGAATTATGCGACGCATAAGATATACGATAGTAATAATCCTTGAGGAAAGATGACAAGCTTTTTTTCTGGTCTATAGGAATTAATCTCTAGTGCCGGGAACAACACATCGGCTGGAAATACGAGGGCTGGGGCAACACAGTGGAATATAAGGAAAAACGGATTTAGATACAAATGTTGTCAATATGTATACACACGACATACTAGCGAATAGACGCAAAGACATACGACCATTTGAATAAGAAACCATCATCAGGACAAACGATAGCTGACTAGCAATGAATAGAAACACACATATGACGAAATGGGAGGCAAGGGATGATGAAAGTGGGAGAGAAAGAAGCACAAGCACAAGTGATTATTAAGGGAGTGATATTACGGATGATGTGATCAACCCTGGTAACATGAGATACAAAGGACATTGAGATCTGGTCAATAAGACATAGATGCTTTCCATCTTAGTTCTCACTCTGGATAATTGAGTCTGCGGTTGTTCTCAAACTCCTGCAAATTAGCGTTTTGTCAATGTTCACAACTTTGATGCGAGATCTTCGCTTTTGACATTCGACTTTATAATGGCACTGTATCCTTTTGACCTTATATAGGAGGGGGCAGCCAACTCCACCATATAACCTCCTTAGTCGTTTCTTAAAATATACATGGAAAGCAAACAGTATTGCTATTATTTGTTCCCCTCTCGAGATTTAAAAAAAACCACTAATGGTGTGTGACTTTTTAAAAACAATTTGTGTTGTCTAGTGCTTTTGACGGAACGAGTTGGTGGCACTTGCCTAAACACAATACGTGTTAAAATATGGTTATTTTGTGCATCAATCATTCAGGGAAATATACTACTAATTTTCTCAATCAACTTGCATATCATATATTAATAAAAGAAAAGTGTGAAAACCAGAATACTGGTTTCATTAGTTATTATAAAGATAAAGAATGCAACAGATCGCATGTAACCCATGTCTGCTGAAAGACACAGTACAAATAGAAATGACCGGAATATACCGATGTGGTATCAACAATTCCCCATTACACATTGTTTACTACACTGTATAATCTTGTCTCTCAATTAGTTGTGTGGACTATTTGAAAATAATCCATCTGAAGTCACATTATTTAACCATTACAGTGATTTTCATTGGTCACTTTTGTATACATTGTGTCGACAGCCAATGACAAATCAACGTCAAGTAAAGTCATTTAGAAGAATGAGTTCACGTGACTGTATTTGACGAGAGACACGGTACAGTAAGTCGATATGACCTAGCAAAAGACACCTTACAAACAAAAATGTAATAGTCATGATTGAATGATTGTCCAAACAAATGTCATGTGTTTTGTTTTTGCGAAAACTAATTGTACTTGAATTAAACTCACAACATAAAAACATGACTCTTTTTGCAACTTGACGTTTTAAAAAGATAAAAACGTGATTGCAATGCAAAAATAGGATAAAAACTGAGGCTCTGTATGGAAAAATAATTTTGTGAAATATATTTTGAGGCTCTGTCTAGGATAGCAGGGCTATAGAGAGTGGACATTTCCATTATTCATTAAGGGTCATAACCCCGCAGATACTATCAGATAAGGGGATGTAATACATGTGAAATGTATTAATATGTGAAAATGTATTAATAAATCATAAGAACACAAATATTTTGATCTGATCATGTGGTAATATAATTTAAATAAACAACTCTCATTTATCTTGAGTGATTTTGTGTAACTCTTCCCCGTTCTACTATTTATAAAAACGTTTTTTTGAAAGCAATATGCACGACATTCTTCCCTAACTGTTGACATGGTGAACAAAAGTGTGGCACATAAACTTTTGGATGTTAAGGGATAATGTCCGTATAAGGTTCAAGTTCCCCGCGGAACTTTCCTACAAAAGTTGGCTCTTGACTTTGTATGGGAACTAGTGTCAGTAGTCCGTTCACATGTCTTAGACTCCACCGCGGGGTCAAGGTTCAGCCAGTGTCGAGTCAGCTCGCTCGTCACAGTACCGCTTGGGATCTAGGCTGGTTCCTCCCCATATGACATGTTAAGACAGGACGAAGTCACCGGGGTGAAGTTTTCGGTCGTACGGAATGTTAACAGCATAAACGTGCTCAGCTGAGTGGTGAGCTATACTCAGCGTCCGAGTGGCTTTCGAATGTCGGCGCCTTCTATGTCATACCGCCTCGAAAGAGGATTACGGGGGTATAGGAGAGCTGCTTAGAAAGTGCTTCACTCGACTTTTTTGTCATGAAATTATCTAAATTTTAGTATTATTTGTATTTACACGGTTACCACTTAAACGTATTTTTGATACTGTTATTTATTGGAAAGAATAAACAATTTTGATACAAAGTAATAATATAGTCTTACAGTTTTTAATGCCCATAGTTCTTAATTCGTAATTTAAAAGATCTAATTATAATTGCGTTAACACAAGAAAATAAATTTAGTATTCACGATGGAAAAAATGGGATTGCAATTTGTGAGTTTTAAAACGCTTCATTTTTTAAGAGAAAATCTACTTTCAACAAAAACGCAATTTCACAATATAACGACATCCACCTGTGTCAGCTGAGTTTTAAAAAAATGTAAGCTCAAAATATTTTGATTTGATACATTGCTTACTAAAATTGCGGAAATATACATTTGTTTATGTTAATGGTACATATGTATTGTAATTGTATGTATTGAGTGCAAAGATGTGTCCAGGTCTCACCGAGATTGTCTTGGTTTTATAACACTGACTTATATCTCGCCCTGTTTTGCCTATGTCCCAGTTTCTATAACAGTTTACAAATAGAACGAATGTGTTACGTGTTCAAATCAACACACTTGGTCTCGCTTCGTTCAAGCGAATAAACACGCTTGGTAACCCTAAATGCGGTCGAGCGTGAAGACTTTGATTTATTTATACATAGATCAGCTGTCATAAGGTATTTCTATAAACGTATTAATTAATTCACAGTATTATGTGATTGCCATGTGTCTTCTGTCACGGAGATCGTCCAATAAATAAATTAAATTTCCAACACATCTGACCCGTGTTCTTTGTATAATATAAAAGATAAAATATCTTCAAGAATCTGTTTCTAGTAAACAAAAATCTGAACGTTGTGATAGTTAGATAAACTTAATTTCCAATAGAAATCGTCCTTGGTTGGCGGGTCTGAAAGGGGAGCATGGAGAGCTAAACTGTTACCGGTCAAGCATATCGTAAGCAGCAACTAATAGGAATTTAAGGTGGAGTTTGTTGTCCCATAAAAGCCCGTAGATAAGGAGATTGTAGGGTTGAGATATCCAACTTCCCGTCATTTAGCAAATAAGAATAGGTATATGCCTTTTAGCATTAGAAATTTGGCCAAAATGCGGGTTAAAAGACCCCCGTTCTCTCCCCCCCCCAACCACGTAGAGATTTTCACAAAAGGAACATCACAATTCACATGAAGAAGATCTGATACACGAAAACACACGAATGACTTTTTTTAAAGGAATTACTCATCCCCCCTCCCCTCCCCTACTTTATAACATATTTATAACACTGGTCTCACCCCACAGTGTCAAATTGACCTAGAGGCTATGCTGAAGTTCGATTTGTCAGTTAAGCTGTCAATAATGGCACAACTTTTATCTGGACTATATCCTGCTGATCTGCAGGAGCTTGAGAATGGATACAGAAGATGAAACAAGAAGTTGAAAAAGATGTTTACACAGAAGGCATGGATCGTGAACAGATGTGTACACCAGAAGGCATTCATCTTGGTGAAGAATGGATTATCTTTTCAAGACTATCTTTGCAATCACTAGGCAGTTCATTGATAAACATATGAATGTGAATGAATGCTGTGTTCACGAAGTTCATCTCCGAACATTTTCATGACACGGATGTTGTGAGACACAGACGATCAAAATAATCCACAATCAGTTGTTCGAATGGACTTTTACCACCAGTTCACGTTGAAGAACAGTTCACGAAGCCAGTGGAGTCTTCACCTAACAACAAGCAGCCTAACGATGTGTGTGTTTGCTGTAACGCAAGTACACTTGCTAGAAATTGAAGCCTATTTATGCTTAAACGATATCATCATCAGGTGCCATGACGGCTGGCGTAGTCGATCATGGCTCTCCACAGCTCTCAGTCACCAGTATTATATATCAAGTTCGCTATTGTTTCCCTGCCATGCTAGGTTATCAAACTGTCTAATGTTTTCTCACATTTTCGCCCTCTGTCTCTGTTGCCTTCAATCTTGCCTGTTGTGACTATGTTCTCCAAACCTCCTTGTCTCATGAAGTGGCCAAAAATATGAAGATTGTCTTTTTCTTATATTATTGATTAAAATCCGTTTCGCATTTGACTCTTTCAACACTTCCACGTTAGTTTTACTGGCAGTCCATGATATCAACATACCTTAACCAAAAGGTTTTAATCCCTTATCGACCAATCATCAACTAAGAAGACATTCAAACACTGTAAATGTCACGTGAATATGTCTTCTGTGTATATCGTTATTACACGTTTTTGAGTATTCCTGTATTTCTTGTTGTTGTTTTTTGTGTTGGTGGGGGGAGGGGTGGGGGTTTACCGTGAGGATAAAATGAGACGATTGAACAGGCCTAAGTCTGACCTATTTATTCGAGATTATTAATCACGGTTGGCACGTACTTTAAAAACAAAGAAAGTGACATTTCCCCGTAAACATGACAGAAGTTTAACATTTAAATAGGCTATTCATTTAAGATGAGGTACCGTCTTCGCATGAAAGGTCAGCAACAGTCCCCATTTACCTTATGTTCCTTTCCCTGCTATCACACCATACTATAAGCTTATAGCCCGTTGTTGTGGCGCACGCCCCACAGGTGGAAAGGGGGGGGGGATTTCATTGTTTAGGGAGACACTACGGAAACAAAATTGTGTACTTGAGATTTAGTTGTCTATTATATGTTTTGAAAATTTAGCCTACTTAACTGTTTTTTTTCTTCTAATAATTTTCTAGTGCTTTCTTCCTAAAACCTAAGTCTTGTGTCCTGAACAAGAAATAATTAGGTTTCATTTATGGAATAAGTCAATTTTTGAATAGACCTATAAAAAATGTAGCGCCCCATATTGTTTACATGAGGGGGGGGGAGAGACATAAGAATTTTTGAAAGATTGAGGTGGGGAAAGGTTTAAAGAAAAGGTTGGGTAACACTTCTATAACCTGCCAGGTTCTATAACCTGCCTTGCTAGCACCTGCAAGACCTATCCAGCCCTTGATGCTGCATCCAGTGGCGTAGCGAGGCGGGGGCGGAGGTGCGGACCGCCCCGGGCGGCATCATCAGGAGGGCGGCAAATTTATTTTCGTCCAGTCTTTCACAATCACTGACATATTTTTTTCATGTCACAAGGCCGGAAAATTATGATTCCGCCCCTGGCGACATTGACACACGCTACGCCACTGGCTGCATGTCCATTTTTTTCTTAGTCTTCGTCTGCTTCTTCCACCTCGACTGTTCCATATAGTTTATGACGAATAATCATATCATCACACGTCCACAAAAAAAACATCAGGGCCGTAGACAAGTTTTCATTTAGGAAGGGGAATAATAATGTGAAAAAAATAAAATAATGTGAAAAAAGGCATTCGTTCATTTTTGTATTTAATTCCCTCTTTTTTATGTAAAAACTGATGACTTTTTTTATGTGAAAGAAAGCTGATGAATTTTTTGATGAGAAGCAGATAACTTTTTTGATGCGAAAGATGATGACTTTTTTATGCGAAAGATGATGACTTTTTAAATCAGAAAGATGACCTTTTTGTGAAAAATCTGAATGTAGGCGTTTCACCCACCTTTTGACTAAATTCCTAGCAATAAAAAACATGTTATGATTTCCTAAGGGTGGGAGGGGGAAGTTGAACACCCACCTCCCTTAACAACAGCCATATAAACCATGCTAGTATGTATATTTGTCGCTTTACTATTGGCAGTAATGATTCTTATAGACCTGTATGAATCTATTTTATTTCTAACGTACACATTTGTCGCTAGATGGACTAGTATTGTAGCTTGGTAAAAACTCACCAACCAAGCTTATTGACAACATGAGAGGCAGAGAGTCGTTGAGAAACGCCTATGCCATTCGGCATGGCACTTGATTGAATGACACATTTGTCTCATACTCTCTATAGGAGATGCGCAGAATTCGTCTGTAACATTTGTATTCGAAGGTTTATAACCTCTCTCCATGACTGCAGTGAGTGTTCACCTTTCATATCAACACAACACAATAGACAACATAAATGAGTTTCAAAGTTAGTTTTTCACACTAACACTGATTTTGCTTTTCCACATTAAAGTTAACCTTGACAGATCCGCTACATCCATCTCCAGCCGTATGGACCTATCTCTAAGTCTGTTTTGCGTTTTCCATCGCTGCATAGGCCTATGCAGGATCCGAGGTATTCGAAAATATTCAAGTAATCAAATTTATACCAATTTATCATGTTGTTGGTTTGTGCTTCTGTACCTTCGCTGTTAACCAAGAACATATTTAATTCAGCGTTGATTTTGGTCTCCTTGCTAGCACAATGTGAAAACAATTCTGACAATACTGTGTATGAAAAAAAATTATAGTGCTTTATGGGGAGATGTGGCCACATCACGTGTCCATAGTCCAACTTTTAAATATTGTTGAGTAAGAAAGACATCTCCAAATAATCCCATTTATATTTTGATAATTTTGTGTTTTTTGTTCCAAATTTCTGTACCAAATTTATCAATGTGACACTCCTACGACCCTGACGGACTATGGGTTTTATTACTATATCAGTATCTTTTGCCCACCTCATCTTATCCTACCACTGCCATTTGACTATGATCAAATTTTATGACGCGACTAATGCATGCAATGACATCGCCAGTACAATGTGAAAGATTGGCTTTCATCCAATCATATCGCACGTACAACGTGAACGATTGGCTTTCAAACCACAAGCTAATTCAACCAAGTTGGGTCTGTGAAGTGAACCAAAAAACCCCTCTACCACCGAGCCAACATATGGAGAAAATGTGTGTTTTCATACAGTGTTCATCGCCGAAGACGAGTGTTGGGCCTTCGGCGCAAATAAAACGGCGACACACCGCATTTCCAATCTCTGGACTGCATCCTGCTGGAAATATAGTAGGACCATTGTCCTGTTACAAGAGATATCCAGCGGGAGATTGAGAATGAAAGCTGAAGAAGAAGAAGAAACAGTGTTCAGAACAGAATAGACTTCTGGAGATAGTGCCCACTGCAAACGTTTGATATTCAACACTGAATCAACAAATTTTTACTTCCACGGCAGAAAGTCTCCATCTCCTGGTGTTTTTTGGCAGTTGGTGAAATCTGTGACTTTATTGGCACTTCATAGAACTAAAAGGTTTGGCTTGATGTGCAATTTTAAATTTAACTAGCTGACAAAATTAGGTTTTCCTCTTCTGCTCTAGATGTAAAACTGGTTACCAAATAATGTAGCAAATGTTTGTAGTGCTTAGATGGCAGGAGTAAGTTCAGCCTACAACATGACAGCTGTATATTTCCATGTGACAAGACTAAAAAACCAAAAAACCTTGGCGGAGATATCCACAGAACTGTAAGTCAATAAATCTTCCATTCTTACAGTGAGTTATAAATATGACATGACTGAAACATCTTGCCGGAGACACAGAACTGTTAAGTCAATAAATTTAAATTAATTTTTCATTTTCTTGTTTTGTGTCTTACTAACTCTAACCTTGTGAAGTAATCATATATGATCAATGTACTTATATATTCATATTCTGTATCCATTCCTCTTTCCAATTATATATTACACATACACTATTTATCAATATTAGTATGTCAAGTTATACAATGGAAAACACATGTAAGGAAATTGTTCTACTCCTGAAAATTTATTTGGTCCAAACCTAAAAATAATAAAGTCCTGAAAGAGTTAATAATAAAGCTATACAAATAGTGCTACGTAATCTCTCGAAGATGGATGTGTCGGGCCATTGGCGCAAATAAACGGCGACAACGCATTTCCACTTTCCATACTACATCCTAGGGTCATTGTGCTGCTAAAAGAACATCATCACAAGAGAGATCCAGTGGGAGTTTGAGAATGAACGTAAAGAAAAAATACTTATAAAAATATATAGGGGCCTATTTATTATTACTAGTAGGCCTATAATATATAAGATATTTCCTCTTCTTCGTTCGTTCTCAAATTCCTGCAAATTAACATGATGCAGTGCGGAGAACGGAATAAGTGTATTTGGTGTCATGATTTACAGCCCTGCTGCACTGTCTGTGCCTTTCAGACTTCAGCATGGTATTTGTGTCACTCTGACCATATAAGGGATGAGACAGCCAACTCCATCCCATAACCTCCTTAGTCGCCTTTTACATCATGCATGGAAGGTAAACACTATTGCTATTATTTGCTCCCCTTTTAGGCCGCGGAAACACGCGGTTTAATACAAACTTTAAAATATTTATGATATTACATAATTAAATCGCTACAAATATATAAAATATGGAAATGTTTTGTCGCATTTGCAATTCGCACTTTAGACCAGTGGTCATATAGAGAGGGGTCTTTGGGGGCACAGTGATTTGTGTGGGGAAGGAGGCCGCAAAGAAAAATGTTGACATTTGAGGGGAGGTGCCACATAGGACCATTGGACCACAGGAAGGTAGCCACTTGAACAATAAACAAACAGCAAGAATTATAACGATAACACTTTAAAAAGTATTTGTTACTTGGGGCCTATAAAAGAAAGTCAATTTAATTGGGTATTTTTAGTCACGGGACAAGGAAGACAATTTGCTCCAAAAGGAGCGACGGTCCAAAAATTGTTGAGAATTACAGCTTTAGACCAATGTCGTTTTCCGCGTGGGTCATAATGTTACTTCGGGAGAGAGGTGCGCGGAAAGTAAATTGTGAAATGGGGTGGGGCAGATCAGTCTAGGTGAGTCACAGAAAGGTGACTATTTTAAACGATATTTAATAAACATAGACCTACAGTGAAAAGTCCTGGAGAAAGTCAACAAATTTTTATTTTTTTAAGCGTGCTACGGAAGAATTGTCTCAAAACAATAATGAAGAAATGCAGAAGTGAATTCAAAAACAGAACTGCTTATTTGCATCAGAAGAATGTAGTCCACATTCTTTGGACATTTCATTTTTTTTTAAAGAGGACAGATGAAGCATATCGTGACAATTGAAAAGTTGAAGAGCGAGAGGAAATATGGGAAGTCAGAAAGAATGCTAAGCCGCTTAGCTTTGTGTCATGGGGGAATATTAATATACAAATGATATGCAATACGCGGGACAGAATGATGTGGGCAGACATATTACCAAATGCCACAGGACACAGATTATAAAAAGTAGGACAAGAGATAACACAACTGAATGGAATAAGGAAAATAAAAAGAATATAAGGTGGAAGAAATAGGTGAGGAGAGATGTGGTTATAGGAACGTGTGGAAAGTATTTATTTCAGGCGGCCGCAACGTGTCAATGCTGTGGTTGAGTTGTTTTTAAGTCAAGAAACGACCTCTATGGTCCCACACATATAACTGAATGGCAGTGACCAAAACATGCAGTGTGCCTCTGTAATCAAAATGGTTAAAACAAGCCGCTACAGTCATGTTATCACGGCAGATGTCATAGAGTTGGCGACAAAAATTATCACCAAGTCGTTAGCCGGTTCTCATATATGTTAATAGTGTCAGCACTTACAAATGATTGGATATATGGGGTGCAAAGGGAACGCATTGCTTTCGGGGGACCCAGGGTTAGCAGATAACCAAGATCCCAAATGTACCTCCTCGCGGTGCACCCTGGAAACAGAAATACAGCCGCTCGTGCTGATTCTGGCTACATCATTTGGGGATCGTGTCCAAAATGTGGAGTAAGCAGATGGAAAGAGATTTTAATGCGCAAGATACAGTCAATATCTCCCACCACCAGCATCACCACATGCAGCGGCACTGTCGACACACAGTGACGCTAGTCAGTCCAGTCCGAACATTGGAGGGGTGGCCAATGTAAAAGGCACATAAAGGTAGATGCATGGCGAGAGACACATAGATTTCATACTGAGTACCCGCCGAAGACGGATGTGTCGGGCCATTGGTGCAAATAAAACGGCGACACAACGCATTTCCATTCTCTGGACTGCATACTGCTGGAAATCTAGTAGTACTGCTACAGGAGAGATCTAGCAGGAGTTTGAGAATGAACGCTGAAGAAGAAGAAGATACTGAGTACAATGATACAATGAAAGGGCAGAACAGCGCCAGAGGGCAGCGCGAACTGCAAATAGAAAGTGAAAAGTTCCTATGAAAGGGGAACTACAAGCTCTATTCGCTCGAGACGAGCTTCTAGTTACCTGTGCTCCTTATAGGCAGAGACCCAGACCCAATCATAGTTCGGAAAAGCAAGAAGACCTGTCCCAACTCTAATGTCGAGCCTTCTTATACCGGAAACATGCTCGCGAAGAGAAAGGGTTCCGTACCCGAAGGGCTCAGACACAAAAGGGACAAAAAATTTAGCCCTGGCCCAACTCTACTGTCAAGCTTTCCTATACCAGAAATACACTTGCAGAGAGAAATGATTCGATGAGGCCGATGGGATCAGGCGCTATTGGGACACGGTCGCTCAGCTCGAGAACGCCTTGCTATCAAACGCGTGGTGTGAGATTCGAACTTGGGCGAGGGGTTCACGATGTCTGCGAACGACACCTCGGGTAGGAGGGTGAACTAGCCAGGGTCCAACTGTTCTGGTGAGTTCTTCCTCATACGGAACCAGGCTCGCGGATGAGAAACGGTTCAGTACCCGATGGGCACATGCACAGTACGTCCAATTACACGAGGTAAGTGTATAGACGGTGGAACACCTCGTGCGAGATAGACGTGAACAACAATCGTCTAGGTGAAGAGTCACTACACACCCGCGTGCACGGCGACAGATGGACAGGTCGTCACGGACTAGGGAATCCTACCCGAATTAAAGGCATGACGAAAACGGATGTGCTGAACTTCGGAAGTCCTGACCACAAGTGGCCAACTGAGGTGCAAATAACACAGTTCTACTGTGGAACTTGCAGCACAACGTACTTCACGCTCCCCGGCGGAAATCACACGATATATTCGTTGTGATTATATGAGAGCGAACGCTGAAGAAGAAGACTTCAGCACGGTTTCAAGAACACTTGGAACTTGAACCTTACATGGGATGGGACAGCCACTTCCACCCCCATACGATATGCATGGAAGGTAAACAGTGGTGTTATTCTTGACTCTCCTTTCAAGACCCGCAATGCAATAAGCGTCTGACATAACCACACTGGATTCACGTCCGCGGTTGATAGAAGATTTAATTACCACAAGATGTACACGTTGAAATAAAATGGAAAGAGAAAACAATTTTAAAAATTAAGCTGTTCCTGTAACACTACATATTAAATAAGTATTTTTTTAACAAGCAGAGGTTTGGTGTCTTTTTGGATCGGAGAGTAGAATTGACAATTTTTCATTTGGGACAGGACCAACAAACTATTTTAGTCTTTTCAACTGTATAACAGTATTTTTTTTAGGTTATTGACTATTGCATAAGCCTATAGTCATTTTAAATCTGGCAGGTCAATAAAATGATTTGGTGACAGGCTCAAAGATAAGGGGGAGGGAGGGTGTTCAACCAGAAAATCAGAACATGACTTTTAGTACTAGGAATCGTCCGTGTGGTGCGAGTCCCGAAAGGGGAGCAAAGAATAGCATAACTGTTTACCTTCGTGCATGTCGTAAGAGGCAGCTAAGGATGTTATGGAGTGGAGTTTGCTATCCCATCCCATATAGGGTCAGTGACACAGAAGCCTTGCTGAAGTCAGATGTGTCAGGCAGAAAAGCACATATATTGCAGTAAAACTGTGATACAATGCATTCCGTTCTCTGGACTATATCTTGCTAACTTGCACGAGTTTGAGAACGAACACTGTGCTACCAATATCAACAGTGGACACTAACAACGAAAGCCAAAAGAAAACTTGTTACGAAAGAAATTTAGAAAGAAATGTAGTTACGTAGAATTCTCGGAGTTACAAGATACAGAATCAGAAATGAAAATATCAGAAGACTAACAAACACAATGCCAATCCTGGATTACACCAGAAGACAACCGATTAATGATTTTCACATTCTTCCAGAATATCATCAGATAGTGCACCTCAAAAAACATTGCAATACAGATACGATGGATACAAAGCATTAGGCAGAGCATGCAAAAGATTGATTACAGAAATAAGAGTCAACGAAAACAAGCATATATTAAGTACACAAACATGTCATCTTCAGAGAACTATTCTATCCCTGACACTGAAAGGCATAAATGGGTATAAAGCGAATAAAAAGAAAGAAGACAGAAATGACATCTCGTTGAAGATCTTAAATAAAAATAAATGACACCAGCGTGATGCCGGGATCCAAAAGGAGAGCAAAGAATAGCAACACTGTTTACCGTCCATGTATGCTGTAAGAGACAGCTAAGGAGGTTATAGGGTGGAGTTGACTGCCCTATCCCATACTGGATCAACGTGACACAGAAACCACGCTGATGTCGGATATGTCTTGCCTAAAAGCGCAGATATCGCAGCAAAACTGTACACCACGACATTCATGCATTCCGTTATCCGGTCTGCATTCTGCTAAAAGCAGGAGCTTGAGATCGAACACAGAAGACGATTAAGGATGGACGGAGATCGAAAGAAATGCAGAGTTGGAAGTGGGAAGGAAACGTGATGAACAGAATGCTGACTATCAGTGTACACAACCATGACAAGAGGATGTCGGAAATACTTTACGGCCAACCTTCGATGTAGATACCCATACGATGAAATATTAACGAAAATATTTACTTATATTTGTTTTCACATTAGAGTGCATAGGCCTATAATGCAAACAGCCAGAGAAAATGGTGGACAGAGTGGGTAGGTTTCCTTGTGTCCAAAACATGGTGGCCATCTGTGCTAGGTTATAATCCTATTAACTATCGTATGGCGAGCCGAATATAAGGATCCAAGGGAAACAGAAAATCATCACAGTAACACAAACATACGCATCAACATCAGCTACAGAAGATTAAAAAATAGATGAGTTTTATGAACAGTTACAATCTATAATAGACAAAGTAAACAAACAAAACATATTGATAGTAATGGATTTCCCTGTCAAAGTAGGAGAAGGGAGGCTAGAGTACTAAAAATGTGTATGTGGTAGATTCTGGCCTTGGAGTTATAAATTAACGGGGAGATTGCTTGATAACACTCTGTTTAGAAAACAAACTTGTTATCACAAACACCTTCTTCACACATCACTCTAGAAAATTATTCACATGGAAATCTCTGGATGGAGTAAGTAAAAATAAATCGACTACATCATGATATAACAGATATGGAGATCATGCATATTTTCTTGCAAAACACTTCCTAGAGCAGATTGTAACTCAGACCACTAAGTACTGGTATCAAAGTTTAAGATAAAACTCAAATGAGATCATTCAAAACAGCAACATGACTCAGTACGATACATCCAAAATTCCAGAAGATTATAACATAAAGATCAAACATAAATTTTCTACCCTAATGGAAGAACAAGAAAACATGACAACAGAAAATTCAGCAAATATAGCAACAGAGATACTTATCACAAGTACCCAAAAAATATTTATAAAAGAATAACCAAAAAACAAACTTACATTTCAGACCTAACCATGAAGCTGGTGGAAGACAGAAAAAATAATCGCCCGTGTGTTGCCGTGGCCCAAAAGGGGAGCAAAGAATAGCATAACTGTTTACCTTCCACACATGTCGTAAAAGACGACTAAGGAGGTTATGGGATGGAGTTGGCTGTCCCATCCCATATAAGGTAAGTGACCCAAAGCCTTGCTAAAGTCTTTTCAAACCATCATTGCGTGTAATAACAGATAACAAAGGAAATACTATAACGGAGCAAAGGGATATTCTCCATAGATGGCAAGAGTACTGTAAAGAAATGTACACTGAAACTACACACATTAACAAAGAAAATATCAACATACATAGCAACGAAGATCAAGAACCAGAGCCAATAAAGGAGGAGGCCAGGAACTTCGTACACAATTATTAAAAAATTAAATCCCCAGAATGTGATGAGAAAACAACAAAAATGACCCAGGCAGGCGGAGAAGAAAGTTTTCTTACATAACATAGCCTATGTTGCTAGATCTTGAAAACTGGTATATGGCCAAAGAACTGGAAAAGATAAGTGTATATCCCTTTACCAAATCAATAGACAAAAACGGGAGTTTGCTATGGCTGCATGCTTTCACCCTTGCTTTTCAATATATACATAGATAGATAAAAGAGGTAAAGAGTGTAGAGGGCAACATCACCGAAACAGAACAAAATAACTCAGAGAAACTAAGCAATGAATTAAATGAATTGTTTTTCGCAGACAACCAGAGCCTCATATATGAAAGTGAAGAACAACTACAAAATCATGTTAACTCACTATCTGCAACATTTAGAAAATACAGCATGAAGATCAATACACAAAAGACGGAAACTATGAAAATATGCAGAGCACCGAGCAAACTAAACATACAGATAGGCAAACATATGAGTAAAACAAGCATCGTTCAAATATCTCGGTAGTATTTCCGCAGAAAAAAGCCTTGGCAGAGAGATAGAGAAGAGATGTCAAATGCAGTAACATAGTAACACATCAACTGTCACCACTACTTTTTCATCCCAAGATCGAGATGGAAGTTAAAAAGACAAATGATTTACAGTATATTCCTACCAACAATGTGTTGCCAGTGCCAAACCTGATCTCTCTCATCTTCACATTACGTAAAGACATATATGTAAAAAGACATATAACCAAATGAGATCAGGGTACAAAACCAGAGGAAGACCACGGGAAAGATAGAAAACGTCAGGAACATCGTGAACAAACTCGGTTATACACAGCCGAGACAACACATCTAGCCAACACAAGTTCGAGTTCCAATCATCCCCTACACTTAACGGCAAGAGTGAATAATAAACCATCAGAGAAAAGACAATAAACCAAAAATGGAAATCTACAATTATACACTAATAACAGAACTATCGCTTTGATAAGTCAAGCTAGTAAAATGTTATTACATATCATAATGAAGAGAATGCAAAACAATAAAAAGAAGTAATAGTTTATGAGGTACAGACAGGTTTTAGATCGACAGAGGCTCCAGAGACAATGTCTTCAACATGAGAATCATTATATAAAAATTCAGGGAATTCAATGTAGATATACACGCATGTTTCATCGGCTACACCAAGACGCCAGATTGTGTACGACATCACCAATTATGGAAAATTATGGTCGACATGGGATTTTCAAAAGATCTCACATATTTAATCGCAATGCTCTACCACGAACAAAAGGCATCAGTAAAAGTGGACGGAACAATATCAGAATGGTTTAATGTATAAAAAAAAAGATTTAGACAAAGATGCACACTATCACCGTAGCTGTTCAACATCTACGCTGAAAACATAATGCGAAACGTACAAGACAACATGACATTTGCTGACTTCCAGCCTCCTACCATCGGCGGTCAGAAGATTCCAAAAATCAGATATCCTGACGACACAGTTGATACAGTTCTCTTAATTAACAACGAACGGATATGGTCTAAAGCAAATGTTAATGTCAACAAAAGAATATAGTGAAGCTCGAAACCTATACTTAAATATGAAGATAAAATTATGACAACAAATAACGTGAAAATACAACCAAAGATTATAATTGACAATTTCGAACTAGAAGGCGTAACAAATTTCCAGTATTTGGGTACAAACATAAATAGTTCATGAGACTGTGCTATCGAAATCAAGAGAAAAATTGCAATGGCGACATTGAAACTTGCGCAAATGAAAAATCTTTGGCAAGGAACCAGCTGCAAAGCTAAACTATATATGATCAGAACATGCGTATTTCCAGTGGCAATATACGGTTGCGAGGCATGGGCACGAAATAAAACAATAGCAAAGAGAATCGCTGCTTTCGAAGTGAGATGCTACAAAAGAATTTTACCTATACCATGGACAGATAAAAAGACAAATCAAGAAGTGTTATGATCAATAAACATAGAAGAGGGCTAGCTCTTAAAAACATCCTAACATAAAAAGATGTATTTTTTTTGGTCATATAAAGAGGCATAGCAGCATGGAAAGATTAATAACTGAAGACAAGAGTTAACGGCAATAAAGGAAGAGAGTTCAGAGAATCCATAAGGAAGACCACGTGCTGGAAAGAATATGTTACACAAGAAGAATATTGTGAACAGTGCCGAAACTAGGCTTTATGGCTCCATGGGCAAGCCCTGACTATGAACCTACGTTCAAACAAGCAATCAAGTGTCATGCCAAGTGGCAAAGGCGATCATGCTTCTTCATAACTTGTCTCTTGTGGTGTCAATAAATTCAATTGGTGAAATATTTTTGTGCTACAGTGAACCTACGCTGGAATGAACATTGAATGATAACATGCACAGAATAATACAGAAGGGAAAATCCATAAAAAAATAGACAATCAAAGGACAACCTAAGGAAAAATATTAAAACATCAAATGAAAATTTACCAATAAGAAAAGCCAAAAACAAAACAAACATTGATGCCAGATGAAATATTAGAGAAAATATCAGAAAGAAAGTTTAAAAAATACCCCATAATATTCACGTATAGACAATGAGATAAATAACATGTGCAGAGCAGAACAGCGCAAAAACAATTGATAGAAACAAAATGCAAAGAAATAGAGATGTCAGTACAACAGAAGACAAAAAGAAATGCATAAAGAGATAAAAATTTAAAAAAAAACAGATTACAAATAAGAAAATTAAAGATAAAACTTTAAAAATTATATTTAGTACTTAAAACAGAAGTACTTACAAGATGGGCAGATTATGTGACAAAACTGTTTGATGACCAACGGAACAAACTACAATACACAACAATGATGAACTAGCAATACTGAAAGTAGAAATAGAAAATGCAATAAAATCATTAAAATGTGGAAAGATCGCACGCTCTGACAACAAAACAGCAGACATAATAAAAATTCTAGATGATTTTTATGTGGAAACTATCAGAGATATTTGCAATGATATATATTCTTCTTCTCATTGTGTTTTGTGCATGGCATCCTGATTATTTGTGCACCTTTTGGCTGGTTGTCTCCGTCTTCAGCACCCTGCTTACTTGGGCAGGATTGTGGTCTTGCTAAACTGGGACTGCCCGACCAGTCTTAGTTTCCAGCTCCTGATGGCTGAACTAAGCCCCATCATCACTTCAAGGTTCTGGCCTCGATGGGGCAATGTGTGTATGTTCATCCATCACAAGTGATGATGACCATTTTTTTTTTACAATCACTTTTGAAAATTCAGTTAGAATTATGACCATGCATACTAGTTCGTATATATATGATATATTTTATATATATATATATATATATATATATATATATATATATATATATATATATATATATATATATATATATATATATATATATATATATATATATATATATATATATATATATATATATATATATATGAAACAGACCACATACATAAAGACCTGAAATCATCAATATTTATAACACTACTTAAGAAGCCCAGGGTTGTGGACTGTACAGAATATAGATCAATAAGTTTTATGAGTCATATAACCAAAATACTTCTCAAAATAATACATGAAAGAATTAAAAACAAGATAGACACTGAGGTCGGTGAAGAGCAATTCGGTTTTATGAAAAACAGAGGAACCAGAGAAGATATACTTAATATCTGACTATTGATAAATAAATACATAAAAGTTTTAAAAAAAGTATCTATATTTGCTTCATAGACTGCAGCAAGGCCTTTGACAGAGTCCAACATGAAACGTTTATCGAATGTCTTCAAGAAATAGGTATAGATAAAAAAAAGACATTAGACTGATTAGAAATATTATTGGGAACAGACTGCATCAATAAGGTGAGAAAACAGCTACTCACCATACATAGAAATAAGAAGAGGGATAAGACAAGGATGTATTTTATCACATAGCTTATTTAATATCTACACAGAGAATATCTTTAATTAAACATACAGAAGGAATGACAGGGCTCAAGATCATTGGGAAAATAATAAATAACCTAAGATATGCAGATGACACTGTTCTTTTAGGAGAAAGTGAACATGAACTACAAAGACTAATAGATCAAGTCTATAAATCAAGTAAAGAATCTATCTATCTGTCTGTCTATTTGCTAAACCCTTTGTTGCCTTTCAATGTCAAGTAAATAATATGAACTGGATATAAACATCCGAAAATCAAAACCATGAAAATCAGCAAAGTCAAAGAAGAACAGGTGCTAAAAATAAAAATACATGGAAACTACAAGTATCAATATCTTGGACACATAGTCACAAATTATGGCAGATGTGAAACATAAATTAAAAGGATAGGCCTAATAGAAATGGCTAAAAGTACTTCCAATGACACGAGGAAAATATTAACTTCTAAACAAATTACAAAGTTAAAAATGACAATTATAAAATGCCACTTCCATTCTATATTAATGTATGGCTCAGAAACATGTGCAAACAATTACAAGACATAATTGATGCCTTGAGATGTGGATATATGGAAGAATATGCCTATCATGAAAAGAGAAGAAAAAGAGGGTCTAACAACACTTCATATGAAGAAAGAATTATTAAACGAAATAAAGTTCAAACAAATACAATATTTTGGACATTAAAAGACATGACATCTTGTTGAAGACCCTACCTGAGGGTAATGTCGAAGGGAGGCGAGCAAGAAATAGACATAGATACTAGTGGGAGAGTAATATCACAAGATGGACAGGTTACAGTCTAGCAGAGTGCACCACCAAAACATGAGACGGGATGTTGGAAGTCTGTTGCAGCCAACCTTCGTTGCGGAGACAACACTTTATGAACTGGGGTCTTTGTTTCCTCTAATATATTATGGTAGTGTCCTCAGTGTCAAACTTGGACATTGGATTCTAGAATAATTCATAAGATTAACACCACTGAAATGAAATGTGTAAGACATATGATTGGAGTTAGCTTGAGAGACAAAATCAGAAATGAAGAACTAAGAAAACAATTAGGGTTCACGTTAACATTAGAATATAAGCCTTTCAGAAACAAATTAAAAGGTTCGGCCACATAACCAAACAGAAAGAGCAACGTATTATCTAAAGAACACTTAACAAACTATGCGAAAACAGTAGACCTATTGGAGGCCATCGTAAAAGGTGGATAAATATTGTATTAGAGACACTCAGAAATATAACAGCAGAAGAGGCAAATAGAAGGCCAAAATACCGTACGCTCACTCTCCCAACACCGAAAGGTATATGAGGACAGAAAGAAGTATGTCCTGATATAACCTAATTGGACTTTGTTGTCCGCTTGTTGAAAAGGGCACACCTCTCCAAAAAAGAGGTACACTCATTAATTATCTACCTGGGTAATGTTTTTGACCTCCCAACCGCTGCGGTCCCTCGTGCCTAGTTTCCCTACTCATGCAAATGTAGTACAAGGGCTACATGTATACTTTATATGCATATTTTAATATAAATATTTTAATGAAATATTATAGACATCTGGTAAATTCCATTTTTCGTAATATAGCTTGAGTATGCGTACAATCTCTGGCCAATATACTGTTTCCAAAATGTACAGGGCACACATGTTAATTTGTAGGTTTCCTGCAAATATTCAGAACATTATTAAAAGAGATGTTAATCAAATTAATATATTACATTTAAAATCGCGTAAGTTCTCATGTTATATATTTTAAAGTAAATTCGGGACATAATGATAGAATATGAAGATTAATATTTGACATTCACATAGTCAATCAAGAAGAATGTTCGAACTGTGCGTGCAACTGTTATGTTGACATTCGGATCCCGTTCGACCTTATTATCTATACTATATATAAGTCCCGGTACTCAACTTTGACAGCTGTCTGTGACTTAGTTCTTGTATACAATATTATATAGGACCTACATATTTTTTGGAGATATTTTTATTAAGAAACGTTACTAAAGTCGATATGTTTATCTTGTCATTTATTTCAGGTCATTTAGGCAATTATTTATCAATCAGTTTAAGTTTAAATTATTATTCATTATTAGTAGCCTGGTTTGGTCTAGGCGTTTTTTTTTTACAATTTAGAGTTGTAAAAGACAACTGACAGTGATAGTATGAAAATAATTCATAGATCTAGAACCCTATAGCCAACTAGAAGTAGCCTAAGTTATAATTAATTATAAAGTATAGTTATAGTAGGTACTTGGACATCCACAGGAAACACGTAATCGATTTCTCGCCATGCCGATAAAATATATGATTACGCATTTTAGCACTGCCTTTAACCTTCACCGAGCCGATATGATATCCAGCCGCCGAAAAACAAAATGGCCGCACGCGCTGATGGCGGGCCGTCCCTCCCAGCGAGATTATCGTGAGATTTACACGTACCACAGTCGTGCACATAGCTGGGGACATGCGCAATCGAAGCCGGTACATCCCCCACTTCCGACATGATCGTTTTTGAGAATGGCTGGCTATTCGTAAAAGTTTAAGAGCAATTAATCTGACCACATCTGTACACCGGTACGATGCCATGATGATGGATCGGTTTTACAGATCTTTATTTCATCGTATTTCGAATAAAATAACATTGAATCATGGATTATTAGGTTCTTTAGTTTCACAGCAGTGAATATACAGAATGCCGTGCTGGTATGGGGACTTGTACGTTTGATATCGAATATTTTGAAGTGGCAGAAAAAAATAACTCTAGGCCTAAGCTCAAAGAACGATTTTACTGCAAATCTACATGTTTTATACAGTTCCCCCGGCTATATTTTGATAATTTCGCAGTGAAAGAACATAAATACAACAGATTTACGTGATTTAGTTGACAGTGTTGCCAAGGAATTCGATATGTAAGGTAAGTTATTTTTTTTCCTTATTTTTTCCCTCTTTATTTGTTATAAAATATATGTTTTTTGTGAAAAACGTCTTTACCACTTTCTCATACGTCTGGTATCACACACACACGTACATAAATTACACCAATATATGCATAATTCAATTCTTTATTTATATGTGCAAATATTATTTAAATATCTCTAACAACCAAAAAATTATCACATTTTCAAAACAGTCACCATCAATAATGAAAATTTTCAAAAAAGAATCCGGTGGCAGGGAGACGTTTCGTATTTTTTAATCTGGCTTGCTAAAGGTTAATGGAGGGTATGTTATTTTCGAGAAATTTCGATACTAAATTATTTTTTACTTTGAAAAGAGTGCATCATTATTATTCAGCGATTTCTGACGCACGTTTGATACATCGATAATTTGGGAAATTTTAAGTTATTAGGAAATAATACCGTTTTGAGTGCACACAAGTATGTTATCACCATTTTTTTTTCACTTGTCTACGTGCTTTAACGTGTTTGTCAATAGGATTTTAAAGTTCTTTGCAATTTTTATATAGATATGTGCAACTATTAAGAATGTTTGACAGTGCCCTGAAGATGAAAATAAATTTAAACACCACGCTATTTTATGCTTGAATCGTCCATACCGATGTTATTTTTTTGTAATATAGGTAATATACATAATTATGTTTAAATGTTTAACTTTTAAGAGTGTTAGACAATGCCTTGAAGTTGATAATAATTTGTAAAGACATTGATATTTCATGTTGACAACCCTGTTGTGATCGGCCATTGTGGCTGTTCTATTAATTATGTTGGCCATGTCGGATTTCTACGCATGTAATGTAAATATATAGTTTTGGTGTTTGATTTATGGCATAAGCTTAATAAATACATTGTTGCAATTAAACTGTAGACTGATCACAAATTTACTTATACTTGTAGTATTGAATAATATATTATATAGCTGGGCCTACTGTACCGACTAAGCATGTCATGCAATTGCACAGTCATTACTATGGTTACTGTGTAAATAACTCGTCACTAGGCCTAATTATTGGCATTTATTTGCTATCAAATGGGCTGCATAGTGAACATCAGTTTTTTTATCTTTTGTTAAAAAAGTTATTTAGAAATATAATTTCATAAATGTAATGGCTGACCAAAGGCAAAGGTCCATAGATGATCTGAGGTAACATGCAAACCCGTAGGGGGGGGGGGGGATTTTATGCAAAAAAATGTCCATGCTTCAGGACATGGAAATTAAGCTCATAATCAAGAAATTTGACTTAGGCCCTACAAGTTACTCTAGTTACTATTTTTTTTTCCACAAATTCTTCAACTATTATTCCTAGAACATGACTATGCACAATAATGCTACCAATAATTATATGAATAATGAGATTTTCTTGTTTGGGGGGGGGGGGGGGGGAGTAAAACAGTAGAAATAAAATCTCTACTTACCAGTTGATGCACATGAATAATATTCCTCCACACAAGCTGCTCACAAAACTAACTAAACACATCACTATGCTCATAATCCATGAATGTTTTGTCACATTTTAAGCACAGAAACATTTTATTATAAATAACTAAGATATTTAACAATCCTATATTTTAAAAAAAAATGTAATTATGCAAATTAGCCATTCTGAATATTAATCAGCTTTGGTTGTATTTAAAAATTATAGCAATGCAATCCACAGATTTGTCTAGTTTTACATAACACAAAAATGTATAGTTTATATATTTTATTGTAAACAACTAAAATATTTAATAACTAGATTACTTAATGTAATATTATTTATGCAAATTAGCCGCCAATTGGATTTTATTAACCCTAATTTCATATGAAAATTAGTACAATGTCTTGCCTTTGTGAACCCAAAAAATATATTTTCTACGGTATTTTATTATATTTTATATTTATATAGTTTATTTTAATTATGCTAATTAGCTGCTATTTTTAATATTAATCATTTTTTTCGCGCATATTAAAATAGAAGTGTAATCAATAGTCTAGTCTTTGCGCACACAAAAATATATAGTTTCTGTGGTATTTTATTATATTCATTAATTATATAATTATTTTTATATTAATTACACTAATTATCTGCCATTTTGAATATTAATTAGTTCTGCGTGCATCTGAAAATTACAGAAATGTGATCAACAGATCTGCCTTGCCTTTGATAACACAAAAAATATATATTATGTGGTATTTAAATACATTTAATTGTTATATAATTAATTTTTATATTTTAATTATGCTAATTAGCGACCATTTTTGAATATTAATTAGTTGTGCTTGCTTCTGAAAATTGCAGAAATGGGATCAAACAGATGCGTCTTGTCTTCGCGAACAAAAAAATGTAAAGTTTGTATGTTGTATTATTGCAAATAACAAAGATAATTTATAAATTATCAGCTCAGTTACATTTTGTGGTCACAAGTTTTATTTATATTTTCCTATATGTTTCATATAAAAAAATTTGATGTGAAATTAATTCGAAAAAAATTTGTAACTTTTTTCAGGTTTGACGTACAAACTTGGTTGAGGTATCGTTGAATTGCATTTTTTAAGGGCTATCTACATATATATTTTAATTATGTAGCATTATTTTGAAAATTTTATCCAAGTACCTAGTTATAGGCATAGGCCTAAGTCAAAATAAATTAGGGCCTAATAATAAGGCATAACTAATGTTTAGAGTATAAATAAAACCATACAGTAGGCTATACAATGCATTACAGTAATGAGTAACTAACTAGTAGGCCTAATATAAATATTATAAATAACAATTCCTACTGAACAATTTAACTTCATAATAGGCCTAATTAGCCTAATAGAAGTTGCTATCTGTTGCATCATTCTTCATATGCGTTACACATTTCGGCTAACCCTATGAAGACAGAGCTTACTAATGCTTCTACTGCCAATAAAGACATTTTCAGGAGGGGGGAGAAGCTTACAAACAGCACACAAGAAGGCCATCTCCAGAGAACTCTGACGCCACAAGGGCCACTTCATATAGCTATATTATTACTAATATAGACAATTAGAAGGTGGTTTACACATTTTTTTTTATCTTCACTAATTTCTCAGATATTACACATACATCAACAAAACAAACATCAGTACACTTAGTAGCCATTCCGTTATTTCCAATCCAAAAATTTTTTTACAAAAAAAGCTTCAAAAACAAAGTGATTTCAATTTCCAAATATACTCTATAAATAATGTGTAAAAAAAAAAGAATGTTGTAGCAGGCAAAAATTTCTCAATTTTAATGTAGAGTGCTAAAGATTACATTTGAATGTTTATAGTTTCTCTTAAATAGCAGTTAATAAATGTTTGTAATCTGTGCATCAAAGTGATGAGTTGGAAGTGGATTAAAACATCCTTAGTCTGGGGGAAACAAAACGTAGATATCACTTACCTTGTTGGATCTATTATTCTCAAGACTAGCGTCTGTAGTGGACGTCAATATATCGACCCTTACTTGTCCCATTTCATAATGAAATCAAGCGTAATTCCCAAGATCCCAAGAAGAGGAAACATGCCTCCATCTGCAATGCAGCCGAAAACAACAGTAAAATGTGTTTTTTTGTCCAGTCACCTTTACAAAAACTGTTTTCACATCTTTTCATTGCTTCGTGCAATTTGAAGGCAAATCCAACAGCCAAACTAAAAGTGGACCTGTTCCGTTCATTGACTAGGCATGAATTTATCATAATGGCTGATGTTATCGCTTGTGTTGTAGCCAACCTTTGTTGCAGAGACATCGCTGAATGAATTAATCCGATATCGGGGAACACTCCGGTACCTGGTGGATAGTTTTATTAGACTGGCAAAGGTCGCACTGTATTATCCTCGTCTTTTATGTGAGTACATGTAGGTTGCAAATGAAAGAAATGACCTGTGTCTTATCAATGCTAAAGTTTGTGTTAATTTCCTTTTAGCAATATTTTGCTTCTCCTTTAATTCTTATAATAATGGGATTCCACAGTATTAATGCCTGCATTTTTTTTTCCTACCTCGGCCTATACACAGATAGGACCACTGTATTATTTCCAGACACGTTGTAGACTAAGAAAAGTTGGGGGATATGCTGATGATCTGTCACTTGTGAAAAAATCGTCATTGTCACTGCTTATCTTGTCTCAATTTTTGAACTTTTATATTTTATCAAATCTCCCAGAATGATGAAGATGTAATCCAAAGGACATTGCACATTTGTTCTTTTCTGCAAAAGTGCCGGGAATGCTGAGTGCATTGTCACTAGGTGGGTCAGCAAATCTGATAGAAGAATGATTAAATAGTTGACCCGGTGGTGTGTGCTAGCAGGATGTGATGATCCTGGAATACTGTCACACTTGAATACTTCCATTCGGGAACTAAACAGGCATCTATAAACCCCATCCCCTCCCCAATCACAACCATACCTTTAAGACAGCAAACCTTGTGCGAGTTCTGGTATAACCTGGTTTCTCAAATGAGGAGTATAAACTGAGTAATAACTAAGGACCTGTGTTTCTGTCAAAAAGGCTATGGGCTGTCAAGAGCTACCTGCTCATAGCTAATGGGATACATCATCATGTCTTATATGTAATATCCTAAGAGTAAGAATTGTTAGAGATTCCACAGTGCTTAGATGTACCATGTGATTAAATGTCCAGTTTTCTTTCCTGCTTATTTTTCTCTTTACCGCCTGCTACCCCATTTCTTTTAGTCTCCTTTGATAGTGAAGCAAGCACTTTAACCATGACTATCCATGTGCCAATAAAATTTCTTTGATGCAACATTTGAATTTATACTTTTTAAAGGAATAATAAGTTAAAAGTTAAGTCCTATACCTGATATGCTTCAATTATTGTTACATTTGTTCATGCAGTTATATGTTCACCCATTGAATGTTATCTATAAACAAGAATTGATTTATTTTTCAGCCATATTCAACCCACCCGTATCACAGTTTGCAAGATGCATGGCCAGTCATGGAACACCTACACATTGGAAATCAATGAAACAAATTTGCTTAGAAAACAAAAGTCATATGAAATTTTGGCCTGTACCTGAAGGAAATTGGCAAGAACATTTCAAGAAACAGCAACAAAAATGGAATCTAATGTTACTAGCAAGTGTAGCTGCCGTTGGTGTCACATGTTTTGTTGTGAGTTTATTAACAATACAATTTTAATTAGGTTATAAATAATATCTTAAGAATGTTCAAATTGATGGGTTGGTTGGTTGGTTGCTGATCCAGCGGTCCATGGGCTCATGCCCTTTGACCCAAGTTCACATTGATAAGAATAATGGAATTTGAGAATTATTATTAGTAGCACGATTTGTGGAATATAATCTATTATAGTTTGCAATGTTTACTTATTTTCTCAGCTTTATAAAAGTGGCGCTGTATATCTGCACAATTATGACTACAAAAAATACAGTTCATTAGGATCTGATGCTCTACATGCAGCCTCTCCCAGTAAAGGTAAAGATGTAATTTATTAAAACCTATCAGAATTTTTATACCAGTGGAATTGGTGATTGTTTAATAGAATGAACAGCCTATTCTCAAACTCCCGCAGGATATAGTTCAGAGAATGTAATTCATTGTATCATAGTTTACAGCTTAGCTGTGATATCTGTGCCTGACACATCCAACTTCAGCATGGCTCTGGGTCATGTTGACCTTTAATGAAATATGTCAGTCAACTCAACTCCTAAATCTATTTAGTTGCCATGGTTCTGGTTTGCAATTAGCGTCTACCTACATATTTTATGGTTAGTTATTCTAAATATTATATTAATAGTTAATTTAAATATTCATTTTTTAGGGTTAGTTATGTTTTACATAAATATATTTATATTAAAAATAATAAATGATAAACATAAACTGATAAACATAGCCAAGGGAAATAATCAAATATGTAGGCACTAATTCCAAACCAGTTCCGTTGCCACTTACAACATGTATGGCAGGTAACAGTGTCTCTATTCTTTAAGACCTTGCAATAAATAGGTTTATAATAGCTTATGCTAACCTCATCATCAGGTAGCATATACTGAACATGATGTAGCAGTCATCACAGCTTTTCGTAACTTCTGTTAATCTTGAGCTAGTTTTCCTGCTTCTGTTATTGTCATGTTCAGGTGGTCTTTGATGTCTTGCGTCCATCTTTTTCTTGGTCTGCCTCTTGTTCGTCCTACTGGCATCATCCCCTCCATTATCATTTTCTCTAGGCGGTCATGGCGTTTGATATGGCCAAAATATTGTAGTTTTCTGGAAAGAACTATCATGCTGTTTAGCCAGTAATATGCTAACCTGTAAATCCAAATATCATCAGCAAGTCTTCTCAGTACAAGGCAAACACAAAACTAAGGATTTCTTAACGACTGTGTGCTTTAATTTCTCCTATTATTCTATGTACGGTATCTGTTATCTATCCCCAGGTCAATATTCTACATGTGCCTTTAATCATAAATTTGGGGGGGGGGGGTGTTGATAATTGTTACTCAAAACAAGGTGTGTTGGCTAAGTTATATTGTATTCATATTTGTGGGCTGTTTACATTTTATGTCTATCCATTTTTGGGGCTTAATTCTGTATCCAAAATTCTGTTGTAAGCACATGATTGTAGTTTGTTTGATTCACTCTCAGTAGATGAGAAACCTACTTTATTTGTTGCCTTTCAATGAGTTTGTTGCACAATTGTTTTTATAGGCAGCTGAATGTTGGAGAATAACAGGACAAAACAGGTTAATTATCATTGTGTCACATTTGTAAGAGGAAACCACAAAACAGTATGCTTTGTCTCTGGACTACATAATGCTAACCAACAACAGTTTGAAAACAAACAAGAAAAAAACCTCCAGTCATAAGAATTGTTCATTTTTCAAGAGAATATGTGGGACCTATATTGCAAAAATATGGTCAGCTTGAAGTTGGATTCTTCTTCTGTGTTCGTTCTCAAACTCCTGCAGGATGTAGTCTGGAGAACGGAATGCGTTGTGCCATGGTTTACAGCATTGCTGCGATGTCTGCGCTTTTCGGCCTTACACATCCGACTTCAGCATGGCTTTGGGTCACTTACCCTATATGGGATGGGACAGCCAACTCCATCCCATAACCTCCTTAGTCGCCTTTTACAACATGCGTGGAAGGTAAACAGTGTTGCTATTCTTTGCTCACTTTCGGACCCTGGAAACACACAGGCGTGAAGTTGGATTGATCATGTCCTCAACACTGACATGAGAATTATCTTGCTGTGTCCTCCAGATTGGAATATGAGGGGGAGTCAAGAAAAGCACAGTACGGTGCACAATAGTGGAGATAAACCAGTCCTGGGATTTATGTACTGATTAGAAGCAATGATTAGGATCAGCTGTGGTCTCAGTTTGACAACTAAGTTGGATGTGTACCACGCAGTGGTGCTACCAACACTGCTTTATGTAGCGTCATCCTGGACTGTCTATGCGAGACACGCTCGACAACTTAACTCTTTTCACCTTCTGTGCCTAAGAAACCTCATGGGAATACTTTGGCAGGATCGTGTACCAGACACAGAAATCCTTCAAAAGTCCTGTATGCAAAGCATCCATGCCCTGCTGATTAGGTCCCAACTCCGCTGGACTGGTCACATCGTCCATATGCCAGACAAGCAACTTCCAAAGAGACTAAATAGACAGGGGAGCTGTGCGATGTTAAATATTCAAGCGGCAGACAGAAAAAGCGCTTCAAAGAACACCTAAAAAACTCTCTCAAGCACTGCAGCATCAATCCTAGTTCCTGGGAGACTACAGCCCTTGATCTCTCAGCTTGGTACACCCAGATCACTGCTGGCATCACTTAATTTGAAAAAGAAAGAACACTGCAAGCAAATTATAAGCGACAAAAGCGGAAGGACAAATCCAAAAATTCTCCTGCTCCAAATCCTCTACACTCCTGCATGCACTGCAATAGAACTTTCCTGACACGAATCAGACTCATCAGGCATCTATGAACTCACAAACCAAATTACACAATCACAAACATTTTGTTGTTTTTCTACTTGTTCATCATATTTATTGTTTTTCATGCCATGCTCATCTTCGCTTGCAAAGAAGGAACATCACTGATTAGAATTATGTTATCTTTGTTTACCAGGACCCAAAAGGGAAGCAAAAAATAGTGACACTGTTGCATGTCATAATTTTGGAGGCAACTAAACATGCATGTAATATGTGTCTCATGACACATTTTATAACTCCATGTAGTTATAACTCTCATTCTAAATTGTTGCTCTCTTTGTTTATCCCTATCTTGATAAGGACATTTTGGTTGAAACATCAATTTTTTTCTGTTGTAGGCTCTCTGTAAAACTTATTTAATATATTTCCCCATTGAGGCCAACTCCTTGAAGTAGAGATGGGGCTTGGTCAGGCCAACCCAATATCAAGCAGAATCACAGTCCTGTCCAAACAAGCACAGATACCAGGCAGAGAAGCGCACCATCAACCTTGGTTTCATTAAATCTGACTAGTTGACATGTCTGCATTTAATATATTTTATATTTTTTAAATATTTCTTTTGTATATTCTTCTTCTTTTGCATTCAGCATCTGTCGTCATGCTATATTGTCAGACCTGTAGTCAAGATGAAGTCCACTGTCTTCTCCAGGTCAGAGCGGCTGCCCCATAGCTTTTGCCTTAAGTCTGTATCCTCTGGCCATGTCTGCTGTCTGTGCTCTTTGCATGTTGGGCAGTCCTGAAGTATGGGGTCTGGGTAACGGATCTACATGGGCATTCATCTGTGTATGAGATCCTCAATCGGTAAAGGTTACCCAACAGTCTACAGTGACCTGCTCTAAGGCGAAATATTGTGGTCTGTTGATATCTTTGGAGATGTATTGCATCATGTTTGTATTCCTCTTCCATTTGTTTCTTCCACTTTGCTGTGTATGTGTTGTGGATTATTGTTTTTGCTTCTCTGTAAGACAGTGGGTGTCTGTGTTGCTCCATTTCACTTCCTGCTTTTGACATTGGTATATAAATCACTATATATACCTATATTGGTATATACCAAGTAATTTAATGTTAGAAAATTACATTACAAATGAGTGTACACACATAGAAATTAATATTAATAGATATAATTGCTATTATTTCAGAAAAGGCAAGTTCGGTAAATACTAAAGCCTCTTCTCTTCTTGCACCCGAAGAGACGAAATCAACATTTCCAGCACACGAAGAAGAACCTGTAGTCAAGGAAATTCCTGAACATGCTCAGTATCTGATTGTCGGTGCAGGAACAGCTGCCTTTGGTGCATTCAGAGCTATCAAGGCCCGTGATCCAAAAGCAAAAGTAAGAAATTTATGATTTTTTAATCGTATTTTCAAGTCTAGGATTTATCAGTCTTATTTATCACTGAATTGGACAAGTGTTTTTATGTTTTTACGATTTAATTTATGTTTAAACTTGTTGACTAACAGTTAATATTGTTTATTGCAGATATTTATCAATAGAGGTTTCAGTCGTTTAATGCGTGTTAGTTGGTCAGAGTTGTTATCAAATGATTAGTAGTGGGAAAGACCACTCCAGTGCCTGTTGGAGGTAGAGATAAAAAGAAGAAAATGGACATGGATAGAACACATTCTTAGAAAATACCTGACAACATAAGCAGACATTCTCTGGACTAGAACCCACGCAGAAAAAGTAGTTTCTTCCGCGTTCACTCTGATAATCACTGTGAATAAATCGTGTGATTTCCACCAGGGAACATGAAGTATGTCATGCTGCTAGTTCCACAGTAGAACTGTGTTGTTTGCACCTCGATTGGCTCACTCTGTGGCCCGGACATCTGAGGCCCAGCACATCTATTTTTGTCATGCCTTAATTCAGATAATGGGCTTCCCTAGTCTGTGACAGCCTGCCTATCGATAGGTGGTGGGTTGACTCTTCGCCGAGACAATTGTCGTTCATATCTATCTCGCACAAGGCGTTCTGCAGCCAGTGAACTTGCCTCTTGTAATTAGATGTTTGTGCCTGTGCCCATCTGGTACTGAACATTTTCTCATTCTCGAGCCTGGTTCTGGTTTAGAAAGATGTCAACAGAAGTGTTGGCGGGCTCCTCGCCTTCTAAGCCGAGGTGTCGTTCACCGACATCGTGAATCCTTCGTCCAAGTCTTGAGTCTCACCACGTGTTTGGGAGAAAAGCGTGTTCTTTTGCTGAAACAACAGTGTCCCATTTTGAACCCTTTCTCTCTACGAGCTTGTTTCCGGTATAGGAAAGCTCGTCAGTAGAGTTGAGCCCGGGGTGCCTTCTTGGCCGGGAGCCCATGATTGGGTCTCTGCCCATACGGAGCACCAGTAACTAGAAGCTTGTCTCGAGCTAACAGAACTTGTAGATCTGATTTCCTTGGAACATTTTCCCTTTCTATTTGCATATAGTGCTGCCCTCTGGCGCTGTGCTACCCTATCGTTGTACCCAGTATGTTATCTTTTTGTCTCTCGCCATGCATCTAACTTTTCGTGCCGATTGCATTGGTCGCACCTCCGATGCTCAGACCTGACCGTGTCAATATTGATGCTGTGTGTGTTGTTGACACAGGTGTCGGAGATATTGCTTGTCTGTGCAGTCAAACCTCATTCCATCTGCAGCCTCCACACTCCCACATGCTGTGGAAATAATTTTTTCACTGATACTTTCTTTGTGGACAGATGAAAAGAACTGTTTAATCACTAAGACGGTGAAGACAATTATAGCGATACATACTTTAAGACTTTCATGCACAGAATTTCACGAGTGTATCTCTAGAGATGAGGAACTTTTGAAAAAAAAAAATTTCTTCACATACCATAGAAATCCAACTATAAACCCATCCGATAATAAGCAGAGGAGGTAATTTGGCATCCCGAAAGTGCCTAAAATCCAATTATAGACTGACATAGAAATAACATAATAATGCTGATAATAATATCGTAGAATCTCGTTATAAGAATGAATAAACATGCTAAATGGAAATTAACACAAACTTTCGCAAATGTAAGATGCAAGGGCATTCCTTTCATTTGCCCCACTCACATTACCTGAATGAAGGAATCAAGGGATGAATAGGGCCACTATATGCTGGGAACAATACATCTAAAGAAAATACAGCGTAGCCTTCCCTAACCATGTCTATAGATGGCTTATCACAAGTGGCACAACTTTGAAACAACAGACCATACTTTCCTGAACTAATTGTTTGTGTTCAGTGTGTGGGCGTTCTGATGAGGAACTGCGCTAGTGAATAGTAATTACTACCTGACTCTCTTGCCACAGGGTTCAGACAAAAAATACAGCAGACAGTAAATCTAAGCGTGAAATGATACTATGAAAGAACACCAAGACAAATGGGCACCATCAGATGTCTTTGCTTTTAAAAGATATAGAAGAATTTGAACTTTGTTACTGTATGTTTACTTTGTGGGAAGTATGCAGTAATAAACATGTGAGAGGATTGTGAAATTAACCTACATCAATTATGGCAGAATGGCATGTTTGGAATCACTTTTGAAAAGCTAGAAGCGCAGAGAAGACGCCTTTCACTATTGATGTCAGTTGCTCCCCCTCCCTCCAACACAGGTTTTTTAAAGACACCAAGACAGTCTAAGCGGGCGAAATTCCAGAAGTGGCGTGTTTGTGCAAGACCTCTGTGCAGAATTAATTAGGACTTCATTCGTTACATTTTTGCTTATTGTCGTTGGTCATTATTTATATACTTGAAGTCACATGTCAAAAATAGGCAAGGCCGACCAGTGACATGCACAGAAAAATCAAAATCGGCCTTTGATGTGATGTTTACACTTTTTGTACACAGGTCTTATAGCACAGTAGACGTTCACGGTTTGTACATATGTAACCTTTGTCCCTGTACTGGTACATCACGACGTGAAAAGTGTGTGGCATAGAGTTCCTTTGTTTAGCCTAGGTAGTGTTTCGGACATCATCAATTTCCGTCTCTGCAATGAAGGTTGACTGCAACAGACATCGAACATCCCGTCTCCTGTCTTGGTGGTGCACTCTGCTAGACTAACCTGTCCATCTCATCATGTCACTCTCCCACTTGCCTATCTCTTGCTTGACTTTACCACTCCATTTGGATAATGAGGAGGAGATTTGTGGTAGGCCTACTAATTGTGACATCACAGATTACGCCTAATTGATGTCGTCTTTCCAGTATAATTCAAAGTTCGAAAGATTTGAATGATTGTTGAAGATTTTGAATGACTATTTGTATGCCTACTGGTACAGGTAAATTTTTTCCTGTTAGTTTCTACGTATAATTTTGTTTAAACATTTTGTTGTATGCAAGTCAAACCCACTTTAATCCTGTCTGTTGCTATAGAAGTGTCTACCACAACACTACCCGATAGACTAGGCCTAAATGATAAATGTGAGATACCGTTAGATCAGCATAGGCTAGTTCATTTGTTTTTTTTCACAGACCATTACTGTATTTCGGTTAATAAATAACATCAGATACTGGTATATTATAGCCCTCAGTATTTTATCTTGACTTGAACATGTCGATGAAAAGTCATATTTCTGTAAGTTATTATGCCATAATACTGTTATGTCTATGCTTATAATCTATAATACACAAGTGTCATATATTTTGCAAGAATAATTTTCTAAAATACTTTTAAAACGTTAAAGATAATGTGACAACTCTATAATACACCTCACTTATATGTTTTAAGTTAAAAATAACTTGTTTAAATATGTTATATACTAATTGCATACTATTGAATTTATATGCCAAGTGTCCCCTTTTAGAGGCTGGAAAAAACCGAAATGTCCCATTTTTGGGTCTAGGAAATTTGGTCACCCTAGTCTATGGCATTTACATAATTAAACCATTGAATTATAAAGTACATTTACTTTGAAAACTAATTCTCAAGAATTCATCAGAATCACAATTCATAATGATTTTACTGAAAACCTGATAAAACTAAAGTCTGTAAACCTGATTCATGTTAATTGCGCACATCTTCCCTAGTCATGATAACACAGTGGCGTAAAATGAAGTCTAATCAAATAGCTAGCTAGAATTCGCTGAGGCCGGTCAAGTGAACATTAAACATCTTGTTGTTCCTGTCGCTAAATCAGTGCATAAGCAATGGGTGAGTTCACTAGCTGGGAGCATTGTGAACCTGGTGAATCATTGGTGAGTCCACTTGCCGGAGGCATGCTAAAAGTTAACACATGATAACACACACAAATTTATGTTTTGACCAAAGACTTTTATCACGAAATAACATAACAAATGACAAGTGAGGAATGGGAGCATAAAGTTCACATCATAATGACTTAAATATGATAAATTCTGAAAGAGCGAATGATATAAAAACTAGAATAGAGATAAAACAAAACAAACAAAAATTTTACAGAATACAGCGGGATATTAATAGAACATTGCTGGACTTCTACACATAGGAATGATAGGTGTTAATCCCAAAAGGCTGTAGTGTACCAAATTGGTGGATATATTGGTTCTCAAATGGATATTAAGTCTGGTCATCTGAGAGCACAATTTAATGGTAGTCACCTGGACATCACGAGATTGCCATTAAAGTGGTCTGCATCAGGAGTCCCAGTATAATGGTCTTTTTAAATATAATATTTTCAGATTAATAATAGATGGTTTCAATTTATTTTCTTTAGTCTATCTTATTACTGTTTTAAGCAATACTTAAATCCTTCTATGTTTATACAGATTCTTATTGTAGGAGAAGAAAATTCTGTACCTTATATGCGGCCACCTTTATCGAAAGAGTTATGGTTCAATGAGGATAAAAGTGAAGTGGAAAATATGCAATTTAGACAATGGAATGGAAAGAAAAGAAGGTAACTTACTGTTTAATTAGCATCAATAAAAATAAATGTTCACTAACCATTACTATTAATGATGGTTGAATGGTACACATGCAAATATAGGGATATGGACATGAGTCTTATCTATTGGCTTTTATGGTCATCACCCATCTGCAACCAAAAATGATCATTAGCTGGAGAGGGCGGTAGACCTGATAACAGGCTTGGTAATATAGATAGCAAATGACTTAAACTATTTACAGTTCAATTTACAGTTGCATTACAACTATATGAAGTGCAGTTGAGTTATGAATCAGTGTCACTTCATGCAGTTTTAAACTATTAGTGCTCAGTTGTCTAGTCAGTGGTTGATGTAATACTGCCTGATTGTCTCCATATACACCATATTGTGGCATCATTTTTCAACCTTCCCAGAGTGTGAGTTTTTGTGCTCATCTCCTTGTGACTGAGTTGAAATAGTGGCCATAGCTTCTGCAATTGAGCATTGACACTTTCAGGTTGTTAGAATCTTACTTGGTAATTGAAATAAGTACGGTTTGTATATTCTTCTAGAGTTCTTAGAAGCTATATAGAACCAATTCTGATGTACGGAAGTGAATCTTGGACATCCAGCAGAACAGTGAAAAATTATATTGAGGCAGCAGGGATTGATTTATAGAAGAATGTTAAGAATACCATAGACAAATCAAAATTATAATGAAGATATCTTGAAAGAAGTTGATTCAAAAAGAGAGCTGCTTACCCATATCAGAAAGAGATGGAACACATTGTGGCAACAGGCAAGTTGAAGACTAAGAGAGAGGATGCTTGACAATTAGCATTGTTGCATGGGAGAACATCAGTATCAGAAATAATTGACAGCACACGAAATAGAAGGCTGTGGAAGACATGATAACCAACGCCACATGGCATGGACCATAAGAAGAAGAACAATTTTTGTATTCATGTTCAATTTCGTTGCAGTATACTCAGCTGGAAAAAAATGAATACATGGCTCAAAGAATTATAGAATGGAAAAAAAAATCATGCAGTATAAGAATTTAGGATTAAATGTGGAATTAATTCTTCTGATCAGAAATCCAGAATATACTTATCTTCTATTAGCAAATTTTTGAACAAAAATTGGATTTGCCCTGAAAATGTTTTAGAAATTGAACTCACAAAATAGAGCTTTGATATTTTTTATGTCATAATAAATCTTTACATTTTCTGAAAGCTCTGAATGAACTAAAAAGCCCTAGAGTTATTTCTAGATAAGCAGATGATGGTATATATATTACTGATATAAATAACCAAATGGTCAGAGGGTGTCCGACAAAGTGGATGGTGCCGCAGTAACCTAATGAACAAATAGTAACGCAAAATGAGGTAAACAGGTTACTAAAACACTTACCTAGCCTATTAATAAAAATATATTTTAAAAAACATACAATAAAACTAAACAGGACAATTCTCCACGTATCGGCTCAAATTGAACCTTTTTCAAGAGACAAACAACAGAAAACGACAAAATAAAAAACAAAATAGATGTCTATATTTCATCAAGCCCCGTCTCCATGTTTATACACGCAAGAACATTGTCTATATCATTTCATAATGAAATATAGACATCTATTTTGTTTTTTATTTTTTCGTTTTCTGTTGTTTGTCTCTTGAAAAAGGTTCAATTTGAGCCGATACGTGGAGAATTGTCCTGTTTAGTTTTATTGTATGTTTTTTTAAATATATTTTTATTAATAGGCTAGGTAAGTGTTTTAGTAACCTGTTTACCTCATTTTGCGTTACTATATATTACAGACATGTCTGAGACAGAATTGTCTCTCTTTATCAACAATTTTAACCCTGCTATTCAAATTTACATCTAACATCTCTACTACTTCTGTCATCTTTCTTGACATTTTGTCACTATTCATACTCCTTACCTCAGCACATCTGTTTATTATAAACCTACGGTTGCACATGATTTTCTACTCTACACTTCTCCTGCTTGTCGCAACTCTCTGCCATTCTCCCAGCTTCTTCACCTATGTAGTGATGATGACGACATTCCCTTCTCAAATCTGATTCTGAAACTCATGCAGCTTTCCAGGACTTGCCTTTGGTTGCCTATAGGCGTGAAAAAAATCTTAATGACATCTTGGCCCACGGTCACCGCAGGTCTTATG
The DNA here is from genome assembly GCA_034231615.1 of Meghimatium bilineatum. Taxonomy (NCBI): domain Eukaryota; kingdom Metazoa; phylum Mollusca; class Gastropoda; order Stylommatophora; family Philomycidae; genus Meghimatium; species Meghimatium bilineatum. The sequence goes on from CM067312.1 coordinate 27,146,241, forward strand.
TTCCTGCTCACTTTGGCACTATTCGTTGTAAACGCGGTCTTGCTACACATGTCCCTGTGTAGTTCAAATCCGCTCTGTTTCATTTTCACTATTGATAATACTGTTACATGTGAATACCGTAATGTCATTTATGTAAACATTGTGACAAGAAATATATAGGTGAAGCAGGCTTACGATTGAGTGACTGCTTCTGTAGGCATCTTCATGCCATAAAGCACAGAGAACCTACCCCTGTCACCATTCATTTCAGTGGTGATGGTCATCATGGTGCCCTCGATATCCAGGTCACCACCCTCAGATCCTGCACCACGGATGACAGATCTAGGTTGAAAATCGATTAATTTTTGAGTTTGGCTCCCTCAAGCCTTTGGACTTAACTCCGAACATTTATTTGTTTAAATTTGTGTTGTGTGGTCCTTATTATATTGCTATCCATGTTGTATTGGGTAATAATTTGTTATATCTGTTATCATATCCCATCCAATTTTCAACAAAACTTGCTTCCATCTCCATGTTTCCACATACATCATTGTCACCTTGAAATTCATATTGTTTACATGTCAATAGTGTATCTAGTGCCTCTGGTGGTAACATTGTTTTTCACTGTTTGTTTTATATATTCTTGAGGTTGTTTGGTTGGTTGCTGATCCATTGGTCCATGGGCTCTTGCCCTTTGACCCAATGCCATTAAAATGGTGTTATGTTGCTGGGAAGTATATATTCTTGAGAAAGATCGAACAGTTCGAAACGTTGAAAATATCTTGTGTATTATAATTTGTATGTTTTCGTGTTTACACCTCATAACCCCTTAGTCTTAGTGATAGTCCATCTGTTGTGTTCAATTGAAACATTAAAAACCTGTGTTCTACGTACTATTGTTATTCCGTTTCACTGCAGTATTACCTTAATAGAGTTGTTTCAAGAGCTAAATCATTATTTTAATAATGTTGTGGTAATAAATTTTAATAACATCATTTTTCATTAATTCAACTTATCACACAAACTCACCTGTAGAAAATTCCTAATTATTAAAGAATTCACACGCACCCCACGTTCAAAGACTATTTTGTAAGCGCAGCTGTTTTGGAATTATGTGCTATCTTGGATGCGTTATGTGTGGTAATATGCCGCTGAAGTAATGCATGTTAAAAATATGTTGGGCTATTGGCGCAAATAAAACGTGACACAACATATTTCCATTCTCTGGCCTACATACATGCTGCTGGAAATTGAGTACGGCCATTGTCCTGCTACAAGAGAGATCCTCTGGGAGCTTGAGAATGAACACTGAAGAAGAAGAATGTAATACTGAATGTATTACTGAAGTACCATGGTACATTCTCCAATTCTTTCAATTTCATTGAAAGTCACCAGGGATGTATAACTGGAAATCCAACTGTCATTGAACTTGGTCTGCAAAATGTGAAAATGGGCTGATATAGATATAGTTACGAAGGCACTTAATTTTTAGCCCGGCAGGTTAAAAAATTCAATTTTCCCGTCACCGGATTATTTTTTTGATACATCGTGTTATTTTTTGGTGGGTGTTTGAAAAATGAAATAACTTTTTAGTTTTTAAGATATATTTACATAATTTTTGTAAATGTAAACAAAGAATTGAATGCTGCATATATTGGTGTAAGTTTTGTCTGTGCATGTGTGCTACAAGAGACGTGAAAAGGTAAAGATGATAAAAGGGGGAAGGGGACTTAAAATCAACAAAAAAATTGTTTTCAAATTACTCACATTTTATAATAAATGTTGCAACCCTGAAAGCATGCTTTTATACACCTATAAAAAACTATTGTATTCATGTTGTGTAACCAAACTAATGTAATATCACTGGAGAAATAAATAAAACATGTAGATTTTGGGGCCCGAACGGGGAGCAAAGAATAGCAACACTGTTTACCTTCCACGCATGTTGTAAAAGGCGACTAAGGAGGTTATGGGATGGAGTTGGCTGTCCCATCCCATATAGGGTCAGTGACCCAAAGCTGTGCTGAAGTCGGATGTGTCAGGTCGAAAGGCACAGATATCGCATCAATGCTGTAAACCATGACACATCGCATTCCGTTCTCCGGACTACATCCTGCTAATCTGCAGAAGTTTGAGAACAAACGAAGAAGAAGAAGATTTCACTTACCTAGTCACAAACATTGTTCTCTAACTTAGACCTGGTTTAGTCTTGTTACATGTCATTTCATAATTTAATCTTACATGTCATTTCATAATAAATCAACGTCTTACCATATCTAATTTGAAAAGAAATGTAATTCTCAAGAATTCCATATCAGCAGAATCACAATCCATAATGATTTTATGTGAATAAGCGAATATATAATATAATTATATATAGACTGCCATTATGACCCAATTGATTCAGATCTGGACAGATATCTCTAGATTTACAGTTTCTTGATATTCGTTATTCTCTGAACACAATGGAAGAATGGAAAGTAGAATACTACGATTCACTGATTCCGGTCACATGACATTAGCAATCTTGGTATTCAACACTACCAAATACGGTCATAGCAACGGTAGAGTACACTCAACAATGGCTGTTTGTAACAAGGAAACCGTTGTTGAATTCATTTGACGATGGCATGCTAAAGGTTACAATACTTCCCAAAGAATACACTCTCTAGTTAAACCCATCCATCCAACTTGTGATGAAGAAAGGACAAGAACTTGACCATAACCTGCTTTCTTTCATGAGAAACTTTACATAACTGTTGGCACTTGGTATTGACTGCTGCATTTGTCAGGATTGTCTTCGTGGAAGCCTGAAAGCAAATGATGGTAAAACCCCTCCATAAAGTTAACCCCTGAATGGAGTTAACAGACGAGATATAACAGAGGAGAAGCAGACCTCCATATTCTAAGGTTCACATAAAATATTTCATTATATGTTATCTAACTACCTGTTTCTTGTATTTAAAATTAGTTTATGATAAAGAAAAATTCTAAACAAATTGATGCAAATAAAATATTTTGTCTCCACCTCCCTCAGTGTGTACTATGAGCCAAAAGAGTTTTTTGCTGATCCCAAGAAATTAAATACATTAGTGAATGGTGGCATTGCTTTGGTCAAGGGTAGGAAGGTTAGTACTAGAGTTAAATTATTCTTCTGCGATAAATTTCCTGTGCTCAGCAGTATGTACAGGTAGGTAGGCAGCCTCCATTAATTCAGTTGGCAGCAGAAAGTCCTCACGGTTGTCCCACAGTTTCATTTCCAGTTCATTATATTATTATGTGTATTGTTACTACTGATATTATTATTATTGTCTATATTAACATAGAGAAAATAAATGTCTTTGACAGTTGCAAGTAACAAAAGTATAAGCCAACATACTAAACTCCTTTTGAGAAACTGCACAGTCAAACAAAATTAATGCTGGTGTTGATTTTCTTTTCACGCTTAGAATAAAGGAGCTGTACTTAAAATGTGGTGCCACAATAAATGAACATCATCATGGACTGAAACAATGTTTATTAACAAAGAAATGGAACTATCAGTCGTCACATTATTTCAGGTAAACTCAGGAAGAGATCAGTGCAACTATGGCTGAATCCTGCAATGATGGTGATGTGACAACTAACTAAAGTATAAGAAAAGATATACATAAAGGAAATCAAACTGAAGAGTTCACTTATTGTGTGACCTTGCTTTCATCAGATAGTAGATTTAACAAGATCAAATAACAAACCAGATGTCCCTGTTATTAAAAAACCAAATGTCAGTAGATACAAAACAGCAAGAACTGTTTGTCTTCTTTCCAACTTTGTGATTACTAATGTGACACTGGACAAAGGACACGAGAAGATATGAATAGAAGAATAACTGCTAATGAAAATAAGAAATCTGTTAAGTATTACTAGTTATAACAACTATCATCATGCATATCAATTGCTGAATTGACACTTATTAGGTATGTCTCATTCTATAGGACAAAGTTACCCAAAACCATGTTGAAACTGAATGTCTCAGGCTGAAAGGCGCAGATATCACAACCAAGCTGTTAACCATGGCATGTCCTGTGGACTACATTATGCTAACCAGCAGGAGTTTCTTCTTGTTCATAGTTTAACATATCTAAACATCAAGTCCAGTTTTCTTCATAAATGCTGCTGTATTTGAGCAGGCCAGTGCTCGTCCATCAGCTGGTTTAGTATAATGCAGATTTGCAAGATATGTTCTATAGTCTGTACTACCTGCCCACATGGACAGAGGTGTGATGGAAACAGCCTTAATCTATTTTAGTGGCTATTTAGTATTTTGTGTCCTGTCCTGATGCAGATAACATGCTCAGCTCTGGTGATAGCTGTGTTTTGGGTGGTCGACTTTCCTAATAGTTTTTATGAGGGTTCTCTTTTCCTGATAGGTGACTTCTTAGTTTTTTTTTGGTTCCTGTGTTGTTCCATCTTTGCTATCAAATCTGCTTTTTCATTTCCTGGTGATGTTCCTCCTTTGCAAAGCAAAGATGAGCATGCCATGAAAAACAATAAACACTGTGATGAACAAGTAGAAAAATGAATGTTCACTTCTCATATGGCTTCCTTCAGGTCTGGCAGTTATTTAAGATAACTTTTGATAACTTTAACCTTTAATACCCTGCATTAAAATTATGCAAATTTCCCCTGGGCCAGGCTTATTTTGTTAAGAATTTGCATTATTCTTGTTGGGTGTTTGGAAAACGCAATAACTCTTGTTGTTTTTTTAGAGATTTTTAAATAATTGAATGGGGTGCAAAGGGTACCACATTGCTCAGTCCGGCTCGAGTATTAGAAGGACGACCAATGCAATTGTCTTGCAATGGGAAGATATCACGACAAATAGATAATAATAGAGTTAAAAGATAATGTTCTTGATAGTGCAGCACAGTGCCAAAGGTCAACGCTATGTAGAAAGGGAAATCGGAACTAAAGTGCTGTTCAGCTCGAGACCGTACTTCGAGTCTCCGGTGCTTTAACCGATTCTACCATCAATGCTTTCTTATACCTGAATCATGCTCACGGGGTGAAACGGTTCAGTACCCAATGGGACAGGGACAATACGTCTAATTACGCAAGATCAGTACACTGGCAGCGGAACACCTTGTGCGAGATTGGCGTCAGCGCAAACCTAAATCCCTGACTACTGTCTCCATGGAGACTTCTACTCAGGGGCATGTTTTGGCCTGAAAAGTCCAAGGGCACAGTGGGTGATAAACCATCACAGCGTAGAGTCAATACACGTTCACTACCTGGTAACAGATAAGAAGGCTGTCTGTCACAGGTTAGGGGCGTCACTACCCGAATTAAAGGCATAATGAAAAAGTATGTGCTGGGCCTCAGATATGCTGTTTCAACAGAGGCACAGATCTGCTGTGGAACTAACAGCACAGCATACTTCACGCTCCATGGCAGAAATCACACAGACTTTTTTTGGTGGTTACAAGAGAGCGAACGCAGAAGAAGAATTGAATATTACATATATTGGTGTACGTTTTTTTGTGTGCACATTTGTGGTGCAAGGGATGTGACAATATAATACAAATAGTAAAAATTGGAAAAAAATACTTTCCTGGAGTGTGGCATCCTTGATAACATTCTTCTGCATACCTGGGCATATTATTTTATAACAAAACTAACGTTCTCATAAAATATGATCTTTGAAAACAAACAAAACATGTAGAGGTCACTAACCTTGTCTGATCTATGTCTTTAGGTCTAGTAATTAGTAATCCACAGCATTCACACATATATAGGCCTATTGTTTATGATGGTTGAAATAAATTAATTTCATAACAGCTAATATGTTGATATCATATCATAAACAAGCACAACACATTTACCTCACTAACGTTATCAGCTAGGTCTAGCGGTCCCGCAACTTCATAAAAGTCACTAGGCCAGACATGATAATTCCATAACTTTAAATTCCGCGATCGCTAGAAACATCTACCTCAGACATGTCAGAAGACGCACTTTTATCTCTATCCCCAGTCATATAGAATAATGGAGAAATATCTGTGTTATGTGACGTATTCTCTCCAGAACATTGTCTTCCCAATGAACTCCCTGAACCCTTCTCTGTCTTGGGCGATGTGGATTGCATTTTCCAATGACATATTCATGTTATTTTTAATGTTATCAGTCCATCGTCTTCTTGGTCTGACTTTCCTCCACTGCCCAGGTGCTCTGCCCTCCATTATTTGTCTTTCTAAAAAGTTGTGTTTCTTTATATGACCAAACAGGTATAGTTTTCTTTTTGCTATTGTGTTTAGTAGCCGACACTCTGGCATCTTCAATGTGTTTATAATATCTGAGTTTCTCTTTTTTTCCTTCTGTGATATTCTAAGTATCTTTCTGTAGCATTTCATCATAAAGGCATTGATCTTCTTTGCCGCTATTTAACTTAGGATCCATGTTTCACAGCTGTATGTTGCAACCGGAAAAATACAAGTTTGTAGCATTAGTTTCGTTTCTATTTTGTTGTTTTTCCATATGTTTTTCAACTGTGTTATTTTACAATATGCCATTACCAATCTCTGCCATGCAGTCTCCTGCACCATTGATGTTTCCTCCTAAGTATTCATATTTATCCACACATTCTATCTATGTCTGTAAATCCCAAGAATTCCTCATCATCTGAATCCACATGAAAATTTCTGAAATTATGGCGCCCATGTCGAAAGATTTTCAATTGTAACAGACGGTAAAATAATAGCTCTGAACCACAATGAGCTGAAGCACTAAGTGAGCAAGAAGGATGTGACATATTCCTTCGATCTTTCAAATTTCTAGTCACGTTACATTAATACTAATGTGATCCCACGTCACTAAATATGGACATCAGCTGGTGACTAATAGTCGCCTGCGGGGCTATAAATTGAACGATATCCCTAAACGACTAATAGTCAGCATTGGGCTTCAGAAGGTTAAGTGGACAGCTGCAATAATTAAAAGCACGCCCATGGTTGCCGGGCCCGAAAAGGGAACAAAGAATAGTAACAATGTTTACCTTCCACGCATGTCGTAAAAAGCGACTAAGGATGTTATGGGATGGAGTTGGCTGTCCCATCCCATATAGGGTCAGTGACCCAAAGCCATGCTGAAGTAGGATGTGTCAGGCCGAAAGGCGCAGATATCGCAGCAATGCTGTAATCCATGACACAACACATTCCGTTCTCCTGACTACATCCTGCTAATCTGCAGGAGTTTAAGAACGAACGCAGAAGACAAAGAAGATAACTAATGACCTACAAGGCAGTTGCTGTAACAGAATGATAAGGAGGGGAGAATTAATAACTAATTCTCATGACTAATATGATATTTGGTCTGGGTAGAAGGCTGTTCAAAGCCAGGATATACAAGGAGAAAATTAAAAACAGATTCCAAACTGTGAGGGGGGGGGATATTTCTAAGATTTTATGACTGGCTGGATCAAGGAATATTCATGGATAATGAAAGAGATATATTTTTGGCAGGTTGTTAAACTCGATGCTGGCAACAAGACGGTGTGGTTATCAACTGGAGAAAAGATCACATATGACAAGTGTCTTATAGCTACTGGTAATGTATTTTAGAACATATGGTGCATCACACCTTCATTCAGCATTCATTTTCAGAAAATGGTGCACATATATAAACAATTCAAAGCTAGTATGCACTGCAGTGTTTATTAGTTGTCTCTTATGAACTACAAGGCAGGTGATGTAACAGAATGATAAGGAGAGGAGAATTAATAACTAATGACCCGCCCGTGTGTGCCTGGGCCCGAAAGGGAATAAAAGAATAGCAACACTGTTTACCTTCCACGCATGTCGTAAAAGGCGACTAAGGAGGTTATGGGGTGGAGTTGGCTGTCCCATCTCATATAGCGTCAGTGACCCAAAGCCGTGCTGAAGTCGGATGTGTCAGGCCATAAGGCGCAGATATCGCACCAATGCTGTAAACCATGACACAACACATTCCGTTCTCCTGACTACATCCTGCTAATCTGCAGGAGTTTGAGAACGAAATTAATAACTAATGACCTGCAAGGCAGGTGATGTAACAGAATGATAAGGAGAGGAGAATTAATAACTAATTCTCATGACTAATATGATATTTGGTCTGGGTAGAAGGCTGTTCAAAGCCAGGACATACAAGGAGAGGAAAATGATTAAGTTATAAAAATTGACTTTCACTCGTGGGAAGAGTAAATAACAGGATGGGTGAACTAAGAGGCAGGGTGCCATTGTCTGGTAGTTGGTGTTCACAAAAATAGGCTTTGTTTTAATATAATCAGTTTGGACAATGGGAGATAATAGGTTGTTCAATTCCCTGTTCTCTGGAGGTACCAAACCATGGTAACTTAATTAGAAACTATGTTGATTCCTGGCAACGGTCACAACTCCATGCCGTCCTATCAGAACTTTCTAGATGGCCATGTAATGATGAGTCATGCTATGCTTTAGTCTGGCTTCATTGGACACAACTGATCAATATCACATGATAGAAAATTGAAGAAAACTATGTCAGAAAAAGAAAGATTGTGAAGATTCCAGGAGGGTGGGAAAAGTGGTATAAATACCATGGAAGAGCCCTATGTCGTTTCGAGGGTCATAAAGTGGTTGGATATCATAATTAAAAGCACAACTCTTTACATATTTGCTCTCTGCTTTAAGTACTGGACAAAGGTTTACCCGAGAGAATGCTCTCTTGAACTAAAAAAACTTTATGGACTTGACTATTTGACCAAAAAAATTGCTAATATTGACACGGTGGACTTTTTAGAAAAGAAGTTCGGTAAGTAGTCAGATAGAGAGAATTTCAAGTTGCAAAGTGGTAGGATGTCATAGTTGGAACCACAAGTCATTTATAACTGGGTTGAAATTAGTACGCACAACTGAGGACATCCTCTGTACTAAAGAAAAGAAATACTTCATTATCACTATTGCATCAGATAGCTTGCCATGTTTTCATTTTTGTTGTCACGTCATACTAAATGCTTTTATTGCCTGCATGATTATTGAAGTTGTTTGAGAGGCTAAATAAACGCATGTCCTTCCTACCAACATTGACACAATTGGAAAAGTGAGGAAGGCTGCCAGACTAAGAGATAAAACAAGGTGTTGCAGAGTTTGTATTATAATAGGAGTAGAAGTTCTGACAAAGACGGATGTGTTGGGTCATTGGCGCAAATAAAGCGGCAACACAACACATTTCCATTTTCTGGACTACATCCTGCTGGATATCTAGTAGGAGCATTGTCCTGCTACAAAAGAGATCCAGCAGGAGTTTGAAAATAAACGCTGAAGAAGAAGGATTAGAATGTGTGAATGCACATATCTACAACAGTGGCAGTGTTACTATTTGTTCCTCCCTGGTAATATGGGTATCTGTAATACTGGTCTAGCAAAAAATAGCAGGGACCACTGTGAGGATGCTGTCTTGAAATTTTTTTGGGTAAATGTTAATATTAACAGTGAGAGTAGACATGTGGAATGAATCCCTTCAAGATGAATTTATTCTTCTGTTCTGCAACTAGGCGATTCACTTTATTTCTTTGTTGTTACAAAATATAAATAATATGTTGGGCTTTAGTAATAGTTTTTTTATGTTGACTGCTGTAGGTGGGAAACCCCGAAATCTTCCAGTTTTGGCAAATGCAAGTACAGAAGTGCAAGAAAGAACTGTTCTCTACAGGAATGTGAGTACCTATTATTGAATTCTTAAGGATTAAATCTCTTAAATACTACAAGCCTTTGGCAGTGATAAATGTAATATTTAAGGAAACAGCCCTCAGTATCATGAACATGGAAGAAAGAGTAGTACTGTAATGTATAACATCTCACTGTAAATACCAGGCAATAAAATATGGGTTGTGTTGTCAAAGAAATAGCATGAACAAGTAAAACAATCATCTTCCATGCAAAGAAGACCTGCAGAATTCATGATTTGAGATATTTTTTTATATCCTTAAAAACCAGTCACCAGATGAATCTCCCAGTCTGAGCAGCATTGAAAATTTTTTTGACTAAGCCCTGTCTACTGTGGCTGGGCCTAGTCTAACATTTCAACAAATATGGAGTCTTGAAGTAAGGAAACCTATAGTTAGTTGTTAGTCATCAGATAATCACTGCAAACTGGACACATAGTTGAAGGAAACACCAGCATTGAAGGAAACCTATGTCAGGGTAATTATAAAATTCCACTAATAAATTTATCAGTGCATTGAACTAACAAAACAGGTTGTCCTACTCTGTATTAGAACAGGGCATAATCTGTAAAGACTTGCACATTCTGGCCCATCACTCACCTCAGTGCATGTGGACAGACAGATAGCTGAACATTCACTGTAATAGATGGGACTAGTAATAATGTCTTCTTCGCATTCATTCTCAAACTCCCGCTAGTTCTCTCATGTAGCAGGACAATAATCCTACTAGACTTCCAGCAGGATGTAGTCGAGAGAATGGACATGCATTGTGTCGCCGTTTCATTTGCGTCAATGGCCCACTACATCCATCTTTGGCTGTAAATAATGTACAAATAAGTACAAAGAAAAAACACAAAGGTTTACAATTTAAAATTTGCAATACAGACAGCACAGTGCTTACGCCTAAAGACTATTATCCAAAAAACACAAGACCAACAGAGGACAAAGATATAAATTAATACTGCAGATCTTATCCTTGTTTATTTGATGTTATTTTTCTTGATAAAGATCTTTTATATCATCCTCTGTTTCTTGTTTATGAAAGATGTTATGTAATGTTGTGCATGGCTGAGAGGTTAGAGCATTGTTCAACATTGTTCTCACATTCATGAAGTCAGGGTTCGATCCCCAGTAAGGATGATTGTTGTTTTTTTCTGTCTGAGGGTAAATTTAAAAACTCACCCTGTACATGATGTGGCAGCAACAAGAGCATGTGTCTTTATCACACAGCTACAAAATCCCTCCCTGCAACTCCCTAATGGGAAGCATGCACTATATGACAGTTACCAGTATGTAATGGCTGAATGATAATGGAGATTGAGATTAGCCCTAGTTGCTGGTGCACTTGTTTATCATGTAGAGGTTCTGGGATCAAGTTTTGATAACCACTTTCCAGTAGACCAATCAGTACAAATTGGTATCTGACTGGCACAATTTGGGTAATGTTAACATATGAAAAAGCACTTGTTCACTTATAATAAAAGCTTAGTACTGAGATTAGAATACATAATATTTGCCACAGGTTAATTAAAACAATTATAGTGATAAAGGAAATTCTAAAAAAACTGTACATGTTTAGAGAATGATAGAAGTGGGAGTTACCAGGGAAGAAAGTGAGTCCTTTCTGAAAAGATCTTAAGAAATTATAACCACAACTGACTGACTGGACACTGAACATTTACACACTTTTATGACAGAGGAGTTAGCAAGCAGAGAGAAAAAATCCCATGTGCTACAATGTAAGTTCATAATCAAGAAAATGTACTTCTCAATGGCAATGTAGGGAAACTTGCTGACCATATATATTACATTAATGTTGGTCTGGTCATTTTATTTTAGTAATTAAACATCAGTTAAATGGATTATTAGTGACATTCCTTAATGAAATATGCATTTTTCACCAGATTGAGGACTTTAAGCGCTTAAATTCAATTGTTGAGACAGCAGGTTCAATAGCCATCATTGGTGGTGGTTTTCTTGGAAGTGAACTGGCTTGTGCTTTAGGAAAGATAGGTAATCATATCTTGATTATTTGTTCTTTCTCCTTTTACAATTTTGCCATCTTAAGCAAGCACAGCTGTGCACTTCCTCCAATACCCTAATGAACCATTGCTGTAGGATTTGTTTTGTTTACCATTTATTCTCATTTTGTTGTTTACAATAAATATTCAGTCCTCAAATTGTAGTGTGTTATCCCTAGGGAATGTCTTCTCCAACTACTCTGTGGTTATTTCAGAACAAATTTGAAGTGACCTCAGACCACATCTAGATGTGATCAAGTGCTTAGCTCTATCAGGGACAGATCATAAATTCTATCAATTCACTAAACCCTTTGTTGCCTTTCAACATCAGAGATAGGAGAGTTTTCTGGAGATGGTCCTCGTGTGTGCTGAGTATATTGTGGAATTTTCCGCCTCTTTTATTTTGGTGGTCCATCAATTTCATGGTCAGATTCTAGGTCTGCCTTCATTGTATCTGTGTAACATAGCTTTCTATGGTATGCTGTCTGATGGTAGTCTGCTGATGTGTGCAAAATATTTGACCTATTGTCTCTTAATATACTCCAAGATTGGGGCGATGCCGGTTCTTTGTCTAATGTCCTCATTTTTCACTCTGTCTCTTAGCGATATTCCTAGGATTCTGCGTAAGCATGCCATTTCAGTTTTCACAAGTATACATTTGTCTTGTGCTGTCATTGTCCATGTTTGGCATTGGTAGCACAACGTTGGCATAATAGTCATTTTGAATAGTGTTATTTTGGTGTTTAAATCTACATTTTTGTTTCTGAAGGTTGTTATATTGTTCCTGGGTATGTGAATTCTGTCACTTGTGTAAGTCTGTTGTTTCCAATACATATATTGGTGTTTCTTTCTGTTCTCCTATCTTCATTACTTCAAAAACTGAAAGATTTTTTTCTATATTTATCTTCATGTTAAAGGTTTGGCATGTTTGATGTAATCTGTCTATTTGTCTTTGTAGTTGGTCTTCTGATGGTGCAATTAGTGCTTGGTCATCTACAAATGGCAATTCGTTTAAGTTATCCCTCAGATTTATTTCTTCCATTGTCTTTGCTACTTTGCGGATGTGATCTATGTATGTTGTGAACAGTAGGGGAATAGTACACATCCCAGTCTCACTCCTGGGTGAATTTGAAAATTATCAAATGTACCTGTTCTCGTTCTTACTACGCATTGACTATTGGTGTATATGCTCTGACATAGGCTTATCAGATGGGGAATTTCATATGTCTGTAATGTTATCCATAATTGTGCTCTATCCACTCTGTCAAAAGCTTTCTCTTAGTCCATGAAAACCAAATATTTATTTTGAATGATATTTTGATCATAAATTTGAAGGAATAAATCACACACTATAAGTACTTTTAGTAATTCAGAAATCCTATAAAATTAGTCTCTAATTTACTAAAATTACTGCCTTATCAAAAAAATTTCATTGGCCAATATCTTTTCTTTAAATGACTTGAAGAAAAGACACAATCACCACCCTAAAAAACACATTAACTCAGAGTAGATCAACCTATTTGTCGTTTTTCCCTATTTGCTGGTTTTGTCCCTTGTCCACTAAGAGTTAAGGAACGTCTGCATCTGTTATCAAACTCCTGCAGATTAGCAGGATGTGGTCCAGAGAATGGAATTCATTGCTTTTTGGTAACAGTGTGACTATGATATTTCAGATATGTTTGCATATTTTTGTGCTACTGTCAAGATCTTTCTGTGTAAGAAGGGGAGGTAGACACTAATACGTAGTTTGGTTTTTTAATTCCAATTTTTAGATAGTTACTGCGCATGACAATTCACTGCTACAATAATAAACATGGCTGCTAACACAAACGTGACCATTAACACTGTGAGTCTCACCAGAAATGAGCAGGAAGCAGTTGTGCTTCTACAAAGCAGAGAAATACTACCTGTTAATAAATTCTGTAGTCTAGATCATTACCAGCAATTTACTATACCCTATACCTCTTCGGTGTGACTCCCAGTGCATTGCACAAGATTGGCGTTTTTTTAATCTATGCATTACGGAAGCGCAATGAAATCAGTGACACTGAATATTGAATGACATTAAATAGAGCAACAAGAGACACTGAGGCACATCTCTACACCATCTTTAAAGCTATATTGCAGAATTTATGTGGAGATCAAGGCTAACAGAAACTACATTTCATGCTATTCTCGTTGTTTTGAAAGATTACTTGTCCCAATAAAAAATATTCAACTTTTTCTGATTGTGTCCCTGGTATTATTTGGTATGTCCCTTTGTATCCACCCTGGTTATGGAAAGTTTCACCGTGTGCTGTTTACCCAAGAAGACTATAGAACAAAAGGCTATTGGCTGAAGGTTCAATGATAATGATCCTGTCACCCAAACAAAATAATTTTATGAAAAATATTTATGAAAATTGATGCACAATATTGCTATGTTTAAAACTGAGTTATTTGTCAACAGGTCAGAAGACTGGTTTGAAAGTGTTTCAGATATTTCCTGAGAAGGGTAAGTTGTACACTTTCATTTTTCTAGATATAAAAAAACCCAGTATACTTCCATGTTTTTGTAATAATGATGATAGGTTTTGAAAGGAGAGCGTTAATTGTGCGATTCAAAACACAGTGCTATTGTCATGTTGTTTGATTGGTAGCATTATTGCTAATGATGTCAAGAATACAGTTCAGGTGGCATTACTTTGCAGACAAACCCTATGTCGTTACAGTAAGATTTAAAGTTGACTGTACTATAGTGCACCAAAGAGGAAGTGTTCTGTTATCTGTCGTTTGTGGATAAAGGATGGAACCTATTTAAATTCATTGATGAATGTTGGTCCAACACTTAAATGTATGTCTATTGCTCCAGTAAGTGTATGAGTCAATTAAGAAAATTTTGAAATATCATGAATTCACAAACTGCTCTCGTCAAGTCTGCCTAGACAGACTCTGAACTGCCTTCAGTAATGATGGCTGAAGAATCTTGCAATTGTCAAACATGATTTGAAACTAATTGATGGAAAATTGGAACATGACTGAACACAATAGATTCACTTGCGGACATCAGTCAATGTTCAACACGCAGGTCATCCATGATGTTCTTGGCTTCACAAAGTCTCTGCAAGACAGATACCACTCCAGAATTTTAAAAAAAGATGTATTAATGCCTGTCAAGATATTAATACAGTACTTATAAGCAAACTGTGGTGATTACAAGAATTGTACTGGAAATAAAACCTTGTGCTACCACCAGATTAAAAGGTATAGAAATTGACTTTAAATCTGGTGATTGTAGTGAAATTATACGTAACTCTTTCAGGGCGCAATTATTCCCGGGGTTTGGACATAATTAATTTAGGCTCAATTTTTGGACCTCAACATGATTTAGGCGCAAGCTTTCTGAAGACAAAGAAGTATTAGCTATGGAAGGTCATATAAGGTATCATAAGAAAGATAATTGAATGTGGAATCCATATACATTATAAAAATATAAGAATTCTAACAATAAAATACAAAAATTACACCACAGTCAGGGATATTAGGTGAATATAGATTTATTGAACATGCATTTTGTTCTACTGACCCACAGTTTTACTTATCTTGAAATGTTGATATCCAATCTTGCTAAAGTAGATGGCTTGACTGTTCATTTACTGATCATAATTAGTTTATTTGGAGTAAATCTATCAACTGTTTTATGCTATTTTTTATGTGTGCCATGTCCAATTTCAGAAACAAAACAAAATATGTCAAAATTGAAAAAAATGTTGTTTACCGATACATCACTTGAAATAATCTCTCCAATTATAAAACTCAAAGAATAATAGAGCCCAATGTTTGAGCTCTCTTGCCATTGGAACATGAAGCCATTTTGCTAATTTCAGAAAAGCTGAACCTACCTTGTTTGAATTTAAATTTGAAAAAAAATATGTAACGTGTCTAATCACACAGTAACATGAGGGTTTCCTTTTATTAGTTAGATTTCTAAAGTTTAAATAGCTAAATAAGTTCATACTAATGCATTTACGATCCATATGAAGCAAATGTCTCTCTACCACGATATATATATCGTGTTTATGTACGGGATGACTCTTCTTTTGCAATTAGAATACAGATATCAAAAGGGTTAGCATGAGAGTGCCTCAGAATAAGGGAGTAAACCCCACAAAACAATCCGGAGTGGAGACCCTAAGTCAGTTGATGGTGTTATTCTTCAGTATTCATTCTTAAAATCTCTTTTCTATGTATAGGGCCCATTGCTACTCCTGCCTGGTGAGTCAACACAGAGTTAGCACCTTTATGGGGGTAGTGCAGATATAAACATTTCATGTGCGATAATGCATGGTATTCTGGCTGTTGTGTGCCTTCTGGTCTCTGACTTCAGCTCCCTTAATTGCTATGGTCCTGTCTGAATGTAGGAGGGACCAGCCAGTCTTATTTTCCATCCTCTGCTGCCCTTC
Organism: Meghimatium bilineatum; assembly: GCA_034231615.1. Taxonomy (NCBI): domain Eukaryota; kingdom Metazoa; phylum Mollusca; class Gastropoda; order Stylommatophora; family Philomycidae; genus Meghimatium; species Meghimatium bilineatum. The sequence continues at coordinate 27,162,395 of CM067312.1, forward strand.
TCACGAAAGATCTGGCCTTGATGGGGAAAAGATGATTTGACGTACTATCTTATTCTTTATTTCAATGAAGCACTGGCCATCTAATGTTAATGAGGGCCAAGATTACATATATGTCTATAAATTGTAAAATTCTTAATACCAGAATGCATAAATATTTACTACTAATTATATAAAATAGTTGGCACAAAATTATATTCAGAATGTAGCAAATTCACCCACATTTTTTACACTGTAGTCATCTTCCAGTTATACTGTAGTTTAAAAAAATGTAGGAGTTCAAATATGGCTTCCGCCGAAGACTGATGTCTCGGGACATTGGCGCAAATAAAATGGTGTCCGCGCATTTCCATTATCTGGACACATATTGCTGGAAATCTAGTAGGACTATTATCCTGCTACAAGAGAGAACCAGTGGGAGTTTGAGAATGAATGCTAAAGAAGAAGAAGAAATATGGCTACACTATAATGACAATTAGAATATGATGCACTAATTAATTGTTCTTATGCAATACACTCAATATAGCACCGCAGTTTAAATAATAATAAAGAGTAATTATAGAGATAATTTATCAGATGCTTGAGTTTGTATTTTTCAGGTAATATGGGTCATGTACTTCCAGAGTACTTGAGTAAGTGGACAACAAGAAAAGTGAAAAAAGGTAAAGTGTTTGAAATAAATTTGTGTAACTAAATAAACATGATTTTATTTTCCATTGCTGTCTTTCCTTTGATTTGTCTTTCTTCTGCATTAAAACTTGTGTGGGGTGCAAAGGGACTCACATTGTTCTCGTGCAAACTTTGGGTTAGCAGATAACTAAGATTCTAAAAGTACCTCCACGTAGAGCTCCCTGGAAACAAGCACTTTTAGGCGCATGTCCAGGAGTGTGGAGGCTGCAGATGGAATGAGGTTTGACTGCACAGGCAAACAACATCTCAGACATTAACCTTTAGCAAGCCGGATTAAAAAATACAAAACATCTTCTGCCACCGGATTCTTTTTTGAGAATTTGCATCTTTTCTGGTTGGTGTTACGGAAACGCAATAACTTTTTTGTTATTCGAGATAAAAAAAATTTTTTAGGGCATGTAGATGCAGAATTGAATACCGCAAATGTATGTGTATTTTTTTTTTTTTTACGTAACCTACCCGGGGTTTGCGCAAGAGGTGAAGACCTTTTTTTCGCAAAAAAAACAACAAGACATGGGTTTCGGAAAACTGAATACCATTTTTGTTATTAGAGCTTTTTAAATAATTTCAACAGATTTAAATGCAGAATTGAATACTGCACATGGGTGTGTAATTGTTTTTTTTTTATGTATCCTACCCGAGGTTTGCGCAAGAGGTGAAGACATTTTCTCGAAAAAACAGAAAACATGCAAAAAAGACATGGGTGTTTGGAAAACTCAGTACCATTTTTATTACTAGAGCTTTTAAAATAATTTCAACAGATGTAAATGCAGAATTGAATACTGCAAATGGGTGTGTAATTGGGTTTTTTTTATGTATCCTACCCGAGGTTTGCGCAAGAGGGGAAGACAATTTATATTTTAAAATTACATAAAAACAACAAACACAAATGACTTACCCACTGGATGTGCAGTTCTCCTACGTGCTGTGCAGCTCAGATGTACACTCAGTCTTGAAAATTAATAATGTGTGGTATCGATGGGAGCAGGGATATGGGCACAGAGTGACCTGACATGCTGCACACACGTACTGAGTCTGGTGGCGCTTCTTTGTCCGATCTGAACAGACAACACAGTCAGGAAATGAATGCCTGCCACTGGACAACCGTTTAGGATTTATAGCAATGTGGTGTGCTGGTGCTAGTGTCATCCTATCCGGTGGGTGGCTTGTTCTTCTTCCAGAACTGGAAGATGCAGGCCTAGAGTAGCAACCCTCAAGAAGCCCATGAATTATCTGCAAGCGAAATTTTTCCGCCTTGACTCGGCCAGGATGTTTAGCCCGCCACAGGACAGATAAATTGACAAAGCAAGCTTCCAACAAGTAAAAGAAAATTTTCTTCCACCACTTGCAGGACCTGTGGCCTAACATATAATATGTTAGCTGCTTGTCAACACGATCAACGCCTCCCATATGACGGGTATAGGCCTGTATTGCGCATGGTTTTACCACATCCCTCACATTACCACCATGGCGTTTGGAACGGACCTTCCTATTGAAGGTCTGCGCATCGTGTGCAGATGTCATCAAATTTACTTGCCTCTTGTCATTCCATGACAGGTAGAGAATGTTGTCATCACTTTCAGTACGAAGTGGGTCACCAACCTTGAGTTTTAGACCCTTCAACGCAGGGGGGACCCCTTTGCGATTCAATTGTAGTGTGCCGCAGGCGCCTATCTGGTTCTCGGCAAGCTCCTTGAAAAGGGCTGGAGAGGAAAAGAAGTTGTTCATGTAGACAATATGGCCCTTACCGTGCATTGTGGCCAACAAATTACTCACAACACAGTGAGCCAATCCCTTCTTTTTGTCATAGATGTCCTCCTTCCCAAGGTACAGCTTCCAGTTCCAGAGATAACTAGTCTTCGAGTCAGCCAGTGCCCAAGACTTTATACCCCACTTTGAGGGTTTCTTGGGCATGTACTGCATAAGACTAGTCCTACCCTTGAAAGCAATCATGCTTTCATCGATACTGATTTCTTTGGAGAGGCCGTAATATTGTTAGAACAGAGGAATAAGTTTGTCAACAAACCCTTGTATCTTGAACGCCTTGCTGTGACCGGGTTGCCCTCGTGCAACAGCTGTTGTGTTGTCTAGAAGGTGCAGGAATGAAAGAATAGCTAAAAACCTATTCCTACTCATGACATTCCTAAACCCAGGCATCTCGATGAGACCATCATTAGACCAATACAATTCATAGGAGGAACGTTTGGTCAGTCCCATCAAGAGGATCAAAGCAATAAAGGCTGTCATCTCATCAGCTGTGACTTCCTTCCACAACTTCACACGAGATGCATAGCCGGCGTCCTGTCCCTTCGATTCACTAACCTGCTTAGCGTACCGATTAGTTTCAGTTACCAACATGTTAAGAATATCATCTGTAAAAAACAGACGAAACACGTCTACCTCACTAAGGTTATCAGCTAGGCCTATAGGTCCAACAATTTCATCGAAATTTCTAAGCCAATCATGGCTATACCCCGAAGGGACACTTGAGTTTTCAACTACCTGGTCCTCCAAAATGTCTTCTTCCACGCTGCCCACAGAATCAGTATCACTAATATCATCTCCATCTAACCACACATTATCTAAAGGAGCTATATCTGTATCGGTAAGCTGCACAGTTTCTTCCTCATCGGAATCGTCATCCATGATAAATTCGAAATAAATTGAATCCATAATTGAAGGTTTGGGTGTCGGTACGAGATAATAGTTTGCAACATCTTGATGCTACACAGAATTTTTTCAAATGGACAGGGCGAACGTGGAGATGTTCCGGTATCGATTGCGCATGTCCCTAGCTATGTGCATTAACTAAGCGGGCTGTGGTACGTGTAAATCTCACGATAATCTCGCTGGGTGGGACGGCCCGCCATCAGCGCGCGCGGCCATTTTGTTTTTCGGCGGCTGGATATGATATCGGCTCTGTGAAGGTTAATGTGCCAACAACACATACAGCATCAATGTTGACACACAGCGATGCAAGACAATCCGGTCTGAGCATTGGAGGATCGGCCAATGCAATTGACATGAAAAGACAGATTCATGGTGAGAGATAAAAAGAAAATATACAGTCAATGAGAGGGCAGCACAGAGGGTAACGCCATGATCAAATAGAAAAGGAAAAAGTTCCAAGGAAATTGGAACTACAAGTTTTGTTAGCTCGAGACAAGCTTCTAGTTACCTGTGTTTTTTATGGGAAGAGAGACCCAATCGTGGGTGCTCAGCCAAGAAAGTAGCTACTGAGCTTTCCTATACCGGAAATATGCCTATGGAGAGAGGATTTAGTACCCGATGGGCTCAGGCACAAATGGGACAAGGCTGTTCAGCTTGAAAACAAGAAATGCGTGGTGAACGACACCTCGACTAAGAAGGTGACAGAGCCTGAGTCCAACTATTCTGTTGAGTTCTTCATAAACCGGAACCAGGCTCACGGATAAGAAAAGGTTCAGTACCTGATGGGCACAGGCACAAATCGTGTCATTACACGAGGCAAGTTCACTGACTATGAAACTCCTCGTGCGAGATAACATGAACAACAATCGTCTCGATGAAGAGCCACTACACACCCACAGCCTATCGGCAGATAAGCAGGCTGTCACAGGATAAGGAAACCCACTTCCTGAATTAAAGGCATGATGAAAACAGATGTGCTGGGCCCCAACCGAGGTGCAAATAACACAGTTCTATTGCAGAACTAGCAGTACAACATACTTCACGCTCTCTGGCAGAAATCACACAATTTGTTCATGTTGGTTATCAAGAGAGCGAACGCTGAAGAATAAGAAATCCATGTTAGTTAGAAGAGTTTATATTAGAGAATATACTGCATTGTGTCATGGTTTCAGTTTAGTTACAATATCTTCACCTTTTTATTTTCCGACCCTCTTTTAACATGACATCCATGTGTCACTATGGCCTGCTAAGAGGTAAGATAGCCAACTTTACATCCGGCCATCCCTAGTTGCTGTATATAAAGTATTGTTATTTTTATTGCATTTTCTTTTGAGAAAAATAATTAGAATGGCTACTGAACTCTGGGTGCAAGGATATGTGTTCATTCCCTTTCATCTTGAAAAAAAGTGCTAACATCAGAGCATTTGCAATGCAACACTGATAGCATCCACATTTGGTACCCAACCAAGAAAATTGAGTACTTCTTCAGAATTCGTTCTCAAACTCCTGCAGATCAGCATGAAGTAGCCCAAAGAAGAGTGTATTGTGTTATGTTTTGCAGCTTAGCTGCGATAGCTGCTCCTTTCTGCTTGACACATCTGACTTCAGCATGCCTTCTGTGTCACTTTGGCCCTAAATGGGATGAGACCGCCAACTGCACCTCCAAACATCTTTATTAGTTTCCTCTTACAATATGCTTGGCAGGTAACAGTGTCACTATTCATTACTCCGCTTTCGGGCCCAGACAATACCAGAGCATTGGGTACTAATATTAAACTTTTTGAGCTTTGGGGCGACCCCTGGACTCCTGCCCTTTGACCCAATTACAGAGCTTCATTTCTTAGTATTTCACCCTCTATACATTAGACCCATTAATTCATCTCACTTCTGCATTTGTTCATGGTATCATGACTTTGTTCTCTGTGAAATTTGAGTGTAATCCTCCAGTGTGTTTCTGGACCCAGAGTTAAGTTTTAAAAAATAGCGTTTTAAGTAAATTATAATAATTCAACACTCCTGCAATCTGTGGTGTTGTAACACGATGGCTTGTGACAAGACAGCAGACACAATAAATGCTGCTCAACTAGATGTTTTTGATCGTGGATTAACAGCAGAGTTTGTCATACACGAGGAATTGCTGTCACCCAGAAGCTGTGCACCATGTTACAAGGAGTGTGGGCTCATTTGTGACTTATTTATCAATAAAATAATTGGCATAAAAATATTGAAATTATTTAGAAAATACTAGAGTTGATTTCAAACCATGAATAACAAGTGGATTCTTTTTTTCCATTTGTTCTGAAACTCCTACAAATTAGCAGGATGTAGTCTGGAAAAAGGAATGCATTGTTATGGTTTCCAGCTTAGCTGCAATATATGCACCTTTTAATTTGACCTTTCACTTGACCCTATATGAGATGGGACAGTTAACTCTACTACCAAAACCTTGTTGTAAACCTCTTAGGCGTGCACAGCGGGTAATGGAGTCTCTATTCTTTGCTCCCTTTTCAGGCCCTGGCGCACCGTGTGCATTCGAAACCCAAATTTACTGGTCAGCAGGTGAATGACTTAACATTACACTACCAAAGCTTCCTGCCTAAGTTCCTTCTCTTTTGTTAAAACAAAAATTTATTGCTGTCCTTTTAACACAACTGAGGAAATTCTGGTCATCGAATTTCCATGTTTTGGTGGCCAACTGCGATGATTGTCAAAACTATTATGATACTTTAGAAATGTGGCAACCATAGTGATGGCTTTTTAAAAAAAAAATTCCTGGGGAAGTATGCTATTCCAAAATGGAGACAAACATGAAATGCAGTTTCTAGATGTCAGTTATGGGTATTAATGATGAAGAAATCACATTTTTGGAAAGTGAGATTTTGTGATGTAATTTTGTGAAAGTAATGTAAATTCACGCCCAGCATTATAATAAGTAGGATTTCACTCTTGAAATAACTCTGGGGTTGTCAAATTCATTCAGAAAATGCAAAAATTATTTCATCTTTCAAAATTCTCTCAAAGTTTGAATTAATAATGATTTGTAAAGACGGTGATGTCGAAAACATTGGTGAACACCCTTTGTAATGGAGATAAGTACTCTCTGGATTGCTGGTCAGTAAAGTGTTAATGGTTGTTATCATGGGCAGAAAGACGAATAAACACAGACGCATGCAAATACTTGACCATAGAAGAATACTGCTTCCTCAAAACTCAAAAACGCAAGCTAATTTAATTTGAATATATAAAAAGACTCAATGGTTTAGAAAGATTAATCATGGGGGGAAAGTTGCAAGAAAGAGAACAAGAGGCAGACCAAGAATATGATGGACACAGGCTATCAAAGACCTGGGTGTGATACTGCAAGAGGCTGGACTGCTTGCACAGAACCGAGAGACTTACAGAGTTGCAGTGAGGACAGTGTTCTGTAAAGGACACGTCACATACATAAGTTTAATAGTTGCTGAGGTATTTGCTCAAATTTTCTATAGCCATTTTGCTTAACATTAGTTTAAAACCACCTTGCAAGGTTGTAGTGTTACTATACATTGCTCCATCTTCAGTAATGTTCTTTTATTTTATTTATTTCTATTGTTCTTTCTCTGATTTTGCTGTAAGGCTGCGCATGATTAACTGATGATCGGTTTTCGCACTATGACGAATTTGGTCGCTTGATATGCAGTACTATTGTGATGTCTTAGAATGTTTGTAACTCCCTTCAATCCACCTTCTTCTTGATCTTCCTCTGTATCTTATTTGTTTTCTGTATTTAAATATATATGTTTCAAACAGAGGGTGTTGAAGTGTTACCTGAACAAGCAATCACTGGTGCCACATTTAAAGATGGAAAAGTTGTCTTGACCACAAATGAAGGACAGCATGTAAGTCTTCAATGTTAGTTTATAGATATCAATAACAGGAAGAATTCCTATTATTGTTCCTATTAAGAAGCTACACATAGCTACTTCTGTATTCGTTCTCAAACTCTTTCAGATTAGCAGGATGTAACCCAGAAAATGAAATGCATTGTGTTATGGTTTACAGCGTGGATCATGCCACTTAATACAAATTTCCTCAACTGCAGTCTAGTTATATTAGAATTCACAATATTCGTATTCAGCAGGTGTCATTAAGAAATTTCAACACATCCCCCTATCCATCTTCAGGTCATTGAATATATATACTTTACCGCAAATACCAGAATATTATGCAATACCAAGTAGGTTGGGAGTAACTGTAAATACCCACTCATATCATCTGTGTTTGAATTATTCATAGCATAGTATGAGAGTTTAATTGTCTTTTGGTTCAACACATCAACCGCTAATGTTATTACAAGCAGTAGGATTATCTTTAACTGTTTTAGTGGTTGTACTTTTAAAAATTCATATTTTGTTTGTGTTCATATACTAGGTTTCAGTTGATTGTGTGGTAACTGCTGTTGGTCTTGAACCAAATGTGGATCTGGCCCGATCCTCCAATCTTGAGATTGATCCTGTAAATGGAGGATTCCTAGTCAATGCAGAGCTTGAAGCTAGGAGAGACTTATGGGTGGTAAGTTGTTGCTTCTTATGCTGTTGTATATTAACAGATATCATCAGTAAAATTCCTCAATACAAGATTTATTTAAAAGTATTCAACCTTTTTCTGGGGAAAATACAATTACTCTGCTAGGTCCCCAAAACCTTATTTCTCTTCATGTTATTCTCATTGGGACGGCATACACTTCTAGAGATCCTGCCATATGTGAAAGCATTACATGAAAGTTACTTTGCAGTTTGACAATTTAGTTCAATATACCTTAAAACTAAAATTGGGTCCCTTTCAGTTATATTTTTTGGTCAAGGGATAGCCAAGAAGGGGGGTGGACTAGATAAATTTTGAGACTGAATAATGTGAAATATGGGTGGTACGACATTGTAAGAAAATATCTATTCTGTTTTCGTGCATGGAAAGGGTCACCAATGATCATCATAAAAGATACAGGAAATAGAGAATTGTGAAAATCCGTGATCACCTACGTCAGATGACACAGCTCCTAATGATGATAATGGGTGGGTATGCAACCGTGATGGAGCAATTGCCAAGTTCATTTTGCCCACATCGATTTATTTACATCACACAGCATCATAAAAACAAAAGTTGACCTCCAGGTAGTAATGTTTTGGTAATGTTTTAACCATATTTTTGGATTTTTGAAGTAATTAATGTCTCCACCTTAACCTTTAGTCCCCTATGGTCGCAACATTGCGCCTTGCGTGTGCGTCCCACCTTGCCTGTGGTCGCAATCACACTGCATACGTTATCGCTCATTCCCAAGTACAGAACTTCACGAAGTTAAAGCTTATATGACGTAGAATTCCCGCCACACAAAGCTAGGAATATGTCACAGTTTAAAGGTCAAATTCCTTTACTCATTACGATTGTAAGAGAGAGAAAGCCGGTTGAATTTGTCAACGCATTTCTAGAGCGACTCTAGCCATTTTCGGCCGTATTTTACTATCAAATTGAGTACCGCGTGACATGGGTAAGTGATCGTAACTACATGTTCTAATTGTTGTTTTTTGTGTTTAATATGCTGTTATTTGATAAGAATGTGTGTGTATTAATTAAAAAACACAAAAATAATATTATCAGGGGTGACACGTGTGCATGGGCAATAATTACGCTGCGTGTCGGCAAAGACCTAGTGTTGACCGGACGGACGTTATATGCGATTTTTGCACGTTTTATTAGTTTTTTTAGTTCATATTATATTAGTTTTGATATAAAACAATATATATACAATAAGCATAGCTATTTATGAGGATTTTATCAATGTTGTCACACATTGCTCATGTATTAGGGTCGTCATGAAGATATATTTGCGATTTTGAAAATGGCGTTTTACGTTTTTCGTCCGAATTTTCAACTTCAAAACTTGCTCACAACTGTGATATCACACACACAACAACAAAAAACACGATTATATTAACTATTCACTCCTTTATTTAGATGTGCAAAAATTATTTTGATACCTTTTAAAACAAAAATGTTATGACGTTTTCAAAACACCCACCATCAATAACGCAAATTTTCCAAAAAATAAGTCAGGCCCTGTGGGAAGTTTTGTAATTTTAAGCCAGGGCTCTAAAGGTTAATGACTGCACTTTGGTTTCCAGGCATGGAGGGCGAAGTTGGAATACCACACCTTAAATTCTTTTTCTTCAGTTCATTCTCAAACTCCTGCTGAATTTCTATTGTAGCAGGACAATGGTCCTACTAGATTTCTCGCAGGATATAGTCCAGAGAATGGAAATGTGTTAACCTTTTATTTGTGCCATTGGCCAGACACTATTGTATTATGATTCAAGAATCTAAACTAAGTGACCAATGTATAGAGATGACATTTATGGTACAACCAATTCTTTAGCCCAGCCTGTTAAAATGAGACTACTTTCTGAAAATTTACAATAATCATCATAGAAACTATGAACGTGTTCTGTCTTGACACAAAGAAATTTAAAAGAATTGTGGTGACACCTTGTTAGCAATGACATTAATTCTGTTACCTAATTTACTTTTCTTCTGCTTATTTCTTCCCACAAAAGGCAGGTGATGCTGCATGTTTTTATGATGTGAAACTCGGTCGCCGCAGAGTTGAACACCATGATCATGCTGTTGTTAGTGGTAGACTGGCTGGAGAAAACATGACTGGAGCTGCAAAACCTTACTGGCATCAGAGCATGTTCTGGTCTGTACTAGTCATCACTAATATGTTTCTTAAATAATCTGAGTTTTTGGTGAATAGATTGTTGGCATTAGATTGTGTAGCCTGCACCAAAAAGGTAAGCTACACTGTGACCAGTCATGCATATTGTAAGAGGTGACTAAGGAGTGTTGACTGTCTCATCACATAGAGGGTCAAATTGATCCAGAAACCATACTAAAACCGGATATGTTAGGGAGAAGAGCATAGATATCACATTCAAAGCTGTAAACCATGACACAACACATTCTGTTCTTCATACTATATCATGTTAACAAATTAATCTGTCGGATATTACAACCAAAATTCCAACATTGTGGAAGTAAGCAAAATTATTTTCCATCACTTTTCCCACATCATACTTAGTGAAAAGAGGCTTCAGTGCTCCCATCACTGCTTCTTATGAAGTCAAGAAATCATTTGGACATTATTGAAAATGGTGACCTGCATTTTTGTCTTAACCAACATGAATCCAAATATTGAGGAACTCATCTACAAGCATCAGTTGGATCCTGCCCATTAAGACACATTTAATTCTTCTTCAGCGTTCATTCTCAAACTCCTATTGGATCTCTCTTTCAGCAGGACAATGGCCCTACTAGATTTCCAGCAGGATATAGTCCAGAGAATGGAAATGCGTTGTGTTGCCGTTTTATTTGCATCAATGGTTCGACACATCCGTCTGGCGATACATTTAATTAACATTTTACATTTCCAGACTAATGTTCAAAAGTAAAAATTATTACTTAATCTCTCTCAATTTATATCTTCACTTTCCCCCCATATTTTATACTGCATGGGTTTGTTATGTGTAAATTAGAGAGTAAGAAAAAAAATAAAAACTGAAAGAGTAGATTCACATGTAAAGTCTGTGATACATATTCGTTGCCTATCAGAATATCACAGAATGCCAATTATATCATTAATCAGGGTTGAATTAACAATTTTTTAAATAACAATATTGTAAAAATAACATGAATATACTCAAAATATTTCAATAGTAATGTTGTATACTATTTGCAAAGTGAAATACTCACTAAGCAAATTATACATATTTTATTTTATTTAACAAAAATTCCACCACACATACAATTCTTTATGTCTGTGCTGTACTTACATTTCTTGCTCTACTTGTTTAATTTTCAGCATTCATTACGGGGAGCAGTGGCCATATTTCAACTTTTTATTATTCTACATAGTTTCATTCAGCTTCCGTTACCTCGCTGAACTCATTTTAAAAAGTCGATAGGTCTGCATGAATCACTGAGAGCTCCCTCCGGGTCATATAGGCGGGGGCTCTCATTGTGTAGTGGACATACCGCTGGTTGCGCCAGTAGTTATAACTACTCTGAAATTCATCCTTATCAATGTTTCGTTAAGTAATGTTGGATGTATTTGTTTCGTTAAAAAATGGCCACTGTAGGTCTGTAATGTACCATTTTCTGCTATGTTTTTCATAAATGCCCTAGTTGTAATAAAAGTAACTATTGTGAGTTCCATTTCATATAACTTGTTTGTGTTCTTTAGCATTGTACCATTTATATAATTTCAACAGATTTGAGTATTTAAAATAATTACAAATATAATTTAAAACTATGAAGATTGATCATATTTGTACTCACAAACACATGCATATATCACACAATGGCATTGGGTCAAAGAGCATGAGCCCATGGACCGCTGGATCACCAACCATCACATTTGTGATCAAGATACACAAAAGATTGTATCCTGAATAAAATGATATGCTACATTATTGTATTATTAATGTAAATTGTAAACACATTTGTAACTAAAATTACTCCAGAATTTTTTTTAATGGTTAAATGTCACGACTGAAAAGAGTTAATACTGTAATACAGAGCTTTCAATTATACTTGATTATTCAATGTGATATGCATTTTTTCAAGTTGGCTTACAGTGCTATTTGCCACTACAATATTTATAAAAGTACATGAGCATGTTTTTATCCATTTTGTAGGTCTGACTTGGGCCCAGATGTAGGATATGAAGCTATTGGTATTGTGGATTCCTCACTAAAGACTGTGGCAGTATTTGCTAAAGCCTCTGAAGTTGACACTCCAAAGGCTGTTGTTGAAGCTACGGGGGTCAACTTGCGATCTGAGGCTAAGGAGGTAAGTACATGGTATGGCTCCTAAGTAGCACTCTGATCACCTCAGATGCATGTGAAATTAACTCTATGACGCCTGTATAATGTAACGGTACATCACGAAAATGAGAAATGGTCCCTGCTTAGATATATCTGTGCATCCAGAATGTCACATTGTTTTATCTATAAGATGTTTCACATGGGGTAAAAATATAAAGCTTTACAACTATTCTGCATACATGGCTAACAGCAAATTTTCTTCTTCTTCAGCGTTCATTCTCAAACTCCCTCTGGATTTCTCTTGTCCTTACCTCCCTCTTGAACCTGCTAGATGTCTCCCTTCACAAACCATTTAAGGATAGATTATTAGAAAAATGGAATGGCTGGATGGCGTCATCTGATTTAGCTGTAATAAAGGGTGGCAACGTCAAAAACGTTACATCAATCGCTACGTGGGTCAAAGAATCGTGGTCAGATATTTCGTCCGAAATGATGTCTGATCTTTCAAAAAGTTCTCCGTTAGTAATGCAATGGATGGAAGTGGGGACAATGCAGGCGATGACAATGTACTACAGACTGGCGATATTCACCACAATGTTTCTATGACAGAGATAATGAAATTGATTAATTATTTCAGACTTCATAGAGTGATTATGACTTCAAAGGATTTAAATTACTCTATTCTGGCACTGGAAAGTTTTTCCTCTATTTGACATTGTTCTGTGTTATCATTTTTTGTGTTTCTACAGCTGTACACATGCCTAGGTATAGGCATTTTATCCTGGCTTGAATATATTGGACAAGAACATGCAAGTCACGGTTTTTTCAGGTTTTTATATCAGTGAGCTTTTTAATCCTCTGTTACCGGTATTTGATCAATTTTTGTGTTTTCAGCTCTAATTTTTTTATTAAAATTGTGTAGTACTCGTTTGTTAGCTGAGACCCATAAAGCAAATGTAGAAAAATGTACAATAATTCTCTGCTAATAAACGAAAATATACGGTAGTGTAAATCCCAGAATTTCATGTTCTAATGGTTACGTCATCTTTCTTCAAGAATGCAAGGGAATCAAACTTTTAAAAAAACAAAAAAATTCTTCTTGTGCATTCATTCTCAAACTCCTGCAGTAGAATGATGCATCTGGAGAACGGAATGCATTGTCATATTCTTTTTCTGCGTTCAACATGCGGTCGTGTTATATTGTCATGCCTGTCATCAGTGCGAAGTCCACTGTCTTCTCCAGGTAAGAGCAACTGCCCCAAGGCTTTTGCCTCAAATCTGTATCCTCTAGCCAGGTCTGCTGTCTCTGCTCTTTGTATGTTGGGCAATATTGAAGTATGTGTTTAGGAGTCTGGATCCACATGGACATTCATCTGTGTGTGAGATCCTCAATCAGTAAAGGTGACCCAAGTCTACAGTGGCCTGTTCTAAGGCAAAATAGTGTGGTATGTTGATATCTTTGGAGGTGACGTATTGCATCATGTTTATCTTCCACTTCCCTTTGTTTCTTCCACTTTGATGTGTATGTGTTATTATTGTATGTATAAATTATTGTTTTTGCTTCGTTTGGGTATCATGTTTGTGCAGTGTTCTACTCAGGTTCCAGGTTTTTATTTTCTTAGTCCAGATATGTTAGTTGTAGTATACTTAGTGTGCCCCTCATGGCTGATTTTTTGCTAAGGAGAAAGGGCACTGCCTGGCGCGGACGATTTATAAGGGGACGTCCGAACTCATATGATATTTTTTATTTAGGTAAAGATAGAATGCTGGTGGTGTTTTCATATTAAAAAACCTCACTATACAGCTCATCTTCTAAAAAAATAATTTTGCATGGTGGTTGGTCTGGTGATTGCCACCCGACCTGTATGCTGGTGGAAGGGCCTGGCCAGTCTTAGTTTCCAGCTTCTGATGGCTCACCAAACCCCCACCTCAGTGACACAGAGCTGGCCTCGATGGAGTGTCGTGGGGGAAAGTTGGAGTTGTTAGTCTTTGGCAATGTGGGATGCATTGGCCATGATCAGCCGATATCTCTTTATGGTTTCTTAGATTGTCTCCACCCATCTAGGAGAAGACCATTTCTTGGTCTTCCTCATGCCTTGTAGCCCAATCTTCTGCTGTTGTATGCACAAAAGACTGGGTTGCATTAGTTCTATTCTCATAACGTGATCAAATCAGCTGGTTTGCTGTCTTTCGATGTAGTCTTGCCTTGAGATAGTCTATATCTTTCATGATGTCTTCATTTCTCCATCGGGCTCTTCTCGTGACAATTATAACTTTCCTCAAACACCAGGAACAAGAAGCTTGTTCTTGAGCTGAACAATATTTTAGTTCTGATTTCCATGCATTTTTTTTTCCATTCTAATTGCACTTGGTGCTGCGCTTTTTCTCAATGTTCTCATGTTATCGTGAAGATCGGAGACTTGATCATGACTCAATGTTAGTGGTATCAGCCATATTGGGACATAGGCATTGGCCACCCCACCCCTCCAATGCATCTGCCTTTCAGCTGCCAGAGCCGGTATGCTGTGCGTCCTTGTGTGTTGACATTGACCGTGTATATATTGACACAGAAGTGTCAAGAGATATTGCTTGCCTTTAGCAGTCAATTCTCATTCTTTCTGCAGTCTCCACATACACAGACACGATCCCGAATGGCCAAAGGCAGCACAAGCCACTGGACTTGTTTCCAGGGTGCACCACAGGGAGGTGCTTTTGAGATATTGGTTATCTGCTAACCCTGGGTCCACCAAGAGCAATGTGGTACCCTCAGCACTTTGACAAAAAGGATGTGATATATGTACCTTTTGGCCTGAAACATCTGGCTTCACTGTGGTATTTTTGAGTCATCAAATCTTAGTAACAGTCAGGTGACCATGTGTATATATGTATAACTATGAAATATCCTTAGCTTGTCCTTAACATTTACCTATAACTAAATAATTTTTTGAATCTTTTGCAGGTTAAAAAACCCACTGGTGAAAGTGTTAAAAAGTCACCTCTGGACACCGAGGATTATGGGAAAGGTGTTGTGTTTTATCTAAACCAAAAGAAGACAGTAGTAGGCATTTTACTTTGGAATACTTTCAATAAGATGTCTATAGCCAGACAGGTAGTTTTTATTATTTAATTGTAAATAGATCTCATTCATATACTTTGCAATGAACTGTTGTCTATTGTCTATCCCCAGGTGAATGATTGTTGATCGCATTCACACTTGCCGTTAAGCGTAGGGGTGGTATCTTAAGCTGTCGTTTCAAGGCCAGATGTGTCGCCGAGGTTGAATTTAGTCCATGTTTGTTCAAGGTTATCTTAATGTTTTCTATCCACCGTTTTCTTGGTCTACCTTTGGCTCTACGCCCGGATATTCTTGTATTATATGCTCTTATTGGTATTTGGTTTGGCTTCATTCTCATAATGTGACGAACCATTTTACTTGCTGTCTCTCAATATGTTCGCTACATGATATTATACCAACTACCAACTCTTTTCCTAATTTATTCATTTCTTATTTTATCTTGTTTGGTAACCATTGCAGCTTTCCTCAGACACTTCATTTCACATGTGACGATTTTTCTTTGCTGCGAAGCTATTAAAGACCATGTTTGACATTGGTAGCACAGTGTTGGTATAAAAATTGTAGATATTATTTGTTTTTTAATTTCCATCTTGATCTTTGGATGAAGAAGTAATGGTGAAAGTTGGTAAGTCACTGTGTTTGCTTTCTGGCACCTTGTTTCTATTTCTCTGTCTAGTCTTCCATCTTCGGAAAAAATGCTGCCTAGATATTTAAATTCTTTGGCTTGTTTCACTTTGGTGTTATCTATTGTTATATTCATTGGTGTTGAAGACTTGCTAATTTTCATAAATTCTGTTTTTTGTACATTAATTTTCATGTTGTACTTCTGACATTCTAACAACAATGCATTGATGTGCTTTTGCAAAGTTTCCTCATCTTTGTATATTAAACTTTGATCATCAGCAAATAATAGTTCATTGATTTCATTATTAAGTTCTTCATCAGATTTATTTGCAATGTTTTCCTCTTTGTTGATATGAGCTTCTTTTATTATTCTTTCCATGTATATGTTGAAAAGTAGGGGTGAAAGTATGCATCCTTGTCTTATTCCAGATCTTGTTTCAAAATGTTCAGTCATTCCATCTGTTGTTCTTACTGAGTTTTGGCATTTTTGATATATCACTTTTATGTTATCTAACAGTTGTCCTCTGATGTCATACATTTCTAAGGTTTCCCATAGAATGTTTCTATCTACTCTGTCGAATACCTTTTCCTGGTCTACAAATACTGTGTTTAAATCTTGATTGTATTCGATTGCTTTTTCACTCAGTTGTCTCAGTGTGAATAGTGCATCTGTACAGCTTGCTCTATTTGACTTTTTTTTTTAAATCAATGTTCAACCTTATTGTCATATGAAGATTATTATTCTGTGACAGGTTAGTTGATATGCATGCACTGTAATCGAATATTGTTTCAGACCATAATGTTTCCCACAAAGATAAAAGTCAACAGGCTCTGATATAACCAATATTGACTTCTTATATTGAAAGGTTTTGGGCCTTCGCAAATAGAGGCTTTAATCTCATAATTCCTGCCAAAGACGGATGTGTCGGGCCATTGACGCAAATAAAACGGCAACACTGCGCATATCCAATCTCTGGACTACATCCTGCTGAATATCTAGTTGGACCATTGTCCTGCTACAAGAGAGATCCAACGGGAGTTTGAGAATGAACGCTGAAGAAGAAGAAGACAAACAGAGAACAGACAATAAATATAATGTTAGATATATAACTATATGCTAATAATAATATATGTAAAATAAAAAAAACAAATCCAAGTTAATGATGACATACTTGCACAAATACTTCACATACTATCTTAGAGATGCAAATTAAAAACGTGGGGAGATAAAAATAAAACAACTATGAATGAAAATAAATGAAATGAAAAAGCAACAAAAATTACAACACAAGATGCCCCCACCCCGCATGCCAACCCCAATCTAAGTGAATGAACATTTTTATTATTAACACCAAATGGCTTAAGGGTGTCATATTACAATAACATATTATTTTCAAGTATGTAACTAAAGCCACAGTGTTCTTATTTCCATATATTTTTAATGTGGGCTGACATCTCATACGAGTTGTTTCGCTGCCAGGGAACCCTTCTTATCTGTGAGCCAAGAAAAAGAAAACGAATCCATTGTACACCAACTGGAATATTCTGCTCTAACTACTCTGCAGAAGTACAGGTTTTAAACATTGCTGCAGAAATAATTAAAAACACAAGCCAATGTAAACAGGTTCAGCTTCTTACTTTCTTACTGATGCTATGTCTGTCCTACAAGCCCTTGAGAGCGATAAACTGCCAGCCTTGAAGGAAGCCATGCGAGAAGTGAGCATCCAAAGAAAGGTAATACTACAGTGGATACCATCCCACTGTGGCATACCAGGAAATGAAGCAGCAGATAGGCTGGCAAAAGATGGAGCAACACAGGAACAAAAAGACCAAGAAAAGAGGACCCTCATCAAAACCATCAGGAAAGTCGACCACCCAAAAGACAATTATCACTATCTCGACAGAGCAGAGCAGGTTATCTTTCACCTCAGAACAGGAAAACAGACTAAGACTGGTCCCATCACCTCTGTGCCCATGTGGGCAGCCAGCACACACCGCTGAACATATCCTGCAAGACTGCAATACACTAAACCAGTTAAGGGAAGAACACTGGCCTACAGAGATGGATATCCATAGAAAGATGTATGGGAGCACTGAGGAGCTTATTAAGAAAACCGGACTTGCTGTGTAGACATGTCAAACTGCGAACGAGAAGATCTGTGAGCCTAGTTGCAGTATAGGAAACATTAAAGTTGATTTCTCCTCTTAGACAAAATTCATTCACCAACATTGTGTACACCTCTCTAAGTCTGAGCCACTACACATATTATCTGCAGACTAGGATGACACTAAGTTCCAAATCCAATCAGTTCACTTATGCCCTCTACTTTTTCTAACATATATCAACCACATCTTTAAACTAACAAGTACCAACAAAGAAGATAACATGAAAGACAAACTGAACAAACTACTCTTTGCAGACAACCAAGTACTAATAGTGACATCAGAACATTTGCAAGAACATATGAACAGACTTCACAACATGCCAATAATTCAACATGAAGATTAATATTGAAAAGACTGAAATAATGGCAATAACAAAGAAAGAAAGAAATATCTCCATCGATAATAAACACATTAAACGGGTAATGTTCACTTAGGAAGCGTAACATCAAGTGAAGGGAATAACAGTAAAGAAATACACAATAGATGTAACAAAACATACCAGATCCTAGGACAGATGACATGTATTTTTAAGAACAACAATGTAAACATAGACACTAAAGTTGCATTATACAAGACTATTATTATCCCACCTCTGTGCTACCAGTGTCAAGACAAAAGAAAAATAGTGACAGCAGAAATGACATGTCTACGAAGAATACTCGGAGTGTCATTAAAAGATAGCAGATCAAGTGGTTTTCACAAACTTCCAGACTACCAACAGACAGCATGCCACAGATAGCCAGGATACATAGACATCACGGCTATAAAGCCAGTCAGACCATGTAAATGATGAGCCACAGGAACAAGCTTACAAACAGCACTCAAGAAGGTCAACTCTTGTACCCCTCACGCCACAAGGCAAACAAGAACCACAGCATATAGATAGGATGACATGACTTCCTGCCTTTACATATTGGCAGTGATATCTATGGCTTTCGGGTCAATTTGGCCCTTTAAGGGATCAGACGACCAACTCCACAAAACCTCTTTAGTCGCTCCTTACAACATGCATGGCAGGTAGCAGTGTTGCTATTCTTTGCTCCTGTTCGTCCCAGCAACACATGGGTGATTAGGACAATAATCTCTTATATCATCTTGAATCACTTATAATCTTCTTGATGTTAATTTACAGTTTGAACAAATCTTATCCAATATTTCAGTTCTCTGCAGATACTGCCATTTTTTTTAGTTTCATAACCCAAAAATTCTTCTCAAGAATATCTTATTCTATCTATTGTCTTTTCTGTGATTTTGCTGTAAGGCGTCACAGGATTGAATGATGACTGGTTTTCGGGCTTTAACAAGTTTGATTGCGTGACATGCAGTAATATTGTGATGTCTCAGAATGTCTGTAACTCCTTCAATCGACCTTTTTCTTGATCTTCCTCTGTATCCTGCTGTTTCCATTTTCATGTTTTATGCTCTTGCTGCTGGCCAATAAGAATTCATTCTCATCAAGTGGCCAAAGTGTTTCAGTCTCAGTTTTTCAATATATTTTACCACAAATGTTCCAACAGTTTAATACACAAAAATTATAGAACATTTAGGAACTGATTTACATATTAAAATTTGAAGATATCCCTGTGTTGTTGGGGTCCCATAAGAACAGCAATGCATAGTCACATTGCGACTTGCCAGGCATTCGCATGTAGCAACATCCATAAAAAAGAATCGGTTCGATATAACATCTCAGCACTCGAATTCAGGTCTGCATTGATTAGACTTCCAGTGCAAAAAATGGTTCTCATTTTTTGGAATGCTGATTTGGCTTGTTCTGTTCGGCTCTTTATCTCACTTGAGCATCTACCTTCTGATGTTAACAGGGTGCCAAGATATTTCACTTTTTCTATTGTGCTAATTTTGTGTTATTAATTATTATGTTTCATCTTGGTGGTGTATGTCTCTTTGATACAACCATTATTTCTGTTTTCTTCTTGTTTAAACTGAGGCCTTTGTTTTCACTTTCCTTCATTTAAGTCGTGTCGAAACATAACGTAAACTACGGATATTTACAGTAGTAGTTTGTTCTCCACGAGCCTGACCTACAAGGCAGTAGAGGTTTGATTTTAGAGTGGCCTTCTCTTAGATGAATTGTCCTCCCGAAACTAACAAACTCCATCTATCCAGAATGCACAATGAAAATCATCGCCGGGTGCCATCTTTCAAACTATTGTGTCACACTAACAAACAGGGTCATTTCACAGTCCACACGCACAAATCGCACATAAACAAAAGTTAACACGCTATTGTAAGTCAAACTTGACAATATCCATTATCTCAGCGAAATATATGTCAGTGACCAAAAAGTTTTGCTAAAGTTGGATATGCTATGCCTGTATTGGTATGCTTAAAAATGACATAGTTACTTTAAAAACTGATTTCCATTTTAAAATATTTTATTGACTTATTCTAGATACTACGAGATGGAGCCAGGAATGAAGATCTCTATGAGGTGGCCAAGTTGTTTGATCTTTATGACTCTGCTGTAGAAGAAGAGGCTACAGCTGAAAATGTTTCCAAATGATCTATGGCTACAGCTGAAAATGTTTCCAAATGATCTATGCATGTAATTTTTTTGTCTGTAAGCAAAAGTGAGGATGTTTTAAAAAGCATCATAAGCTACAATGAATGTAACCTGTTCACACATTTTAACCTTAACTACGCTAAATACAAATTACATAACTTCCACCCTGCACAGCGGAATGTTTTTTTTTTTACCATTGCATAATGAAGATAAAAATGCTCCACCAAAAATTCATTTTAGAAATGACTAACTCACATGCTCTTGTCCAATCAATATATTACATAAAGAAATTCCTAAACTTATTTGCTATTTCATAACCGAACTAAATAAATAAATCACTTAGATGTCACTAACCTTCTAGATACAATCACTTAGATGTCACTAACCTTCTAGATACAATCACTTAGATGTCACTAACCTTCTAGATACAATCACTTAGATGTCACTAACCTTCTAGATACAATCTTGAATAGTAGATAGAAGATTGTAATCAAATGATCTGCCAATCTTTTCCAGTCGACCTTGACTGAAAACGAGGCTATATAATTGCTAGTGTTTTTTTTTATAGTAGTTATAAAATTGCTTTGTGGCAGTCACAAAGCTACAACAGCATTCAGCGGAGTACACCTGGAAGTGGGTTTATATTTGCGCAGACAGCATGGTAACGGTTCAAATCCGATCAATCAAAAATACCTTCGCAAAATTCACAAGTAAACAGGAAATGGTGTTTAAAAGAGCAACCTATAGCATTTCTTATAGAAGGTGGCCTAATCTATTTTTTTCTATATTATAAATATTTGTTCTGCCATTAATGATGCATAGTACCCACAAATGTTTCTAAACAGCTATTGTGAAAACTAAATCTGTTTTTAGTTGTGCTTTGTTTTTAAAAATAAATTTCTTTATTGCAGGGCAAAAATTTACAAGTGGGTGACTTAGTTGACATTGTGCTTATAACTTAGAAATATGGCAGAGGGGTTAGGGAGACAATCTTGTAGTCCGGACTTGCATAAACTTAGTTGTGGTTTCGACAGGTAACTTAGGATAAACCATTTCAGGTAGCTCTCATAAGATTACTGAAATATAAATTGGTGCTTAAAAATTTGAAAGTAGTTGAAAAGAAGTTTCCCATAACATTATATGCTTAAATTATTATTTCTACTATTATCAATTTCATCTGGTAATAAAAAAATCTTTCTTCAGCGTTCTAAAACTCCCGCTGGATCTCCCTTGTAGCAGGATTATGGTCCTACTAGATTTCCAGCTGGATGTAGTCCAGAGAATGGAAATGCGTCGTGTCACTGTTTTATTTGTGCCAATGGCCCAACACATCCATCTTCGGCAGGAAATAATCAAGAACATTGTGTTTAAAATTGTATGATCTTGTCTCACCAGATCGACCACCATGCAAAGTAAACCCCAATATATGACATGTCTATATAGTGAGGCTTTTCTCTTTTGGAAGCCTCATTACTGCATCTTTACAATTATGTTTTTACCCCCTTTTGAGTAGGGGGCTTCTCAAAATATTGAACACTGCTTAAAGTTGGAGTCTTCAGGGTAAGAAATAATACTATTGATAGTAATTCCTGGGGTCAAAATGAATATCGCTCAAACAACTAATTATTAAACTCATTATACCCATAAGCCACGGAAACTACCACTAAGAGACAAGCTCTGTGCCATTGAGATAAAATATCCACTTTTCCAGTGAGTTCTGAATACGAGCACGACAGGAAAACATTTCTGGAGATAATAGTTAAACTGATTTGCAGTGCGGGAATATTTAAATTTGTCTTTTTACTTCTCCACTATGTATATTCATGTATCTAGTTCTGCCGAAGACGGATGTGTCGAGTCATAGGCGCAAATAAAATGGTGACGCAGCACATTTCCATTCTCTAGACTAGACCCTGCTGGAAATCTAATAGGATCATTGTCCTGCTACAAGAGAGATCCAGCGGGAGTTTAAGAATGAACGCTGAAAAAGAAGAATGTATCTAGTAATGTTGCTCTGTGCCCGGTATATGCATTTTGGACCAAGATCAGTGGGTGTTCAGATATTAAAAAATAAATGTTTTTCTTTTTTATATTATATTTATAAACTACATTGAAGTCTTCTAGATGAATTTATATGGGTAATACTTATCTCATTTATGATTAAGTATGGAAACTGTTTGTATGCGTGTTGTGTAAAGGAGTTTGCATTTAAATTCCCTCAGGTTATATTGTGGGACTGAATACACACTTTCAAATGATTTGTAGAAATGTTTTGGCAACATTGAGTGAAGATTACCAGTAAAATTTCTGTTTAGTCACTTGGTATTGTTGTGACAGTCTTGAAGCTCAAGTTGAAAAATGACAATTTGAATGTTTATAGTATGTACAGTAGATTTGTTGGCATTGCATTACTACTGTAATTGGTGATCTGTTTTTCCACATAAGGACAATAAAAAAATTTTGGTTATTATTAATTTTGTTGTCATTTTCAAATACAACTGGTAGATATCATACACATCAGTTAAATGGAAAGTACATAAATGTCTTGTGCATTCACTTGCCAACTTATGCAAATTGGCAGAATGTAGTCTCGAGAACGGTATACACTGACAGATGCGGTAGTGTAGTGTTAAGTCACTCACCCTCTGGCCAGCAGATCAGGGTTTTGAGTTTTCTTTATTTGTGGTTTGAAAGAAACAAACTCCTGTGGTTCATCTAGCCACATGGAGGCAGATTACCAGGGATAGTGCTCTGGAAAGGTGGAGGAATGGCGATATTGTAATTAATAGTATCAGAAACAATCTTTATTTTTTGGACATATTTGGAGGACTTGAGAACATAGTTACAACGGGCAAGAGATATTGAGGACAGCAGCACAAGAAAATATTAGCCCGACATCTTGGCACAGCACAGAATCAACAATTATCCTGATAAAATAAATACTGGAAATAAAAAGTTGTGGATATACATCATCAGCTACGCCACCTGATGATGATGAACACAGTATTCCCCAATACACCATAATGATAACACTTTCCTTAATAAAAGTCACTTTGTAACAATATACAGACGTATTTCATAATTTGCATTTTAAAGTTCTTAAATTTTTTTTTAGAGCACCAGATTTGAATCATCTTACATTTGTTTCTGCACAGTGTAGATGATTGTTGCTACCTTTCAATAAATCTCAACAAAACTGTCATGGTGCATTTATTTACACAAACACAAAATAACCCATTAAAAACAGGAAGCGCCTGTGTGTTGCCGGGGCCACAAATGGGAGCAAAGAATAGCAACTGTTTACCTTCCATGCATGTTGTAAGAGGCAACTAAGGAGGTTATGGGATGGATCTGGCTATCCCATATAGGGTCAGTGACCCAAGGTCATGCCTGAAGTTGGATGTGTCCGGCCGAAAGGTGTAGATATCGCAGCAATGCTGTAAATCATGACACAATGCATTCCTTTCTCTGGACTACATCCTGCTAATCTGCAGGAGTTGAGAACGAACGCAGAAGAAATCAGGAAGAACCAAATTTCTACTTTATCCATGGAACGTCTGAAGTAAATTGTTGTTAGTCCATCACAACTAATGATGACCATTTGTTACATCCATTTTTGAAATTCAGTTATGTCCTTTATTATTAAGTTCATAGATTGCTTTTTTTTCTTCTTCTTCTTTCTGTTCTCATGTACCTTTCGGTGTTGAGGGGAGAGTGAGTCTTTTGCCCTTCTATTTGCCTCCTCTGCTGTTATATTTCCGAGTGTCTCTAATACACTATCTATCCACCTTTTACAAGGGCGTCCAATAGGTCTCCTGTTTTTGTATCGTTTGTTAAGTGTTTTTTTGATAATACTTTGCTCTTTCTGTCTGGTTATGTGGCCGTACCATTTAACTTGTTGTTTCTGTATGTATTCTATTGTTGGTTTGATCCCTAATTATTTCCTTAGTGCTTCATTCCTGATTTTGTCTCTCAAGCTAACTCCAATCATACGTCTCACACATTTCATTTCAGTGGTGTTAATCTCATAGATTGCTAGTACGCCTTATTCTGGTGCAAATGCCCTTGGACAATTTGGACATATAATGACCACTGTAGATGGTTTTTGGTCTACCTGTGACTAGCTATTCTCTGCTGAATTTCTCCTCTTTGCTGTGCCTTTTCTTTTTAATGTAGAGCACCATGTAGCTCTATTTTGAGCAAGTTCCCATGGGGTCAGTGCAAAAACATTTTTTCTGTGAGTGAATTTTCATGGATGTGAAAATGACTTGCACTTGGGATTTTTATTAAGTAATGAAGGATTGTGCATAGCATTGACCTCACTCTCTTGTCAGACTTCATTTAAAATCATTGGCAAGACGAATCAATAAGACTGGAAATGAAGTTTGCTCTAATAGATTATTTCACCCAACATGACTATTTCTTTTGTATTCATTATCGAACTTCTACAGATCAGTGGGATGTAGTCCAGTGAACATAGTGCGTGGTGTTATGGCTTACAGCTCAGCTGCGATGTCTACATCTTTTGTCCCAACACATCCAACTTTAGCATGACTTCTGGAACACTGGCCGTATCCTATATAGGATGGAACAGCCAACTCCACCCCACATCCTTCTTAGTCACGTTATAAAAATTATTGTGCCATTAATAAATCTTGTATTTGTGGTGATGCAGTCTGTTACGTAAGTAGTTGGAAAATGGTTACCATCTGGAGCGCTGATAGTATGCAGTTGTTATTCTACTCCTCAGATCAGGGAAAAGTGATTGCTGATACACATATACAAAGTTTATGATTGACAACACAGCCATGTTGGCAAGAATTCCTCAAATATGAAATACTGAGGCAAATCCATTGATCCAGAGAAAGAACTAGAAATAAAGCTCTACAAAACTCTGTATAAGCTACACAATAAAGCCAAATTCGATATAGGACTTTTGAAGCGAACAATGGAAATAGATTGCTTTAACCTCTCACTTCCAACCTGGCCGCTATTCATTCATTCCCAAGCCTGGTGTAAATGGCTTATGTTGACAGTAATTTCAACTTTTTCTTCACTGTTTATGTGTGAATAGACATGCTAAATAGCCCTAGTGGACTAGCAGTAATGGTACCTCAAATGGAAGTTTTCCTATCTTTTCTAACAGCTATGGTGTTCGAAGCTGTGAATTGTCTATTTTGGCATTCAACTGTCAAACTTGGTCAGAATGTACACATATTTATGATTTAGAAGTAAAACATAAGGTAGATCAGGTTTACTGGGTCAAAGGGCATGAGCCCATGGACCACTGGATCAGCAACCAACCATCAGCTTTACAATGAACGCACAGAACATTAGTCTATTTGGTCAGCCGAAGGCGGATGTGTCGGGCCATTGGCGCAAATAAAACGGAGACAACACATTTTCACTCTCTGGACTGCATTCTGCTGGAAATCTAGTAGGATATCGGTGGTCCGGTTACATGGAAGATCCAGCGGGAGTTTGAGAATGAACGCTGAAGAAAAAGAAGACTATTTGATGTATGAAAATATATTGACAACTGTACACAAAACAGTTTCAACATTAGGTTCTTTTTCAAGACAATACAACACCAAAAGTACTATTGTTATACAGTTTTATAGCAATCTCATTATCCAGAGGTTCATAAAGAATTTTTATTGCTTCAATAGTGAAACAATGAAAACTAGCATGGCTTGGACATGATTCCTTGTCACAATACTGCAGGAAACCATCGAAGGGGGGAGGAGCAGAGGAGGGCAAATAAAGACATGGACAGACTTCTGCGTTCACTCTCATTTAACCACAACGAATATATCGTGTGATTTCCACCGGGGAACGTGAAGTACGTTGGGCTGCAAGTTCCACAGTAGAACTGTTATTTGCACCTCGGTTGGCCACTTGTGGTCTGGACGCCTGAGGTCCAGCACATCCGTTTTCGTCATGCCTTTAATTCGGGTAGGCTTCCCTAGTCCGTGATAGCCTGTCTATCTGTCGCCAGGCAAGCTGGTGTGTAGTGCCTCTTCGCCAAGACGCATGTCGAGCACGTTTCTCGCATGATGTGTTCCACCGTCTATGAACCCATCTCGTGCAATTGGCCGTACTCTGCCTGTGTCCATCGGGTACTGAACCGTTTCTCATCCGCGAGCCTGGTTCCGTATGAGGAAGAACTCGCCAGAAGAGTTGGACCCTGGCTCTTTCGCCTTCTTACCCGAGGTGTCGTTCACAGACATCATGAAACCCTCGCCCAAGTGGACAGACATCTAAACAACAAATAGAGAAATGGACAGGACAAGATTTTTCTTCACTCATCCGCATTGTTAAAGATAGAAATCACTGGAGAATTCTGTGTGCTGAAGCATCCAATGTGGTACCCCAACGACCCTGAAGGATTACAGGTTTATGAGATATGTACTTTTACAGATATCAAAAAATAAAACAAACTACACAATCATCTCACAAAACAAACTACACAATCAGTCTATCTCACAGATTATGATGCAGAAGTTTATTATCCAGTCTTATTTAATAAATGTTTTGGAAACCAGCTTGGTCTTGGTTTCTCCATCTTAACAACAAACTTGTCAGCTGCACCCTTTTCTCCATCATAAACATAATCCAGTTCTGACACTGGGACATTGAATTGCAAGTCATCTCCCATTTTTGTTTGCATTTCTTTAGTTTCCTGTCTCACTTTTTCATAACAATGTTCTGTTGAAGAAGATGAAAACAATTCAATTATTTCACATACCAGGTATCTTATTTACAGTCTAATCATATAATAACTTGGTCTAACTGATAAAATATTTATACAATAACATAATTTTATTATATACAGTACATAATAAAGCATAAAAACAATTGGGGATTTTAAGTGGTGTTAAATAGGAATATTTGTTATAAATAAACGTGTTAGTTTCATGCCCTTTCTACAACTGATCAAATCGATCATGAATAGGCATATTTAGCAATCTGATCACCTGTTTTGACTTGTATCCACTCAAATTCAGTTGATTTCAAATCCCGTCTGCTACCTGCTGATTTTTTTCAAAAAACTCCTCGATTCTTCCTAATTATATTATTATTATTCTTCTTCTTCAGCATTCATTCTCAAACTCACGCTAGATCTCCCTCGTAGCAGGACCATGGTCCTACTAGATTTCCAGCAGGATGTAGTCCAGAGAATGGAAATGCGTTGTGTTGCCGTTTAATTTGCGCCATTGGCCCGACACATCCATCTTCGGCTGGAATTATATTATTCATTAACCCATGTTACATCTGAAGCAACCTTGTTTCTGTTTATGTATTATTTATGTTTGCTACCTCGCAGCAAGATCTATTTGTCCTTGTATGAAAAATGGTATGTACTTGTTTAAATAGTTGTGATACTGAGAAATTCACATACCCCTGCAATTTGTTTGTTGTCAGTCTTGATTGACTAGTCAACATTGACAGCAATTTGAAAATATACAAAATGCCTTGACTAAAATCAAATATTTTTTAGGGGGATGCAGATTGGTCAAATTCAGAAATACTGCAGAAGACGGATCTGTCGGGCCATTGGCGCAAATAAAACAGCGACACAACGCATTTCTATTCTCTGGACTACATCCTGCTAGAAATCTAGTAGGACAATGGTCTTGCTACAAGGGAGATCCAGTGGGAGTTTGAGAATGAATGATGAAGAAGAAGAAGAAATTCAGAAATCATGTTTGACAAGTTGCAAGGTGAATTGATATCAGTTGAATGGACCTGGTTCAAAACTCATATGCTTCCATCTGAAACCCAGTTAATGCAAGTTTGCTTCCAACCGCATATCAAGATGTTCGTATAATAACCGCATAACCATAACACAATTCCGTTCCTTAGACTACATCCTGCTGGAAATCTTGTAGGACCATTGTCCTGCTGCAAAAGAGATCCAGTGAGAGTTTGAAATGAAACCTAAAAAATTCATGTTATACACAGATGATTATATTTTTTGTATCCATTAACATGATTAGATGCACGCATTAAAATAAACAGAATCCCTTCTTCAGTGTCTATTCTGAACTCCCCACTGGGTCTCTCATGTAGCAGAACCATACTCCACTAGATTTCCAGTAGGATGTAGTCCAGGGAACAAAAATGCATTGTGTCATTATTTTATTTGCGCCAATAGCCCTACATCATACTCTGGTAGTAGACTGGAACTGAGTATGACCAATCCAAAGTCTAAGTGTAATTTTTTTTAAGGATAATATCTTTTGTTTGCTCAGAGAAAACAGTTCTTGGCTGCTCAACGCATTCAGCAAAAACATACTGAGGAAATGGTAGACAGGGTTATAGCTAAAATAAAACAATAAAATGTATGGAATGATGTAACTTTCATGAACTAATGAAGAATTACATTGAAAAAGTATGAATTCAGAGCTAAAAGCTAAAAATTCTAAAAGTAATAAAATGTAAACTTACTACATAAGTGTCCTTTCTCTCTAAAATTCCCACATTCCAAACAAGGAACTATATTTTTCTTTGGTGTGGCATGTTCCATAAATCCAGTGTAATTATGCTTCCTGTGCAACCTTTTCTCAACTGATCTTCTGAACTTTGGAGCAGAAAGCAAAATACCATCAAATATGGAATCTAGTAGTGACTGAGGAGATGAACTGTTACTGGGCTGTGTGGGCATCAGAGAAGGAAATGCTGCTACAGCAAAGTTTGATGGGGGACCTGAGAAACAAAGTGTTTAAATACAACACTAAAATGATAATTTACCCATACTGAAAAATGTATTGTATGTTTGTTTGTTAAGAACATGTATGTTATGTTATTCCTCCAGGGCCATAGGGCAGAAACCATAGCTTTCCATTTGTCTTTGTGTAGCCAGGTCTTTCAATTATTGTGTGTTGTTTAGGTTCATTGACATGCATTCTCTATTAATGGTTCTTCATAGAGTTTCTCTAGGTCTCCCTCTTCTTCTTACTCAGGGTGGCACCCAATATAGTGACTGATGGGGAATTCTTAGGCTGTTCATTCTGAGAACATGGCTGATGTAAGTCCAATGCCTTTTAGAACACGAATACTCTAAAATTATATATAATTAAACTAATATATTTAAACTAATATATAAATACTAGAAAGTGGGAAATTAGAGGCAACAGAGATGTGGTTCTACAGAAGAATGCTGAGAATACCATGGACTGCCAGAAAAACTAATGTAGAGATGTTGAAAAAGTCAAATGCAAACTGACCGTAACAATATAAGAAAAAGACAATCTTCTTTTTTTGGCCACTTCATGAGACAGGCATGTTTGGAGAACATAGTCACAGCAGGTAAAACTGAAGGTAACAGAGACAGAGGGCAACAATGTGAGAAAATATTAGACAGTTTGACAGCCTGGCATAGCAAGGAAACAAAAAAAGCTCTAGATACATAATACTGTGGAGAGCCATGACCGCCTACGCCAGCCGGCATGGCACCTGATGATGATAAATACTAGAAAATCATTACAGCCAAATAATGCTGGGTTGATAGCTACGTTCTAAATAGGATATACTACCAGTGGTTTTTTTTAAATACTTTAAACATTTCACTATGTAATATATATGTGTTAACTGAGGTGAGAGAGTTCTTTATATAGAATCAATTATGATAAATGGAAGTTAATATTAAACAATCTGCAGAAAAGTGAAAAATTATAGAGGCAGCAGAGATAAAGAGTTTTATAAAAGAATGTTAAGAACACTATGGACAGATAAAAATCATAATGAAGGTATCCTAGCAAAAAGAGAGTTGTTCTTTCTTTCTTTCTTTACTAATCATGAGGCGTCATGGGGAGAAGATTTCTGTTCTTTGACATTTGGGAGGCTACTATAAAATCTAGGTTGTGTGTCTCTGTCTTTGATGCTATCGATTTTTAATATTTTTGGTTATAATTTGTATTTTGTGAACAAAACACATCTTTACCACTTTTTCACACCTCTTGTATCATACAAACACAAACAAAACTTGCCCCCCCCCCCTCCCCAAATTTTATTTCAAAAAGTAATTGCAAAACAAATCAATCTCGAGTCTGTATCGAGATTTGATACTGTCAATATCGCATGCACACTTGATGAGGGGGATAAAAAGGCAGAAAAAACCAGTTCCACACGCAAATATTGGAACACACTAGCAGAAAAGATGACCGGCTCTGTGAGATGCGATTTGACCATTAAGTAAATATGTTCTGGACTGGTGCATGGGCAAAGGATTAATATGTAACTATTATGTGTATCCGTCTTGTGGCGAATATATGAAATTTATCAAAAACGCTAGCAAAATTGATGGATATATATGGCATTGTAGACGTTGTGGTAGTAATCATCATGATGTTAGTAGAAGTGTTAGAAATAATTCATGGTTTGCGGAGAATCACATCAGTAAGGTAAGTGTTTCATTTAATATAACACTGTTTACATTTTTAACTGACCGAATATGGATTTCCCTGAATAACTAATCAAATTGATGGATGCTGAGACGCAGCCATGTAAAAACTCATTTATGGGGGGGGGGGGGGGGGGGGGAAGACGTCACAGAATCCCTCAATTTGATTGGTGTTACACAGAAATCCGTGACATTGGCTACTTCAAAATGTAAGCAGTGTGCTATTTATAGTGTGCTACTTAAACAGCAAATTTACCAAGGTTAATTTGAAAAAAATTAAAATTTCAGGATACTCGTCATATACACTTGATTTATGCATCGTTCTATCTATTCGCTAAACCCTTTATTGCCTTTCAGCGTCAGGAGTAGAAGAGTTCTCTGGAGATGGCTCTCGTGTGTGCTGAGTATACTGTAGAATTTGTTGCCTCTTTTATTTCGGTGGTCCATCGTCTTCGAGGTCGACCTCTAGGCTTTCACTGTATCTGTGTAGCATAGCTTGCTATGGTATGCTGTCTGGTGTTAGTCTGCTGATGTGTGCAAACCATTTGATCTGTTGGCTCTTAATATACTCAAAGATTGGGGTGGTGCCAGTTCTTTGTCTAATGTCCTCATTTCTCACTCTATCTCTTAGCAATATTCCTAGGATTCTGCGTAATATACCATTTCAGCTGTAACTAGTTTACGTTTGTCTTGTGCTGTCGTTGTCCATGTTTGGTATTGGTAGCACAACGTTGGCATAATAATCATTTTGAATAGTGTTATTTTTGTGTTTAACCTTTAGCACGCTGTGTTTACAATTCGGGCAGTGCATTCCACTGGAATTGTCGTGTCTTGATTTTGGAAGGTGGAATCCACATCCCGGTTTGATAAACCCGAAACCGAACTTAAAAAATTGAGATCTGTAACTTTTTCACAGAATGTTTTGGCAACATTGAGAATAAAAGTTATCACCATTTTGTTAATATGGCGGGGATACAATGTCAAGTGATTTTAAAATAGAAATTCGAGCAATTTATAGTCATCTGCATCGCTGCGAAGCGACATGACAGTATATCGAGTTTATAATACTATTTGTTAATAGTGTATTCTGTGAAATCATCGTTTATTCATCTGGAAAAGTGGAAAAATTGAGAGGTAAGTCCATCAAATTCATTATTTATAATATGCCATAATGTTTCCATTATGTAAAATATATAATAGTCAACAGATTTCACAGCTGTCGATCGATCAAACATACTAGCCTAGATAGCTCTAAATCTGGCTTTATCACTTTCTCACATGTCTCGTATCACACACATATGAACAAAACTTACACCAATATATGCAGAATTTAATTCTTATTTATATGTGCAAATATTATTTAAATATCTGTAACAACAAAAAAGTTATCGTGATTTCAAAACAACCACCGACAATTGTGTAACATTTCCAAAAACCAATTCAGCGGCAGGAGAGAAATTATGTAATTGTAAACACAGCATGCCTAACGGCTAAGGTTAAATCTACATTTTTGTTTCTTAATATTGGTGTCATTTGCCCTAGGGCTTCGTATGCTTTACTACACCTATTGTGTATCTTTTTACAATTCTTTCCGTCTGTTGTTATATTGCTTCCTAGATATGTGAATTCTGTCACTGTTGTTTCAAATATATATATATATTGGTGTTTCTTTCTGTTCTTCCTATCTTCATTACTTCGGTCTTTTCTATGTTTATCTTCATGTGAAAGGTTTGGCATGTTTGATGTAACCTGTCTATTTGTCTTTGTAGTTGCTCTTCTGATGATGCTGCTGCTTGGTCGTCTACGTC
This sequence comes from Meghimatium bilineatum, assembly GCA_034231615.1. Classification (NCBI taxonomy): domain Eukaryota; kingdom Metazoa; phylum Mollusca; class Gastropoda; order Stylommatophora; family Philomycidae; genus Meghimatium; species Meghimatium bilineatum. The sequence goes on from CM067312.1 coordinate 27,195,210, forward strand.
AAATATCAATTTGTTTTTTAGTTATCCTTCAGATTGTTTTTTTCCGTTGTCTTTGCTACTTTGTAGATGTGGTCTATGTATGTTATAAACAATAAGAGGGGGGGGGGTAGTACGCACCCCTGTCTCACTCTCGAGTGGATTTAAAAATAATCCGATGTGCCTGCATTTGTTCTTACTGTGCTGTGCATTGACTGTGTATCTGTATCCTCAATATTTATCCTGTATCGTTGAATTGAATATTTCAAGGGCTATAGCATTTTTAATGATATTTTACTATTTTGTCTAAGTACATGCTACACATACACTGTAGTCTACAGTAACAACACACCTATGGCTAGGCCTACATAGTCTACTAACTATAATAAAATATTATAATTTATATTAAATATCGCTTTGGGAAATTTTAAAAATATACGGATTCCAAAACAAATATTTAAATGTGATAAAATCATTCTATACCAACTCAAAATTCTGTGTTAGAACAGAAAAAGGCAATTCATAATGGTTCCATGTGATTACTGGTGTTAAACAAGGCTGCCCTATGTCACCATTACTATTCAATATCGCAATTGAATATTTTCTAAAAGACCACCCTTTTTTCCGGAAGGAGTCCCCTTTTTTTGTTTGTTTTTGTGATGTAGTCCCCCTTTTAAGGAAGGAAAGCCCCTATTTTTTGTTTTTTTAATTGAATGTGAAAGAAATGAATTATTTGGTTAAATGTAATAAGCCCCCCCCCCCCCTTTTTTCTTTCTTACCCTTTCTTTCGCAACCCAACTTTTACTGTCCACCAACCCAACTTTTGCTGTCCACCATTTATTTAATTCCTTTTATTCCTTTTTTAAAATAAATATGCAATTTCCACGCCAAAACCTGACGTCACAACTACTCTCACATTATTGATGCTTCCAATATTGCGCAAATTGTGACAAGACAATCCCCGCGCGAACGTCGGGTCTTACTACCTAACCTAGGTCAGTTGACGGCTGGGAAACACCACAAAACTAGGCCAATAGTCACAGCAGCTACCTAAACAGCAGATGCGCTGAAACTGAAACACTCAGAAGAACAATACTTCAAGTTAGAGAAAGTAAAACAACCAATATTCATACATACTATTCAAGAACTGCACAGAATAGCTTTGAACAGACAGATTTGGAGAGATCTGACCTATGCGCTAACTTCAGGGCAAAGGGAAAATGAATGAATGAATATAAAATTAAAATAAACTAGTTTTATATTTTATATTTATAATTTATATAGGCATTAGGAAATAATAAGGGGACGTAAACGTGTAATTGGCTTATTTTATTTCCCTTGTTTTTGTAGCGTCCGCGGAATCCATTTTTTTGACCGTGAAACATTGATCAAAGCAATTGTCTTTAGGGTATTCGACGCAACCTTATTGCTTATAAAAGACAACTGTTTAAACTTTCTCATTCATTTGTGCATCGAATTCAGTAACTGTCCGTTGGAAAAACGTTCTTTAAATTTTACAGTTAGCAATTAAACAAGCCCAGGTAAGTGATTTTCATCTTTGCACACGTGTATCAAATTAGTTTTATTGTGATTGATAGTATAATTTTATATATCTAACAAATATAGCAGCCATTTCTCTCTTTATATACAAAATTTCACTATTGTTGGAAGTTTCCGGTAATTTTTATCGAATTAAAAAAAGACCCACTGCAGATCGGTTACGCGTTCCTTAGCCGCCATATTGTTTCGCGCTATTCCTTCTGGCCGCGTCAGTAATTCTGAAATGTCTCTTATTTAAAGAAATTTACGTTTAACAACTACAATTCTTGCCAATTTTAATTTCTTTGGATCATTTTTAAATGATACTAGTAACAAATCTAAGATTTATATGTAAAATAATTCAAATTATTGATACAAGACAATGCATAGGTGCGTGTGCTATCCTGCGTCCGTCGCCATGACGACTTAGACTTCAGTCTAAGTGTTTTTTTAGTCAAATCGTCATGTTTAATGTGGATAATTATACAAGAAACACATTGTACATTAAATATATATTGTTTATGAAGTCCAATTCTTATAATTCTCTCATTTCATAAAGTTCATTTTAATTTGAGAGATGCATTCTCCTTTCATTAGACTTAATAAATCATCAATGTAGAGAACGTCAACTGCAGCATCTTCCAAACTTTCTCATTCTTTTTTATATCTTTGTCTCTTGTTTTTTATCATCAAATTTTCTACATAAGAATATCCACACTACAAAACATATATAATAAAGTATTTAATTATATCGGGCTAATTAAATATCACTAATATAGGAAAAAGAATATTCATAATTATGTCAAACCATTTTGAAAATTTGGTGCACATACCTACCTGGTATTTCACCCATACCTTTGAAATAGAATTGTTTATGAACCTGTAATACCAAATGCCAGTAATAATAATAATCAAATATATTTCAGATACAATGAGGGCTGAGATGACATTGCCAGCCATATGCGTGTTGCCATAAAGGGGAGCAAAGGAGAGATTTTAATTATGCTAATTAGATGCCATTATTAATTGGCTCTGGTTGCATCGGAAAATTAACACAATATAATCAACAAATGCGTCTTTTTTTCACAAACACAAAAATGTACAGTTTGCAATATATTTTATTCTAAATAATTAAAAAATGTAATAAATATATATTAAATATTACAATGTAATTATGCAAATTAGATGCCATTGTTAATTATTTATTAACTCTGGCTAAGTCGGAAAATTATTAGAATGTAACCAACAGGTGCATCTTGTCTTCCCGAACAAGAAAATGTATAATTTGTTAGGTTTTTTAGTACAAATAACTTTGATATTTATAAATTAGTGGCTCGGTTCCAAGGCAGGGCCGCAACTTTAGGACAACTGTCATTTCATATTTCCTTATATGTTCCATGTAATTATCTCAAGGCAGTTACATGGAACATATAAGGAAATATGAAATGACAGTTGTCAAAAAGTTGCGGCCCTGCCTTGGAACCGAGCCACTAATTTATAAATATCAAAGTTATTTGTACTAAAAAAAAAACCTAACAAATTATACATTTTCTTGTTCGGGAAGACAAGATGCACCTGTTGGTTACATTCTAATAATTATCTCGAGGCACCCCATCAAGGCCAGCACCTTGGAGTGGTGATGGGGCTTAGTTCAGCCATCAGGGGCTGGAAACTAAGACTGGTCGGGCAGTCCCATTCGAGCAGGACCATAGTCCTGCCCAAGTAAGCAGAGTGCTGAAGACGGAGGCATCCAGCCAAAAGGCGCACAGATAATCAGGATGCCACGCACAAAACACAATGGAAACATGTCTGTATCTATAAAAAGTTATGGTGCCTGCCCTGTGGCGGACGTTCAGGCAGGGACTGTGCAGGGCCCTATACATCGAAAGGGCCCAACCTCAGTTACTGAAAGTCCTTCTCAATTGCCTCGAGGAGCCAGGAGGCAAGGGAATAGAGCTACTGGCCAAACAAACTTTAAACGACCAATAAAAATAATGCACTGGAATGCTGAGGGTGTCAACAGTAAAAGAGATGGATACAGCAAAAAATTGGAACTTGAAAATGTCCTCAGTGAAGAACAAGTTAATATATGCTGTATCCAAGAAACACACCTAAGCAGCGACATAGCCTTCAAAATCAGAGGCTACCAGTGCTACCTGTCTGACAGAAAGGACAGGCGAAAGGGTGGAATTCTGACACTTGTTAAAAACAATATCAGCGCATGTCAGCTGGAAGTATATATGGAAGGGGCAGAATACCAGATGCTCCACCTAAAAACAGACAGTGCAGAATTCCATCTCCTGAACTACTACTGCCCAAATGATAAACCATTGGCACTAGACACAATTCCAGATAAAAAGAGACTTATGGTGTGTGGTGACTTCAACAGCCACTCTCAGAGCTGGGGCTACGATCATATCGACAAGAGAGGTGAGGAACTTGAGAGCTGGCAGGATGAAAATAATCTCATCCTTATTAACCAGCCAGCTGACTCACCAACCTTCTACTCGAGAGCATGGCACAACACCTCTACACCAGATCTGGCATTCCACTCACCAGGCCTGGAATGGAACATCACACGTGTCGTAGGAAAGCAGCTTGGGGGTAGTGACCACAGACCAGTATTTCTGGAAATCCACAATGAATTTACCAAGGACAGCAGCACGCTCACTAGGTGGAACTATAAGAGGGCAGACTGGAAAATGTACCAGCATTTAACCAGTGTTCTTGCTAAGATCATGAACTTGGACAAAGACATCAATAGAGCAGTGAGTGAATTTAATAGATGTATACTACATGCTGCTAGTAAAACCATACCCAGGGGGGCACACAAAAACTACAAACCCTACTGGAATGATGAACTGGAAAAGCTGCAAAATGAGATGGAAACATCTAGACAGCAGGCTGAGAACAGACCTAGCCAAGAACATCACAACAAATATCAGCAAACAAAGGCTAAATTTCAAAGAGCCAAGTTACAAGCCAGACGGAGTAGCTGGAAAGAAAAAACAGAGTCGCTGAACCTAGAAAGAGATACTAGGAAATTATGGAAACTTGTAAAACAACTAAATGATGAAGGTACAGGGAGAAATACCAGGATCACACTTTATAAAGATAGAAACATTTTAACAGGTAAACATGCAGCTGATTACTTTGCAGATTCCTTTGCAGAAGACAATAACGTCAAAGTCAGAGCCCAGACAAACAACAGGAGGTTCGAGAGATCCAGCAAAACATTGGACAAGGCGAACCTATACCTGAAGTCATGGAGGCACCAATCACAATGAGAGAACTGGAGCATGCAATATCCAAATTGAAAATGAAAAAGTCCCCTGGAGCTGATGGAGTGTCCAATGAAATGATTTGAAACCTGGGAATTGCAGCAAGAGCAAAGCTACTGCAGATCTTTAATACAAGCTGGTCCACGGGTAATGTACCACAGGCGTGAAGAGAAGCAATAATGATACCACTCCTCAAATCAGGAAAAGATGGCAACACAGTCTCCAACTACAGGCCCATCAGCCTCACAAGCTGTCTATGCAAAACAATGGAACGCATTATCAATCTTAGGATGCAGTGGTACCTTGAAAGTGAAAACCTTCTGGTATCACAGCAAGCAGGTTTCAGACAGTGCTACTCTACTGAAGATCAGGCAACCTACCTCTCCCAAGAGATTGAGGATGCCTTCCAAGATAAGAAACTGGTACTAGCAGCATGGATAGACCTCAGAAAAGCATTTGATAAGGTCTGGAAAGAAGGGCTCCTAAAGAAATTGCGAAATTGCAGGGTTAGCTCAAGAATGTACAAATGGGTAAAAGCATACCTGCATAATAGAAGAGCCAGGGTACAATTAGATGGTCGCAAGAGCAAGAAGGTTCTACTGCGTCATGGAGTCCCCCAGGGAGGAGTCCTGTCGCCCACACTTTTCTTGGTTTACATCAATGACCTAGTTGCTGAACTACCACACGGGATCAAAGTGGCAATGTATGCTGACGACCTGGTGATCTGGTGCACAGAAGAACATGCGACAGTGGCCACTAAACAAATACAAAGAGCTATCGATGCCCTAACCTTATGGGCTAATAGATGGTGTGTCAGCATTAACACAGATAAGTGCAGCACTACACTTTTTACCCTCTCACCAAAACAAAAAGCCGGTCATATCAAAATAGATGGAGAGCTCTTAAAAGAAGACAAACAACCCACATACCTCGGAGTTACTTTTGATGATAAACTGACATGGAAGCAGCACATAAACAAAGCAACAACAAAAGCCAGGAGGAAGTTAGCTATCCTGAGAAAACTAAGTGGAACCACATGGGGAGCCAGTGGGAATATACTCAGTAAAGTTTACCAGCAAGGCATAAGACCACACCTGGAATATGGTTCAGCTGTGTGGTGTCCTGCATCAAACACCACATTACAAGATCTAGATAAAGTGCAAAACCAGGCACTTAGAATAATGTTGGGAGCAATGAAATCAACACCCATAGCAGAGATGCAGAAAATGGGAAGAATGCAAACACTTGGCGAACGCAGAGACACAAAAGTACTAATTCAGGCAGAAAAGTTTCAGTGTATGCCAAGTCATCCAATGAAGGAAAGATTCCAAAATCTAGCAATGGGACGACTGAAAAGAAGCAGCTTTATCCATCAAGCTAAACGACTCCGCAGACAACTTACAGACCTACCTGAAGTTGACAGCCCCTTAAGGCCTGTACCAGAACAAACCCCGTGGAGTGAAAGACATGGAATGCCAATATACATTCAGACCCATGTGAAAGGAATACTAAGCGTGGACGAACAGAACAGTGTGCAGCGAAGGACAGTCACCCTAAGTTTCCTGGATGAGGAATATCCACAAGATATATGGGTTAGAGTATACACAGATGGGTCAACACAGAATGCCGTGAGGAATGGAGGTGCAGGTGTATATATAGAATATCCACACAAGCCTAGAGATACAATCAGAACACCGACAGGAAAATTCTGCAATAATTATGATGCAGAAATCCAGGCAATTAGTGTGGCAGCTAAAAAACTGCTGAACTCCAACCTACAGCCTGTGGTATTCCTGACAGATGCAAGGTCAGTGCTTCAAGCTCTCCAGTCTGAAAAACTAACAGACTTGAAAAAACTACTTAGCGAATTGTCTTACCAGTATAGGGTAACCATGCAGTGGATACCCTCTCACTGTGGAATACCAGGAAATGAAAAAGCAGACCAACTGGCTAAGGAAGGTGCTGCCGAAGACCAACCAGATATACCAATCACCTACCATCAGAAAAAACAGATGATCAAGTCAATAAGAAAGCCACAAACACCAACACAAGATGACTATCATATTATGAACAGACCAGAACAAGTTATAATTCTACGTCTCAGAACAGGACACAACCGAATCCGCAATCACATGTATACAAAGTTCAAGATTGGCAACACGGCCATGTGTACAGGCAGCACAGAGTGCCAAACATATACTTCAAGAGTGTTCTGAGCATGAAACGCTGAGGCAGACATATTGGCCAGAGGAAACAACACTGGAATCAAAACTGGGACACTGTATGAACTACAAAAGACTGAGTTTTATTAAGGAGACAGAATTACAGATATAGACATGTTTCAAGTGAACGAAAGAAGAAGAAGAAGAAATCTCGAGGCAAAATTAACTCGAAAAAAAATAAGTATATAATTTATAGCACAACGGTGGACGCAATCAAATATTTAATTTACCATTTATAGTTTGGTGGACTCAAATGACTCAGTCGTCGGCAACTCAACCGACAAATAAAAAGTAAAGCTGATAGAAAACACATAATTTATACTAATATAGATCATTTAAATGTAACCTTTTCTGCTCCAAATATTAACTAGCAACTGCAAATTATGCATCGACATGTTCCACTCATGGGTTAAGGTCAAAACGAATGTCTTTATAAAAGAAGCCATATTGTTTGATTGAAGTTTTGAACACACTTCCTGTGTCAATAAAAGTTGAAGATGGTAAAGTTTCCGATTCGAAATGTTGAAAATTGTATTATTATTATTAAAATAATAGGTTCTGCTTCTTATGCTTTGTCTAGCTATGACCAACCGCCATGAGACTTCATTATATGGCCAGCGCATCAGTCAGATTATTTCCGGGATACCACAGTGTGATTGTAACGACTGAACTACAGTAATAGTATTATTACTAATAGACCTACTATTTTTTTTGCTTGCTGTTATGATGAGCTATTTGACGACCAACAGAACAGAAAACCTACAATACACCACAATGATGGACCAGCATTACTGAAAGCAGAAGTAGAAAATGCAATACAATTTGGAAAGGCTGCAGGTTCCGACAATCTAACAGCAAACATTCTTCTTCTTCTTTCGTTCACTGACAGCAATCTTCTTCGTTCATTCTCAAACTCCTGCTGGATCTCCTTTGTAGCAGGACCATGGTCCTACTAGATTTCCAGCAAGATATAGTCCTGAGAATGGAAATGCGTTGTTTCGCCGTTTTATTTTCGCCAATGGTCCGACACATCCGTCTTCGGCTAAAACTGACAGCAGACATAATAAAAACTCTAAATGAACTTGGTGTGGATATTATCACAGAACTTTACAATGCCATATTTGAAACAGGCCACATACCTAAAGACCTAACATCACTATTCATACCACTACCTAAGAAGCCAGAGCGGTGGACTGTACAGAATATAGAATAATAAGTCTAATGAGTTATTTAACTAAAAATACTCAAAATAATACATGAAAAAACTACTTGATTCTTGATTAGAAACTGGCCCCACAGCACGTGGGGCATTCACATAAGTGCTCCGCCCTCTGTTACAGCAGCCATCCGACTCGTTGGTGTTTCGAGTCTGATGCTGCTGAAACAGACGTCGACATCAGTGCACAACTCTGGCCCTTGCGACAGGTTTCTTTGTTGTTCCGTCCACCCACGCCGTGCCCGTAACTAGTTCAAGCACAACGTCGGCCTGTTGGAACAACATGGTAACTGTTATCGAAGGTTACGACTACGGGATTGTATAGATGACGTGCTATGAAGCTTATATAAGAAGATAACCTCAATATAAAGGCATTACATCTACTAATGTTTTTCTGTTGCATGGTTGGTTTGTCTAGTGAGCCATTGATGAGACCCACAGACGCAACCGCATGCGCAAAAAAATTATTATTGAAAGAATTAAAAACAAGATAGACACGGAGGTTGGTGAAGAACAGTTCGGTTTATGGAAAACAAAGGAACCAGAGAAGCTATAATTAGTATCCGACTGGTGATAGATAAATATATAGAAGTGCAAAAAAGTATCTATATTTACTTCATAGACTACAGCAAGGCCTTTGACAGAGTCCAACATGAAAAACTAATCAAATGTCTTCAAGAAATATAGGCATAGGCCTATATGAAACAGACATCAGAATGATTAGAAATAGCCCCTATATATTGGGAGTAGACTGCATCAATAAGGTGTGAAAACAGCTACTCAACATACATAGAAATAAGATGAGGGGTAAGACAAAGATGTATTTTATCACACAGTGGGGTGCAAAGGGAACGCATTGTTCTAGGCGGACCCAGGGTTAGCAGATAACAAAGATCCCAAATGTACCTCCACGCGGTGCACCCTGGTAACAGAAAACAGCAGCTCGAGCTGATTCTGGCCAAATCATTTGGGGATCGTGTCCGAGAATGTGGAGGTAGCAGATAGAAAGAGATTTGACTGCATAAGAGACAGACAATATCTCCGACACCACCAGCATCACCACATACAGTGAAGCTAGTTAGTTGAGTCCAAACATTGGAGCCAATGAAAAAAGCATGAAAAGGTGGATGCATGACGAAAGACAGATAGATCTCATACTGAGTACAATGAAAAAAATTAAAGGGCAGAACAGCACTAGAAGGCAACGCCAACTGCATATACATAGTGGAAACGATTACTGAAATGGGAACTACAAGCTCTGTTAGATCGTGACGAGCTTCTAGTTACTTTATTTCCTTATAGGCAGAGACCCACACCCAATAATGGGTATCTAGCAAAGCAAAAATGACCTGGCCTAACTCTAAGGTCGAGTCGTCCTATACTTGAAACATGCTCGCAAAGAGAAAGGGTGTCGTAACCGATAGATTCAGGCAAGAAAGGGACAAAGATGGCAATCCTGGTCCAACTCTACTGTCAAGCTTTCCTATACCGGAAATACACTTGCAGAAAGAAAGGGTTCAGTACCTGATGGACTCAGGCGCTATTGGGATAATGTCGCTCAGCTCTAGAACGCCTTGCTCTCAAACGCGTGGTGTGAGACTCGAACTTGGGCAAGGGGTTCACGAAGTCGATGAATTACACCTAGGCTAAGAGGGCGAAATAGCCAGGGTCCAACTCTTCTGTTGAGTTCTTCCTCTTAAGGAACCAGGCTTACAGATGAGAAACGGTTCAGTACCCGATGGGCACAGGCACAGTACGTCCAATTACACGAGGCAAGTTCATAGACAGTGGAACACCTCGTGCGAGACAGACGTGAGCAAAAATCGTCTGGGCGAAGAGTCACCACACACACGCGTGCCTGGCGACAGATAGGGAGGCTGTCACAGGCTAGGGTAGCCCACCCGAATTGTCAAGGCATGCCGAAATCGGATGTGCTAGGCATACAAGGCGCATAACGGTGACACAACGTAATCACGCTCCCGGCGAATACAGCAGCTCGAGCTGATTCTGGCCAAATCATTTGGGGATCGTGTCCGAGAATGTGGAGGTAGCAGATGGAAAGAGATTTGACTGCACAAGAGACAGACAATATCTCCGACACCACCAGCATCACCACATATAGCGACACTGTCGACATACAGTGAAGCAGGGCAGTCCAGTCCGAACATTGGAGGGGCGGCCAATGTAAAATGCACGTAAAGATAGATGCATGGCGAGAGACAAATAGATTTCATACCGAGTACAATGAAACAATGAAAAGGCAGAACAGCGCTAGAGGGCTGCGCGAACTGCAAATAGAAAGTGAAAAGTCCCTAGGAAAGGAGAACTACAAGCACCGTCAGCTCGAGACGAGCTACTAGTTACCTGTGTTCCTTACAGGCAGAGACCCAGACCCATCCATTGGCGTTTGGTAAAGCAAGAAGTCCTAACCCAACTCTAATGTCGAGCCTTCCTAAACCGGAACTATGCTCGCGAAGAGAAAGGGTTCCGTACTCGATTCGCTCAGGCACAAAAGGGACAACGATTTAGCCCTGGCCCAACTCTACTGTCAGGTTTTCCTATACCGGAAAGACACTTGAAGAGAGAAAGGGTTCAGTACCTGATGGGCTCAGGCGCTATTGGGAAAAGGACGCTCAGCTCGAAAACGCCTTGCTCTCAAACGCGTGGTGTGAGACTCGAACTTGGACAAGGGGTACACGATGTCGGTGAATGACACCTCGGCTAAGAGGGCGAAAGAGCCAGGGTCCAACTCATCTGTTGAGTTCTTCCCCTTAAGGAACCAGGCTCACGGATGAGAAACGATTCAGTACCCAATGGGCACAGGCACAGCACGTCCAATTACACGAGGCAAGTTCATAGACAGTGGAACACCTCGTTCGAGTCAGACGAGAGCAAAAAATCGTCTGGGCGAAGTGGCTCCATTACGCGTGCCTGGAGACAGATATAGAGGCTGTCACAGGCTAAGGGTAGCCCACCCGAATTGTCAAGGCATGCCGAAATCGGATGTGCTAGGCCTACAAGGCGCATAACGGTGGCACAACGTAATCACGCTCCCGGCGGAAATCGCACGGATATCCGTGATGGTTACAATGGAGCGAACGAAAAACAAACAAACGCTCCCGGCGGAAATCACACGGATATCCGTACTGGTTACAATGGAGCGAACTAAAGAAAAAAATCACACAGCCTATGTAATATCTACACAGAGAATATCTTTTAAAATATAGAAGAAATGCCAGGACTCAAGATCAATGAAAAAATAATAAATAACCTGAGATATTTCGATGACAGTGTTCTTTTAGCAGAAAGTGAACATGAACTACAAAGACTAATAGATCTAGCCAATAAATCAAGTAATAAATATGGACTGGATAAATATTTTTTTTTTAAACCATGATAATCAGCAAAGACACAGAAGAACAAGAGCTAAACAAACATACATGGAGAGAAACTACAACAAGTAAAACGTTATCAATATTTTGGACACATAATCGCAAATGGTGGCAGATGTGAAACAGAAGTTAAAAGGAGAATAGGAATGGCTAAAAGTACCTTAAATGACATTTAAAAAAATAGTAACATCTAAACAAATTACAAACAAGTTAAAAAATGAGAATTATAAAATTCTACATCTATTCTATATTAATGTAGATCCTATGGTTCAGAAACATGGATACTAAACAAACAAACAGAAGACAGAATTTATGCCTTTGAGATGTGGGTATATAGAAGAATAGAGAGAACATCATGAAAAGAGAGGAAAACAAACATGTTCTAAAAGCACTTAATATAAGAAAAAAAATTACTAAGAGAAATAAAGACCAGGCGAATAAAATATTTTGGACACATGAAAAGGCATAGGCTTAACATCTTATTGAAGACCTTACTTGAGGGTAAAGTCAAAGGGAAGTGAGTAAGAGGTATGCAGAGATACAAGTGGGAGTTACAGCCTAGCAGAATGCACCACCAAAACAAGAGACAGTGGATGTTGGAGGTCTGTTGCAGCCCACCTTCGTTGCGGAGACGGCACTTGATGATCATGATATGTTTGATGGAGGATTGATACTTGTGCCCCGTGAACTGTTACTCCGATCACTGATAGATTTTCTAATTTTCTTGAGTTCTCGCTTAATATCTAGAGAAGATTTCTGTGAACACTAAAATCCCCTGCCAGTTTGCTGGACCTGTCGTAGTTTGATATGTTCATCATATTCAGGTGACATATTATTTCCAGAACGTAGTCTTCCCTATGTATCTCTTAAATTATCCGCGGTCTTGAACAAATTGTCATGCCTCTTTATTGTGACCTGCGCAGGCATTCTTGAATTTATATTGTCCAACGGTGTCTTGTGCAGCCTTTGCCCCTGTTGTTTTCTATCATCCCCTACAGTAACACTCTCTCCATGCCATCGTTTCTCTTAATATGACCGAAAAAAACTAGTTTTTTCTTTAATATGGTGTTCCGAAGCCAATCTTCCTGGACGTTAATTGTTCGTAACACCCCCTGGTTTGTTTTGCTTGCCGTCTATATATTCAATACATGATTATACAAACTCTTTTCCTAATTACTTCATTTCCTATTTTTATTTAGTTTAATAGCGTTTTTCAGACATTTCAGTTCACATGTAACGATTTTTCTCTTGATTAGAAACTGGCTGCACAGCACGTGAGGCATTCCTATAAGTGCTCTGCTCTTTGTTCCAGCAGCCGCCACAGTGTATGTAGACTCATAGTAACGCAAAATGAGGTAAAAAGGTTACTAAAACACTTACCTAGCCTATTAATAAAAATATATTAAAAAAAAAAAAAAAAAAAAACATACAATAAAACTAAATAGGACAATTCTCAACGTATCGGCTCAAATTGAACCTTTTTCAAGAGACAAACAACAGAAAACGACAAAATAAAAAACAAAATAGATGTCTATATTTCATCAAGCCCCCGTCTCCATAATAGCGCAGGGATGGCAACGCATCTAGTAAAAGTGAAAATGCGTGCATTCATTATAAACAAAACGAAAGTGGGAAATTAGAGACACTATAGATGAGTGCAAGAATAATAAAAGAAAAAGATAAGAAAAATACCCCTTTTGTCACTCTATCAGACAGGCAGGTTTTAAGAACACAGTCACAACAGGCACGACTGAAGGGAACAGAGACAGATGGGGACGTGAGAAAATATTCATGTGACAACCTAGCAAGGCTTGGAAACAACGATCCTGATAACAATACTGTGAACAGAGAACCATGGTCACCTACGCCAACAAGAATGGCATATGACAATGATAGATGAGTAATGATGAGGTTGTGTGGTGGTGGGGTGAGTGGGTTTGGGGAAGGAAGGATAGAAGAAGAATCAACATTTTTTTTCAAATGTTGATTCTTCTTCTATCCTTCCTTCCCCAAACCCACTCACCCCACCACCACACAACCTCATCATTACTCATCTATCATTGTCATATGCCATTCTTGTTGGCGTAGGTGACCATGGTTCTCTGTTCACAGTATTGTTATCAGGATCGTTGTTTCCAAGCCTTGCTAGGTTGTCACATGAATATTTTCTCACGTCCCCATCTGTCTCTGTTCCCTTCAGTCGTGCCTGTTGTGACTGTGTTCTTAAAACCTGCCTGTCTGATAGAGTGACAAAAGGGGTATTTTTCTTATCTTTTTCTTTTATTATTCTTGCACTCATCTATAGTGTCTCTAATTTCCCACTTTCGTTTTGTTTATAATGAATGCACGCATTTTCACTTTTACTAGATGCGTTGCCATCCCTGCGCTATTATGGAGACGGGGGCTTGATGAAATATAGACATCTATTTTGTTTTTTATTTTGTCGTTTTCTGTTGTTTGTCTCTTGAAAAAGGTTCAATTTGAGCCGATACGTTGAGAATTGTCCTGTTTAGTTTTATTGTATGTTTTTTTTTTTTTTTTTTTTAAATATATTTTTATTAATAGGCTAGGTAAGTGTTTTAGTAACCTTTTTACCTCATTTTGCGTTACTATTTGTTCATTAGGTTACTGTGGCACCATCCACTTTGTCGGACACCCTCTGACCATTTGGTTATTTATGTATGTAGACTCAGTGTTCTAGTCAGGTTTTGATTGCGTGATCTTCGGGACTTTCCAAAATATTTACTTTTCCTACCCTCCCCTCTAGATACTCCAATTTCTGACATTCTCTGTATGTGCACCTCTCAGTCTCATTGACATTATCTTAATCTTGAAATGAATTTATTACTGTCTTGATCAAGCCTGCTTGATCTCTTCTCAGCATTGCGCAGTCTATCGCCGCATTACCTGCCAATTAGTCTACTCTCTCGTTTCCTCTGACCCCAGGATGACCAGGGCAGTATATCCATGTAATGCTCTGGGCAATTGAGTTGTTCAATAAGTCCCACCATTCTTTTCTCAGCATGTACTTTTCTATCTTACGCAAGTATGATTTGAGAGTCTGTATTATCGAGTGTGCTGATGTATGGGTTATCAACCAATTAACTACTGTAATTCCATCTATATCCTTCCCCATGCTAGATGTGACAGTGGAATATGCTGAATATTTCTCAACCAACTTCACGCCGTTTCTGTAGGCAACAGAACATCAACCGTTTTTATTTGTGTATCTATTAACTGAGCCATCTATGTATAATAATGTCTTGTGGTTTCGAGTTCATGCATTTTAACCTGGGACCTGACATCCGTCCATTTTCGACACGCTTTATCTAGTTGCATTATTACTTTAGTCAGTGATTTCTTCTCAGTGTCTACTTGCACCACCCATTCACTGCTCTGTCTTATTTCTTCAATTCACTTACTCTTCGCAGTGTCTCTTAAGCCTCTGTCATCCATGATCTGCCACGCTTGATTCGTTTTCCATTTGACTCATCTAGACGTTGGAGTAATGGGTGGTGGTTGTATTTTGTCACTTTAAGGTACGGCTAACCTGTGCTACCGACGTAGCACTATAATGCTGAGGAGATCAAGCAGAAATTTCATAGCAGATATGGGTGTATCCCTAGTACCAGTGGCGTACAAGGGTGGTGCGGCCGCACCGGGAATCAAGGCTTGAGGGGCATCAAAATGCCCCTCAAAATAATGAAAACGGTGAAATGGAGTTTAAGTTTCTTTGCCGTGCCAAAGTTGATGCCCCACACCGTTAAAAAATAAAATTTCTTCTTGTTAAGCTCATTTATTTGACAATTAGGTAATAACAAATTTTTTAATAAATAGAACTAGTTCCTCTCGAAAGAAGACACTCCCACAATTTACTTCAAAATTATATTTTAGCTTGTAAAAAAAAGTTTCAGTTTCGATCGTCAACATTCAGTCGTTCACTTAGCACTGTAAAAGTCCGTCATAAGCAGTCCTTGAGTTCGATGCCAAATCAAGTTTATTTCTAGCATGCTAGCGTTGAATGCTATCATTCAACGACAACGATTCTATCATCGATAAAGATCAAACATTTAAATCAAGTTTTAAACGTTGACAGGCACAATCAGGCTCGTGTTTCAGCGCATCATAAAGTCCTATAACCAGTGAAGATATCAGATAGTGAAAAATTAAAGAATTAAATTTTGTTTAAACGTGAATTAGAATTTAAAGAATAGAACCAAAGGCCTTTGGTTCTATTCCAACTTGCCTTCATTCAGAAACATCGAAACAATTTCAATCAGAAAAGTGAATTTATAAATTTAAATTAAAATTGCAAAATTTATTTCTGTCTTTGTTAAAAGTGGATAAAATCGATGATAACAATTAACTTGTAAAGTTTTACTCAGATTGTTTTTGTTTTAAAAAAATCAATTTCGGGGGGGGGGGGGGGGGGATAAAAATCTTCATCGCACCGGGCAGCACTTACCCTACGTACGCCACTGCCTAGTACCATTCTCGTTGTCTCATTTTGGACATTTTCCAATATATCGACTGGTGTCTGTGACAGTGTTAGTAGGCAGAGGCCATACTCTATGACAGATAGCACTACCACATGTAGAAGCAGAAACAGTACCCATTGCTACATGTCGAAGGTCGCCATAACCTTAATAACACTGATCTATCTTTTAGCCTTCTGAATCATATTTGTGATGTATTTGTTGAATGAGAGACTTCTTTCAAAGGTTATCCCAAGATATTTAACATCCTGTTCGCTTTCATATAATGAGCCCATGCAACTGACAGTGTGTTACTGAATAAATTATTATGTAAGGAGTACCAGACGAACTTTGCTGTCGAGGTATTTATCACAGCGATGTATGTTCTGCAACATATAGACAATTGATTAAGTTCACACTGTGCACTGTCAGCGATATCTGTTCTGTTCCTGCCAATCTTGCATAGTAGGATATCATCAGCTAGAACTTTACAATTGCTTGAGGTTTGCAATTGAGCAATTCTCAACATATACACATTAAACAGCACTGGGAACAGAGGACATCCTTGTGGCAGATCAGATGCTAATGTTCTGATCTCAGACGTGCAGGATCCGCACCTCAGAGCAACTTTTCTACAGATTAGCACATTTGTTATCCAACATATGAACCAGGGATGGATATCGTGTTCCTTTAGCATGTCGACAAGTTGGGTATAACTAACTCTATTGTACGCATCTTTTAGGTCTAATGCAACTACAGATTCCTCTTTATTCTGAAAATCTTCAGATTTTCCTCTGCTGCAAAACTGTTAAAGATCATGTTTGACATTGGTAGCAAAGTGTTGGTATAAAATTTGTAGATATATTATGGAAACATGAACATGAATAACAGGCTGCAAGACATACAAGAACTAAAACTATATGCAGCGGACTGCAACACATGGAGAATAAAACCCCTGCAGTACGAAAGGAACAAACTCTCTATAAGCTGTGGCCCTTATTTTCTATACGGCGTCAGGGGTGGAAGAGTTCTCTGGAGATGGCCTTCTTGTGGTCTGTTTGTAAGCTTGTTCCTGTGGCTTCTTTGATTTATGTGATCCATCTTTTACATGGTCTGCCTCTGGTTTTATAACCGTTATGTCTATGTGTCATGGCCATTTGTGGTATGCTATCTTTCGGTAGTCTGGAAGCGTGTGAAAACCACTTAATCTGTTGTCTTTTGATGTGTTCTAATATTGGTATTGTTTTTGTTATCTGTCTGATGTTATCGTTTCTAATTCTATCTCTTAATGACACTCCGATTATTCTTCGTAAACATGTCATTTCTGTTGTCACTATTTTCTTTTGTCGTGTGCTGTCATTGTCCATGTTTGGCGCTGGTAGCATAGTGATGTAATAATAATAGGTTTGTATAATGCAACTTTAGTGTCTATGTTTACAATTTTGTTCTTGAAAATACGTGTCATCTGTCCTAGGATCTGGTATGTTTTGTTGCATCTATTTTGTATCTCTTTACTGGTTTTCCCTTCACTCGATATAGGGCCTAATGCTTCCTAAGTAAGTGAAATTTACCTGTTTAAGGTGTTTATCATCGATGGAGATAGTGACATTTCTTTCTTTCTTTGCTACTGCCATTATTTCGGTCTTTTCAATATTGATCTTCATGTTGAATTTTTGACATGTTGTGTGGAGTCTGTTCATATGGTCTTGCAATTGTTCTTCTGATGTCGCTGGTAGTACATGGTCGTCTGCAAAGAGTAGTTCGTTCAATTTGTATTTTATGTTATCTTCTTCGTTGGTACTTGTTAGTTTAAAGATGTGGTATATATATGTTATAAAAAGTAGAGGGGATAGGACACACCCCTGATTTAATTTGGAACTTATTGGACACACCTGCATTTGTTCTTACTGCACGTTGGCTATTAGCATAAATGCCCTTGCATATGTTGATTAAATGTTCTGGTCTTCTTCTTCTTTCCTTCCTCTTTTACCCTTTACGGGTGTTGAGGGATACAATGTTCTTGTTCTCGCTTTTCTGGCAGCTTCAGATAATGTTATTTGGTGTTCGTGTAATGTCTCTTTGATGTTGTCAATCCAGCGTACTTTAGGTCTACCCTTGGCTCTTCTTTCTGCTTCTCCTCTCTTCGTATATGCTTTATAAACTAATGAATCACACTGCATTCTTTCCAGTTGACCAAACCATTGTATCTGTTGGTTTTGTATGTATTGTAGAATTGATATGACACCCATTCTTTCTCTTATGACATCGTTTCCAATTCTGTGTCTCCTGGTCACTACTGTGGCTTTTCTCAGACATCTCATCTCTGTTGTAACCAGTTGTCTCTTATGTTTTGTTGTTAAGGACCATGTTTGCCATTGGTAGCACAGGGTTAGAATGAAGATACTTCGGATAACATTGTTAACATTGCTGCCCGCCATTGTTGGAATGTTCTCCACATGAAATTTATTTTAGCGAATTACTAACGAATTAATGTTCTGGTACTCCGTATATTGGTACAAACTATCTACATAAAATATCGAATCATAATGTTAACGACTATAACATTTGCCAGGCTGGATGGAAATATTTTTCAAATTTGTACATGTGTTTGCATCTGAAAATGATTGCTACATAGTTGAATAAAAGAAAAATGCAATTTTATATAATGTTACTGCATTTACAATTATTTAATTTACCTTTCAAAATGCAGACCATTTGCACATATAATTATAATAATGATAATACGTCAATATTATCACTCAGTCCCGGCAATACAATATATGTATTTTAGTATTTATTTTGAAGGAAAGGCGGCACTTTCTGAATTTGAATGCATATCAAGTCAATATGGGTAAGTAAAGTGACTAATTACCCATTATATGTTTAGTCATGTTATTTCATATCATTTAATTATTTGTTTTAAAATTAGAAACAAGTTACAATTTATGAGCTCTATCAATGTGTCGATACTCAACTCAGTGTGAGTTGAGCTGCGAGCCTACTCATGAACATCAACTACTTTTTTAAAGTTAAAGAGACGTAAAGAAGTTAAAGTAGTGGTTGGTTGGTAAAAACTACGGATCAACATCTGCGCACTATACACGGAGCAAGGTGCGCGCACACATTAGAAATATTATTTCTAATCCTAACCCTACTCTAAGTACTTAACCTTACGCTTGCCACATCACACAACAAAGGTTAGGAAATACCTCGAAAGTAGACCAAATGTCACAGTGGAGAATCAAACTAGGATTGAGCAGCTGAGTAGTAATATTAAATGTTTTTTCTCTTCTCAGAACTCCTACTCTTCCATCGCCTTTGCTAGGACGATCCTGACTTTCTTCAGCATTCCTGACAAACGCAAACAACATGCTAGACTTCTTTTGCTCCCATCTGTACCTGGATGATGTCCTCTCCGCTTTATCGCGCACCTCGACGACCCTCCCCAAGCCCTCTAAACTGATCCTCACTTTCCACCCTCACAAAATATCAACCCTCAAGACCCTCCTCCGTGATTTCTCCATTCTCTCATCTGATCAAGTCTATAAAATTAATAAAGTAAAGAATATGAACTAGATATAAACATCTAAAAAACATTCACCATGATAATCAACGAAATCGCAGAACAGACGAAGCATAAAATAAATTAAAATACATGGAGATATACTACAACAAGTAGATTATTACCAACATCTATGACATATGATCTCAAATGATGGTAGATGTGAAACAAGTTAAAGGAGTAATTGTTGTTCGTCCATCACAGGTGATGATGACCATTTGTTACATCCACTTTTGAAAATTCAATTTGAGTTATGTCCTTGATTATGAGTTCGTAGATGGCTAATGAGCCCTATTCGAGCTGTAAATGTCCTTGGACAGTTCGGACATGAAATGACGACAGTAGACAGATCTTGGTCTATCCGTGACTTTCTAGCTGCTCTTTGCTGTTGAACTGATGCATTTCTCCTCTTTTCACAAGGGAATCAATAGGGAACATGATAAAAAAATAATAGGAATGGCTAAAAGTACTTTCAATAGCTTGAGGAAAATATTGACATCTAAACAAATTCATCATCAAACCCATAGCCCTTCAGGGTCATAGAGGTGCCACGAAACATCAGCACGCAAATTTCATCACTCCTCTCTGTTCTCAGTTCTTTGTTTAAGTGTAGAGAATCTTAATCCTGTCCAGTCTTTAATATTATCAATCCATACTTTCTTATGACCTCTTCTTCTCCACCTGTTCCTGCACGATAGTTTTGGAAAGGGAATTGTACCTCATCATATGGCCAAACCACACAAGTTTACGACGCTGCACCACTGCTATGAGATGTTCTTGTTGACCTGCAAAAGTATTTTGCTTCTCACATATATGTTGATCTTATGCTCTGTATAATGGATGCTCAATATTCGTCTCTAACATTTGTTTTCAAAAGCCTGTAATCTTCTCTTCATTTCCACCGTAATTGTCCATCTCTCACGTCCATACAAAAGAATAGGTATTATTATATTTATATAGGCTTATCTTCACTACTACTGTACTTATTCTGTTCTTCCATGTGGTATTTAATCTGGAAATAATAACCAAAGCTATTTAAAGTCTAATCTTTATTAAACTAATTGCAAACAAGCTAGAAATGAGAATTATAAAACGTTACATCTATTCTAAGACACAGAAACATAGACATTGAACAAACAACTAAAAGACAGAATTAATGCCTTTGAGATGTGGTTATATAGAAGAAGGAGTACTTCATGCAAAGAGAAGGAAGCGAACAAAGAGGCACTAACAACATTTCTTTTATAAAGTATTTGGACATATTAAAAGACATTACACCTTGTTGAAGACAGTACTTGTGGGTACAGTTGAGGGGAGGTGAGCAAGAGATAGATGGAGATACAAGTGGGAAACATTACAAGATGGACAGGTTAGTCAAGCAGAGTGCACCATCAAGGCAAAATACGGAATGTTGGAGGTCAGTTACAACCAACCTTTGTTGTGGAGTCGGCACTTAATAATTGATTATTTTTGACATTGAAATCCTTATTGATAGCACCATTTTCATGGCAAATTAGACATCTGGGTTTGCGAAAATGTGGGTAAAAAATATTGTTCTTTTCATGTAATTTGGAAGACACGCCAATCAGTATCAACCTTTCTGCGCTTTGTTGCCATTGGAAAAATATATATTGCTAGATAATATTTGCATATAGTTCAGGCACAAAACATAAGAAAAAATATTTAGCAAGTTGATTGTTACAATAATCTATTCCAGTGGTAAGATCCCCTGAATTCGTTCTGTGATAACCAACATGAAATTTCCAACAGACAGCTGGAAGTACACTGTGCTGCTGGTTTACAGCAAACTGTTATTTCTGTCTTTTGGCCCAGTACATTTGATTTCAGCATGCAAGTAGTCAAATCAAACTGAACAGAAAAAACTTTCGCCCGCTGGCTGACCTAAATTCATAAAAATTCCATGTTTGAGGACTGGCGGGTCATGGTTGAGGACCCCAGGACTAGATACTAAATATAAAGACAGAAAGACCACACTTATGTATTTTCTGTTCCTGCCTAATAGTATACTCCCACCCATTAATAATATATAGCTGTTTGAAATTTATTTACAGATATTCAAGACAACAATATATATAATGCAATGAAGTCTTTTTGTGGTGAAAATGTTTGTGTGAACATTGTTAATGAGATTGGGGAAAACAATAATTCTGGACATAAATTTGGTGATAATTCAAGTTCCAGAAATATGACAGCTCACAGTTTGCGTTCACTTCTTAGCAGTCGGTTAGGGACACTGCCATTTTACTTTATTAGTGGACAGCAGCAGAATAGCGTAATGACATATGTACAGAGTGGGGATGTCTCATACATCAGAGAAAGAAGTGATTCTAATTCAACTTGTGATATAAATAAGTCTAATTCAGTAAGTTCTGATGACTATAGTATGTTTGGATCACCTCTTAAACTTCAGACAATTGCAAATTTATCTGAAAAATCATGTACTTCAACACCTGGGACTGATTTATGGAAAAAAAGAACAGATTTTGCATTACCACTACCACTAAGTGAGGTTAAAAAGTTATTGTCAAAGTTTAGTCAGAGAAATGCACAAGAGTCAGGCGTGAACATGTTGGTTGCTCTTTGTGAAGGAAAGGATTATAACAAAACTTTACTACTGGGTGGGCACATAGAGAGTACAAGTGATGGAAAGGCATTAACAACATTCAGAGTCACTGCTAGTAAAAGAAGGCTTTCAGACCTGGAGCAACCTTCAGAGAAAACAGGTGAGTAGTTCAGTTTTGTCTTTGGAACAAAGTTTTAACTTAAAAAAATTAACCATCTATTCTATCTTCTTCTGAGCTCGATCTTAAACTACTTCGGGTTAGCATGAAGTAGTCCAGAGAAAAGAATGTGTTGTCATGATTTATAGCTTGATTACAATATCTGTGCATTTCGGCCTAACACATCCAATTTCAGCATGGCTTCTGGGTCACTTTGATCCTCTATGGAATGAGACTGCAACCGTGACTCCCAAAACCACAGTAGTTGCCGCTTATTACATGCATGACAGGTTGTAGTGTTGCTATTCTTTGCTTCCCTTTCAGACCCTGGTAACACAGTGCTGCTATTTTATCTATTCACCTGTCAACTTCCTGCAGATCAAAAGTCTTCAACAATCTCTTCCATTTTGTCCTGTCCTCTTGTGCATTGTCGAGGTCTAAAATGGGACCAAAAAATAGCAAAACTGTGACCTGCTATGCAATGTTGTAAGAGGTGACTAAGGAGATTTTGAGGTGGAGATGCTTGTCCAATCCCATAGGTTAAAGTGACCCAAAAGCCATGCTGAAGTTGTATATATGTCAGGTCGAAAGACACATAATTAAAAAAAAATCAGAGCTAAACTGTAAACCATGACTCAACACATTCTGTTCTCTGGACTATATCCTACCAACCAGCAGGAGTTTGAGAACGAATGCAGAAGAAACAAGATTTTATACTGCAATGGACAAAGCAATTGACTGTATATGTTAGGTAGTCATCAGATCATCATCATGGCACTCTGGAACTTTCGTAGGAGCTCAGAACTCCTATTCAGTTCTCAATTCTTTTATGTTTCGGTTCTGTGTTGTTTGAGAACTCTTCTTGTGACTTATATGCTCTCATTTCTTGCAAATAAATTCAAGTAGGAAGCATGAGGATAAATTAAAATAATTCTTACAGCTGACGGGAATTGAACCAGGTCTGTTGTGCTGCTAGAACAGATCTGGTTCATTTCTTGCAAAACCATTCTTCACTCTCAAGTTTAGCAATAGACACTGAAGAAGAATCATACCTTACATCTTCCATTTGGACTAACTCCTTGATTGAATTCAAATTATCATGGTTCTTTTTACTACCACTAGTCACTGGCCATGCTGGTATGTCGTTCTGTGTATTACATTTCCTGTAACACAATTGCGCCTAAACATAAAAGTGAAGGCCACTCTCTTTAGCACTAGTATTACGTAATGCACAAGGTTGATTAGCTTAGATGGTCAAAGTGACCTATGTACCATGCTGAAGTCTGATGTATCAGGTGCAGATAATCTAACTAAGCTAAAAAACCATGACACAACACATTCTGTTTTCTCGACTACATTCTGTTAACCTGCTAAAGTTTGAGAATGAATGCAGAAGAAAAAGAATTACCTTTTCATCTTCAGCATGTCAAGATGGGACAAAAGTCACATCAGGAGTAGAAGACTGTAGAACTTCTTGCGTTGCACCCATCCGCAAAATTTAGTAAAAGAGTCATCTGAGACTTTAAGAGCTCTGGAAATATTCCCCAGAAGGGGTGCAAAGGGAACGCATTGCTCTAGGCGGACCCAGGGTTAGAAGATAACCAAGATCCCAAATGTACCTCCACGCGGTGCACCCTGGAAACAGAAATACAGCAGCTCGAGCTGATTCTGGCCAAATCATTTGGGGATCGTGTCCGAAAATGTGGAGGTAGCAGATGGAAAGAGATTTGCCTGCACACGGTCAGACATATCTCCGACACCACCAGCATCACCACATATAGCGACACTGTCGACATACAGTGAAGCTAGTCAGTCCAGTCCGAACATTGGAGGAGCGGCCAATGTAAAATGCACGTAAAGGTAGATACATGGCGAGAGACATAGATTTCATACCGAGTACAATGAAACAATGAAAGGGCAGAACAGCGCTAGAGGGCAGCGCGAACTGCAAATAGAAAGTGAAAAGTCCCTAGGAAAGGGGGAGCTACAAGCTCCGTCAGCTCGAGACAGGCTTCTAGTTACCTGAGTTCCTTACAGGCAGAGACCCAGACCCATCCACTGGCGTTTGGTAAAGCAAGAAGACCTAACCCAACTCTAATGTCGAGCCTTCCTAAACCGGAAATATGCTCGCGAAGAGAAAGGGTTCTGTACCCAATGGGCTTAGGCAAGAAAGGGACAACGATGGTAGTCCTAGCCCAACTCTACTGTCAAGGTTTCCTATACCGGAAGTACACTTGCAGAGAGAAAGGGTTCCGTACTCGATTCGCTCAGGCACAAAAGGGACAACGATTTAGCCCTGGCCCAGCTCTACTGTCAGGTTTTCCTACACCGGAAATACACTTGAAGAGAGAAAGGGTTCAGTACCTGATGGGCTCAGGCGCTATTGGGACAAGGACGCTCAGCTCGAGAACGCCTTGCTCTCAAACGCGTGGTGTGAGACTCGAACTTGGACAAGGGGTACACGATGTCGGTGAATGACACCTCGGCTAAGAAGGCGAAAGAGCCAGGGTCCAACTCCTCTGTTGAGTTCTTCCCCTTAAGGAACCAGGCTCACGGATGAGAAACGGTTCAGTACCCAATGGGCTTAGGCAAGAAAGGGACAACGATGGTAGTCCTAGCCCAACTCTACTGTCAAGGTTTCCTATACCGGAAGTACACTTGCAGAGAGAAAGGGTTCCGTACTCGATTCGCTCAGGCACAAAAGGGACAACGATTTAGCCCTGGCCCAGCTCTACTGTCAGGTTTTCCTACACCGGAAATACACTTGAAGAGAGAAAGGGTTCAGTACCTGATGGGCTCAGGCGCTATTGGGACAAGGACGCTCAGCTCGAGAACGCCTTGCTCTCAAACGCATGGTGTGAGACTCGAACTTGGACAAGGGGTACACGATGTCGGTGAATGACACCTCGGCTAAGAAGGCGAAAAGCCAGGGTCCAACTCCTCTGTTGAGTTCTTCCCCTTAAGGAACCAGGCTTACGGATGAGAAACGGTTCAGTACCCAATGGGCACAGGCACAGCATGTCCAATTACACGAGGCAAGTTCATAGACAGTGGAACACCTCGTTTGAGTCAGACTAAGAGCAAGAAAATCGTCTGGGCGAAGAGTCTCCACTACGCGTGCCTGGAGACAGATATAGAGGCTGTCACAGGCTAAGGGTAGCCCACCCGAATTGTCAAGGCATGCCGAAATCGGATGTGCTAGGCCTACAAGGCGCATAACGGTGGCACAACGTAATCACGCTCCCGGCGGAAACCGCACGGATATCCGTGATGGTTACAATGGAGCGAACGAAAAACAAACAAACAAAATTCCCCAGAAAAAATGAATGCCAGAAAAACACTAATTGAAAGCTGAAAGTAAAACTTCATCACCTAACATATGGAACAAACTCATACATTCTCCAGGTTTCATTATCATCATTATTGTACTTGGATACAGAATGATAAGTGTTAGTAGCACAGCCTGGTTCTATATAAGAAAGCTGAGTGTACCATGAGCAGTTAGAAAATCTTAATGACATACTGAGTCAAATGTGAGGACAGATTACACAAGGCAACACACAAAAATCATCACAGATAATTTTATATGGGTTTTGTAGTATTTGGTTAGCTGATTTCAAATCTGTCTTTAGTTTTTTTCTACCACGTAACATTTTTTTGTAATAGCTAATTATAATATCTTTCAACAGTGGTTATGACCACAAATCGAGTACAATGTTTTATTTAGATTGGTATCGATACTTTATTACTGGCTGTTACAATTTTGTTCAGTTTCGGGTCACGTGATTTAGTATCGATGCTACCATTTTTGTGTATTCGATAGGATAGTAAATCCATTTATACACGTGTGGTGTTTGCTTAAAGTAATTACGACAAGTATATTATGAGATTTCGTTGTTTTGTACTTTCTTTTATTTTAAAGGTTGCAAAAACCTTGCATTTGTGTACTTGATAACTTATTTTGTGTACTTATTAACTTATTATCATGCCTAGAAGATGCATCAATCATCCAAACTGTTTCTGTTTTGTGTGTGGTTCATTTGTGACGAAATCACAGCGGCGCACAATTTCAGATGATCTAAAGAAGATATACATATTGTATTTTGGCTGTCCACTGGGTGATCAGGATAAATCTTGGGCTCCACATATCATATGTACCAGTTGTTCAAGCGGACTACGTGACTGGCTAAATGGCCGCAAGGCAGCTATGCCATTTGCAATTCCAATGTTATGGAGGGAACCGCGAGACCATGTCAATGATTGCTACTTTTGTCTGGTGAACACAAATGGATTCTCTGCTAAAAATAAACAGAACATTGTATATCCTAGCTTAGATTCTGCCATCAGGCCTGTTCCACATGACGATTCATTGCCTATTCCTTTACCTCCTTCTGGTGGACTCGTATCTATGCAAGATGGGGAGGAATGCAGTGAAAACACAGCTGTTCACAATGCAGACTCAACTGATCCAGATTATACTGTTGATGAATGTTTAAAACCTAAGACTTTTACACAGGCAGAGCTGAATGATCTTATTCGTGATCTAAATCTGTCTAAAGATAAAGCAGAACTTCTTGCTTCAAGGCTTAAGCAAAAGCATTTGCTTGCAAGGGACACCTTGGCTGTCGCATGTCATTAAAAGTGCACTTCTTGCACTCCCATGTAGATTTCTTCCCAGAAAATCTTGGTATGGTGAGTGAAGAGCAAGGAGAACATTTTCAGTTAATGGAGCGCCGTTATCAAGGTTTGTGGAATGAGAGTATGATGGCCGACTTCTGCTGGATGCTATTCCGTGATAATCCAGGCGAAGAATATAACAGAAAATCAAATTCCAAGCATTTTTGAAGAAACATTCTACATATCTATGCTGTGATGTGAGTATATTTGATTTAGTCTAGAAGATGTGAATCATTTGCTTAATTGATGTTTGCGATTCTCGAAAAAATACAGCCAAGTTCAGTGAAAACTAACATCACTCATAACTTTAAAACTTGACGTGATAGAAAAAAACTGATACCAGATCTGAAATCAGCGCCAAAAAATCCTTTAGAAAAGTGTATTTTGGTTTCAGATGATTAAAAAAAGTTTTATTTTGTTGCCTTGTGTTATTTAATAATATCAGCAAGAAAAAATCTTTATTTTTTGAACACTTAGAGACAGGAAGGTCTGAAGAACATAGTTACAATGGGCAAAAGAGATTGAGGATGACAGAGCGAGAAAATATGAAGATAATCTGACTTCGTGGAATGCAATGAGTCAACAATGATCCTGATAAAAGATAGTGGAAACAGAAAGTTGTGGAGATCCATCACCAGATGATGATGATTAGCCGAACTGACATCATGGCACACCCACAGAATTAGTGAATTAGTTAAACAGTGGGGTACACTTTTTTGGCAAAACTTAGATCATAGGCAGACAATCTTATTAGGTCTACGGGCCAGATTGAACTCTTCTAGTGAGGTATGGGGGCCTAAAAGTATTTCTTTAAATCAAGAGGAATTGCAAGTTGTGTTTTCTGAGCTCATGGCAAAGTTTATATAGTACTTTTAGATAAGCCAACGGGCCAGAAAATATAGCTTGGCAGACCATATTTTCCTACCCGTAACTTGAATCATGTTCTCTTTGTTCACAGTACAGGGACATGAGCTGACTGCCCATTACAGAATACTGGACAAATCAGAAGGTCTTGGATCTATTGTATTGGAAGCCAGATGGTCTGATCCATTAGGAAAAATGAAGCTGGTAGAACTAAATTCTGCAGAGTTTCTATTGCATATTGATATAGCATCTGGTAAATATAATACATTGTTTTGTGTTTAAAAATATTGGATTAGTCTCATGAAACTAATCTTCATTTCTTTGTTAAAGATGTGCAGATACCTGCTGTGGTGAATTCTATCTCTATAGCATATTTTTGGAAAGTCCTGAAGATCACACAATCAACACCTGACCAGGACTCTTGAGTCTACATACACTGGGATGGCTGCTGGAATGGACGGTGGAGCACTTATGGGAATGCCCCACGTGATGTGAAGCCAGTTTCTAATCAAGAAGCATATCTTGCTCTGATCATCTGATTCTTATTTAGTTATTGATAATAACCAATGTATACATGAAAAGTGAAGTAAATACTATAGCAGGCTGGTTGTTTGTTGATACAGCAGTACATGGGCTCATGACTGTTGACTCATTGCCATTGTGGGATATGTGTTTGTGAACTGTTGTTTTGTTCCATTTATCTGGCACTAGAGGAAGAAGTATTGTTCTGGTGTCATCCTGCGATGGACTTTAAAAGAAAGTGATGTCAAGCTTTAGCAGGTTAATAAGATCATCTTCTTGCAGTGGTGAAATGTACAAACGTATGAACTTTGGCCATCTTTTGAGACATGATTCCCTATTCCAAAACTATCCTGCAGGGGACAGTTGAGTGCGGGAGACGAAGAGGAGCCCACTGGAAAGTATGGTTTAATAATATTGAAGACTGGACAGTATTAAAATGATAAAAACATAAACAAAAAAACTGAAAGAAGATAGACATTGCTGGATTTATGTTTTATTTCCTTTGTTGATGTGAGGGATATGTATTTGATGATGATGAATAACCCAAATGCAAGATAATTTCTAATAAGTGCAAATTGAGTTTAAATGGAAGCCATTTTAAATGAAATTCTTGTGGATTGTGATTCATGTGTTGAGGAATTCTTGGGAATCACATACATATATTTGCTTCATGAGATGATATGACTGGCAAAGGAGACACTATCTCTTTGTCCGACATATCTGAGGGGGATGATGCTGTTGATGGTGATTACGTCCCTTCTGGTTATAACCATCTCTGACGTGGCAACTTTTCTGAAGTTGCAGAACTGTAGGGCTTATCTGATAATGTTAGTGAGATTGACGTGTTTTGTTTACACAGATGATATTATGAACACGTCAGTTTGGTTATGAAATGACATCGGAAATAGAATAGGCCTAGGCATTTAGCGATATTATATCCAGCATTGAATATATTGGACAAGAATAGGTGAATCACTTATATGCTATTTTTCTTTTGCATTTGTGATCATGATTTTCTCACATACCACACATACACCAAAAAAACTTACTTAATTGCTTTCTGTAGCCATTCCTTTATTCTGTCTATACGCTGTGACTCATTTGTGTCTTGCGGCACAAGGGGTAGAAGAGTTCTCTGAAGATGATCTCTCTGTGTGCTGTTTGTAGGTTTGTTCCGTAGCCTCTTTAATTTCTGTGGTCCATCTTTTACATGGTCTTCCTCTTGGTTTATAGCTGTGGTGTTTATGTGTCATAGTTATTTGTGGCAAACTATCTGTTGGTAGTCTGGATGTGTGAAAACTATTTAATCTGTTGTCTCCTGATGTATTATAATACTGGTATTGTTTTGGTTATCTGTCGGATATCATTTCTGATTCTATCTCTTAATGACATTCCAACTATTCTTCGTAGATACCCCATTTCTGCTATTACTAGTTTTCTTTTGTCATGTGTTCATTATCAAAGTTTGGCACTGGTAGCATAGTGATGGGATAATAATAGTCTTGTATGATGCAACTTTAATGTTTATGTTGACATTTATGTTCTTAAAGATACTTGCCATCTGTCCTAGTATCTGGCATGTCTTGTTGCATCTGTTAACTCCTTACTGTTTTTTCCTCCACTCCATATAATACTTCCTAAGTTCGTGAACTCCTTTGCCTGTTTAAGTTGTTGATTATTGATGGAGATAGTGATATTTCTGTCTTTCTATGCTATTGTCAATTTTTCTGTCATTTTGAAATTAATCTTCATGTTCAATTTTTGACTTCTTCTGCGTTCATTCTCAAACTCCTGCAGATCTTCTTCTGCGTTCGTTCTCAAATTCCCGCAGATTAGCAGGATGTAGTCAGGAGAACGGAATGTGTTGTGTCATGGTTTACAGCATTGCTGCGATATCTGCACCTTTCGGCCTGACACATCCAACTTCAGCATGGCTTTGGGTCACTGGCACTATATGGGATGGGATAGCCAGCTCCATCCCATAACCTCCTTAGTCGTCTCTTACGACATGCATGAAAGGTAAACAGTGTTGCTATTCTTTTCTCCTCTTTCGGGCTCCGACAATACACGAGTGAATTTTTGACTTGTGTGATCTATTCATATGTTCTTGCAGTTGCTCTTCTGATTTCGCTCTTAGTACTTGATCGTCTGCAAAGAGTAGCTCATTCAATTTGTCGTTCATGTTATCTTCTTCATTGCTACTTGTTAGTTTACATATGTGGTCGATATATGTTATGAAAAATAGGGGGGAATAGGACACACCCTTGTTGAACATCTGATTGAAATTGAAATTTATTGGACATTTCTGTGTTTGTTCTTACTTTACATTGTCTATTAGTATGAATGCCCTTGCATATTAATGAAGTGTTCTGGTACTCCATATGTTGTTAGTTTTTTCCATAGTTGTTATCTATCTACTCTGTCGAAGGGCTTTTCTAGGCCGACGAATGTGATGTATACTTCTTTGTTGTTTTCTGTTGATATCTCTGTTGTCTAAGTGTGAGTATAGCATCTGTACAGCTTTTGTACTTATGGAAGCCCATTTGGGTGTTGTTGAGTTGTGGTTTAATATATGATCATAGTTTCTGTTCTAATATTTTGTTAAAGATTTTCCCTGTGTGGCTTAATAATAATAGGGATATCCCTCTGTATTTTGTGCAAATGTGTTACCAGTTTCTTTCATTTTACATTGAAAAATCTGTGTAGCTATTTTGTCTCTGCAGCGTCTTTGATTAGTTCTGTTTGTATGTTATGTGCACCTAGTGCTTTGTTTACTGCTTTTTTTATTTCTGATATTAGTATATTTCGTTCAAGGTTTTCTGTTGTAGTACTTTCTATTGTCTTCTCTCTCCTTAAGGTTTAGTAATTCTTTGAAATATTGCTGCCATCTTTCCATTATTTGTTTTTGTTCTTTAAGTGCATTACTGTTTTTTTCCTTTATTATTTCTGTTGGTTCATATATATCTTCTTTGTTTATCATGTTCTTAATTTCTTTGTAGAACCTCTTCTGTGTAGTTTTATAGTCTGCATTGAGCATATTTCTGTATTCCTTCCATGAGTTGATTTTGGAAGTTTTAATAATTTTCTTGGCAAATGTCTTTTGTCTTGTTCTCTAATTAATTTACCTGTTCTTTACTTTTGGCCCATTTTTTTATATTGCTGTTTCTTTTTTCTCTTATGGTATTTTTGACTTCTTCATTCCACCAAGCTGTTATTTTTTATTTCTTGCCATTATTGCTCCTGTATGAGCAATATTCTCCCACTGCTTGTGTGACAGCTTCTTTAAATAATTTCCATCCTTCTTCTTGCTCGCATACTTTGTTGTCTTTAAGCTTTTGTTTTTTAATTTGTGTTAGTTTTTTATATTTGTTGTCTTTCTTCAGTCTCTTTCTGTTTGTTTTCACTTCTACTACTACTGTTTTGTGGTCGCTGTCTGCATGTTTTCACTACTGCTGCTATTTTGTGGTCAGTGTCTACGCACGTTTTCACTTCTACTACTACTGTTTTGTGGTCGGTGTCTGTGCTGCACGTTTGGTATTGCTCTTGCATCTGTTATTTTCCATCTGTTTTGTTCTTCTTGCTAATATAGTCAGTCCTTTATTACCAGTTAAAAAAATTTATGAAAGCTCAAAAAAAACACAACTATCATGTTTTCCAACACTCACCAAAAATAATACAAATGTCAAAAAAGAATTGGGCTGCAGGGAGACATTTACAGTTTTTATTTGGCATACTAAAGGTTAATCCATTCACAAACTGAACAGTAACTGTCAACTCAGATTGTTTCTGGGGCCTGAAATGGGAGCAAAGGATAACAACACTGTTTACCTTCCATGCATATTATAAGAGACGACTACGGTTTCTTTGGGAGTAGATTTGACTGTCCCATCCCATAGAGGTTCAGAGTTACCTAGGAACCTTGCTGAAGTTGTACGACAGCAAAGCTGTAACTCATGACACAACTCATTTTGTTCTCTAAACTACAACTTGCTAATCTACAGGAGTTTGTGAACTTATGCAGAAGAATTATTCAAGTCAGGAAAAGTGATATCTTTTCAATATGATTAATATTGCATATTTCAGGCAGTAATCAAAGTCCAATATTCAGTTATTCAGAACTGCAGAAAGTTCATATGCTTTTAGAAGGACTTAAAACAAAAGACATCCCAGAAGTTTTGTCCCAGAAAAAGCAAAAAGCTGTCATACAGTTAAAGGAATTATTAACCAGAATAAAGGTATTTATCCAATTTCGTTATTTTTATGTAATAGAATAAAATAAACAATTTAAAAAAAAAAAATGTGTTTAAGCTGGCCTCAATCATATTTACTGAAGATAAAGATAAATTGTTGAAATATTGTGTCAGAAATATCATTTTATGATACATTGAATGTAACCTTATTTTGAAAATATTCATGAGATGAATTAGAATAAATTATGTGAAAGGTGAGGAAAACACTAAGACCTTTCACTTTCAGGAAAAGAAATGAGTGAGGAGAATAGTAGATTTCAGCAAAGGAAAATAACTTGATTATTGCAGTCTACTTCAGCAGCACCCAAAATGACTATTCACACGGACATCACCAAACGACAAGACCAAAAACTAAATTGACTATATCTTGATACAGAACAGATGGGGATTAGCATAGTATGTGCCAAGATCCTTCCCACCTTGTTAAAAGGACTGCTCATCAGTACTGGAATCTGTGTTCTTCTAATCTTAAATGGACAAAACTTTTTAGTGAACCTCGTCATTTATTACATTTTTCATGATGCTATGTACTTGGATATTAAACTAAATTTGGGAGACCATCCTTGACTTACTCCGTTCATGTACACTGAACCAATATATTTCCCTATCTACTTTTACTGTGTTGTGATAAGGTGTATGATCTGGGGAATCTCATACTTTCCCATAATTGGTCACATCTGGTAATTTATAGTAAAAAGCCTTGGTTTAGTCAATGAAACAGCCATACAGATTGATGTTAAGTTCTCTAAATTTATCTATAATAATTATTACATTGAATATGTTGTGATCTTTGCTCACACACATGTGAGTGCACACAAACACATTGACAGATATATACATACATGCACATTTTGAAGCAAATTACAAATGCACCAACGATGTAACCCAGCACCACCTATGTAACTCAAAACACCTATATAACTGAGCACCACCTATGTAACTCAGGAACATGTATGTAACCCAGCACCACCTATGTAACTCATAAACTTCTATGTAACCCATCGCCCCTATATAACTAAGGAACTCCTATGTAACCCAGCTCCACCTATGTAGCCCAAGAACAGAGTGAAAATTAAATTTCTTTTGTTCATTTTCAAACTTCTGCAACTTAGCATGGATGTTGTCTGGAGAACGGAATATGCTCTGTCATGGTTTACAGTTTTGCTACAAATTTTCTCCTTTCTGCCTGACACATCTGACTTCAGCATGACTTCTGGGTCACTTTGACCCTGCATGGAGTGGGATAGCCAACTCTCCCCCCCTCCCTAAATACTTAATTTGTAGTTTACTTTTTTATTTTTATGATAATCTCTTCAGACAAAAGTAAACCAAATTTCAACCAATAACATTTAAAAAAATACAAATCTCAATATATGCTTTGTCCAATTATCTTCTTGTGTTCATTCTCTCAATATATACTTTGTCCACCATATCTTCTTGTGCTCATTCTCTCAATATATGCTTTGTCCACCATATCTATTTCTTGTGTTCATTCTAACTCCTGCTATTAAGCAGAATTTAATCAAATGAATGGAATGCATTATGCCATGGATTTCAGCTGGACTGATATCTGCTTCTTTTGTTCTGCCACATTCAACTTCAGCATGGTTTTTAACTACAGCAAACCCCACCCCAAAGCTTCCGCAGTCACTCTTATGACATGCATGGTAGATCACAGTATTGCTCTTCTTTCCTCCATTTCAGGCCATGTCTATGGTGATATGATGGTAAGAATGGTGATACATAAAAACACACACTGTTACTGTAAACTAGAGTTTTGAAATTTCCATTGTGATACTGCTAACTTTTAAATACACTAACGAAAGAGTAATTATTTATTTTAATTGCGTTCATATACTGGGTAATTAATGCAGCGGCAGGGAAAAATAGATTAGAACAATAACATAAAGTATAATGAAATAGTCATGTAGTTTATTCTTCTTTTGTGTTTGTTCTCGACCTCCTACAATGTAGTCTGGAGAAAGGAATGCATTGTGCTGTGGTTGATAGCTTTGTTGTGATATCTGCACCTTTCGACTGAACAATCTGAATTGCTTCTGGGTCACTTTGACCCTTTGTGGGATGGAACAGCAACTCCACCCCTAAAACCACCTTAGTTGCCTCTTACAATGTCTATGGCATGTGTTGATACTATTCTTTGCTCCCCTCTCAGGCCCTGGTAGTACATGGGTGATCACATTTATATCATAATATTTGACATAAAAATAGTTTGAATTTTATAATGCATTGTGACATTGATTGTATTCTTTCCATATTCAAGGATGGAGGAGCTGCCGCCATAAATACATTCAGAGTTGAAGATAATAGTAAAAGCACATCAATTGCAAACATGTTGTGTGTGACAGCAAGACAACTGAAACTGGAACCTTCGTTTGATGGTGATTTTACTGACAAGCTTTGGCAAATTATTGCAGATTGTACAGATATTAATGATTTGATACAGTGCTTAAATACAATTTTTTGTGCTTTGAGAAAAGACCTTCAAGTTTTTGTCCATAAATCCAATCAGACCACCATTGCAAAACTTGTTAGACAGTCTTACTGTGGAATGGCTTCCTTTCCTTCTCTCAGTGGCCTTCTTGCTTTGCGTCTTGCAGCTGAGATTGGGTTGGAGAAAATCCGGAAGGACTACTGCACAATGTTCACCAACAATGGCCTTTATACGTCTTGGCAATTGGATTCATTCTTCCAGACGCTTACTCCAGTGCAGGAAGAAATTATGGACATGGAGGAACTTAGCATCAGGTCACTTGAATCCCTGTACGACATACTGAATAAACTTCATCACTGCTTAGAAGTTGTTTCTGTAGTGGATTCATTTACTGAAAACCAAGATCTCAGGAGTATTGCCATTCACATATTAAACTACTACAAGTCAGGGAAGCATATTTGTGATTCTTTTACAATACCAATTACAGCTTTGCAGGCATCATCTGAGATTAAGAAACATTCTTTCTTCTCTATAAAAAGAGAAAGCAATGGGGCAGGAGTCTGTAATGTTATAACTCTCATGTCTGAGTTGCAAGATGAACTTGCTTTTACATTTTCAGCCTTGTCTGAAAATGGTGATAAGACATCCGTTGTGGAGTCAGAAGATTTTTTTATGTTTAGCAATCAGGAACATACTTTTAACCTTTAGCATGCTAGTTTACAATTACGTAATATTCTCCTCTACAGCTGACTGCCGTGGAATTGGTTTTCGCAAATGTTATGCAATCGTCGGTGGCTGTTTTGAAATTGCGATAACTTTTTCGTTGTTACAGATATTTAAATAATATTTGCACATATAAATAAAGAATTTAATTCTGCATATGTTGGTGTAAGTTTTGTTTGTGTGTGTGATACGAGACGTGTGAGAAAGTGATAAAGTCAAATTTAGACCTATCTCGATCTAGACCTACAGTATGTTTGATCAATCGTAAGCTGTGAAATCTGTTGAATATGATATATTTAACATAATGGAAACACTGTGGAATACTTTAATAATCACAAATGAAGAACTTACCTTTGATAATTTGCGAATTTCCAGCTGTTTAATCATTGATTTAACTAAATATACTATTAGCAAATAGTATAATAAACACGATTCATTGTCTTGTTGCTTCAACACGATGCAGAAGACCACAAATTCCTCGAATTTCCATGACAAAATCACTTCATATCGGCTTGAGCGTCATTTTAAACAAAATGGCAGTAAAATTTCTACCTAATAATGCCATCGGATTCTGTCAAAAAGTCACAAAATTTTCGGATCTCAATTTTTGTAAAGTTCGGTTTCGGGTTTAGCGAACCTGGCTTCAGCGATTAATATATGCCAAATTCTGGCGAAATGCTTCTCCCAAATTGTATACACAGCGTGCTAAAGGTTAACATATTGAATTGACAAATTGCTTTTCGTACAATTTTTTTCAAAGAATCTATTATTTTATTTTTTTTGAAGGGCGTTTTTTTTTTCAAGAATCTTTTTCAAGTTTTTCGCAAATCTTCTTCTGCTTTCGCTCTCATATAACCACAACGAATATATTGTGTGATTTCTGCTGGGGAGCGTGAAGTACGTTGTGCTACAAGTTCCATAGTAGAACTGTGTTATTTGCACCTCCGTTGGCTACTTGTGGTCTGGATGTCTGAGTTCCAGAACATCCGTTTTCTTCATGCCTTTAATTTGGGTAGACTTCCCTAGTCCGTGACCGCCTATCTATCTGTCGCCGGGCATGCTGGTGTGTAGTGCCTCTTCGCCAAGACGCTTGTCGTGCACGTCTATCTCACACGAGGTGTTCCACGGTCTATGGACTTACCTCGTGTAATTGGACATACTGTGCCTGTGTCCATTGGGCACTGAACTGTTTCTCATCCGCGAGCCTGGTTCCGTATGAGGAAGAACTCGCCAGAAGAGTTGGACCCTGGCTCTTTCGCCTTCTTACCCGAGGTGTCGTTCACAGGCATCGTGAACCCCTCGCCCAAGTTCAAGTCTCACACCACGCGTTTGAGAGCAAGGCGTTCTCGAGGTGAGCAACCTTGTCCCAATTGCGCCTGAGCTCATCGGGTACTGAACCCTTTCTCTCTGCAAGTGTATTTCCGGTATAGGAAAGCTTGACAGTAGAGTTGGGCCAGGACTAAAATCGTTGTCCCTTTTGTGCGTGAGCCCATCGAGTACGGAACCCTTTCTCTCTGCAAGTGTATTTCCGGTATAGGAAAGCTTGACAGTAGAGTTGGGCCAGGACTGCCATCTTTGTCCCTTTTTTTTTTTTGCCTGAGTCTATTGGGTATGAAACATTTTCTCTTCGCGAGCATGTTTCTGGTATAGGAAGGCTCGACATTAGAGTTAGGTCAGGTCTTTTTGCTTTGCTAGACGCCCATTATTGGGTCTGGGTCTCTGCCTATGAGGAAAACAGGTAACTAGAAGTTCATCACGAACTAACAGAGCTTGTAGTTCCCATTTCCGTAAACGTTTTCAATTTCTATTTGCAGTTGGTGCTGTCATCTAGCACTGTTCTGCCCTTTCATTTTTTTTCATTGTACTCAGTATGAAATCTATTTGTCTCTCGCCATGCATCTACTTTTTCATGCCTTTTTCTTTGGAAGCCCCTCCAATATTCGGACTGGACTGACTAGCTTCACTGTATGTCGACAGTGTTGCTGTATGTGGTGATGCTGGTGGTGTCGGAGATATTGTCTGTCTCT
The DNA here is from genome assembly GCA_034231615.1 of Meghimatium bilineatum. Taxonomy (NCBI): domain Eukaryota; kingdom Metazoa; phylum Mollusca; class Gastropoda; order Stylommatophora; family Philomycidae; genus Meghimatium; species Meghimatium bilineatum. Next base: position 27,233,129 of record CM067312.1, read on the forward strand.
TATGCAGTCAAATCTCTTTCCATCTGCTACCTCCACATTCTCAGACATGACCCCAAATGATTTGGCCAGAATCAGCTCGAGCTGCTGTATTTCTGTTTCCAGGGTGCACTGCAAGGAGGTACATTTGGGATCTTGGTTATCTGCTAAGCCTGGGTCCGCTGAGAGCAATGCGTTCCCTTTGCACCCCTTTTTTTATTTTCACGAATTTATTTTTTTTAAGAATCTTTTTTCTTTCAAGGAATACTACTAATGATGTATATCCACATCTGTATACAATACATAAATATAAACAAGCACTTAGTTCCTCAAAACATTTTCCTGTTTGTGATGGTGGTTTAACCATTTGACAACTACAGTTACCATGTCACCTTTATTTGTAGACACTAGAGTCACTGATTCTGACTTGTTTTACTAAGATTGACATTCTATTTTGTGTTTGCTCAGGGCTAATTTTACACCATGACCTTTGCATAGTTAAGGTTCAGGCTTCCTGTTTATATCACAAGAATACCACTTTGGACTGATTTGCTGTGAAATTTTTAAAAATATGCTGAGTTTAAGACTTGTTCATAGTGGATGGTATTATTCAAATAGGCCAATTTTTTGTTTTTAGAGATTTTAAAATAACCTTGCACATGTAAATAGATAATTTAATGCTGCAAATATGTGTGTAATTTGTTTTTGTTTATGTGGCATATCAGAGGTACAAGCAAGTGGTCAAGACTTTTTTTGCAATGAATAACCAAACATGGGTGTTTGGAAAATGCAATAGCTTTTTTTTATTAGAGATTTTAAAATAATATTAGCACATTTAAATAAAGAATTGAATATTGCAAATATGTGCATAATTTATTTGTGTGTATGTGTCACACCAGAGGTACACGCAAGTGTTGAACATGTTTATAAAAAAAAACACCAACAAAAACAAATAAACAAAATGACTTACCAATTACTTGTACAATTGAGTAGTGTGTGGTATCTATGGAAGCAGGGGATGATGGGACATAGAACTACCTGACATACTGAGCACACAAACTGGATCTGGTGGTGCTTCTATTCTGACTGAACAGACCACGCAGTCTGGCATAGAAGCTTGCTATTGGTCAACCATTTAGGATTGATAGCCATTTAATGTGCTGTCCCAATCCTATCTTGTTCTTCTTCCCTCAGAAGAAGAAGCCCTGGGTGGCGACCCTTAAGAAGTACATGAACAATTTGCAAACAAAATTGTTTTGCCTTGACTCGGCCAGGAGTTTTGGCCTTCCACAGGACTTGCGAATTCATGAAGTAAGCTTCCAACAGGCAAAAGAAAAGTTTCTCCCACCACTTGCAGGTCCTGTGGGCTAACAAATAATATGTTAACTGCTTGTCAACACGATCTACACCTCCCATATGATGGGAATATGATTGTAGAGCTTATAGTTTATACATGATCAGCATGATGTTTGGACCGGACATCTTTAGTGAAGGTCTGTGCAGTTATCAAAAGAATAGACCTCCTGTCAAACCATGAAATGTACATAATATTGTCATCTGTGGCAGTAATTGGATGGTTACCAGATGTGGGCTGTACAGACCTAATCACTTTGTGAACCCCCTCTGAATTTTAAATTTAGTGTGCCACAAGTGCCTGTCTGGTTATTGGCAAGGTCACGAAAGGAAAAGTTGTCCATGTAGACAACATGGCCCTTACTATTCAGGGGGGCAACCAAAGATGTCAGAGCACTGTGAGCCAACCCTCTGGTATGGACCATGTCATCCTCCTTCCCAAGGTACAGTTTCCAATTCCAGAGATAACTAGTCTTCGAGTCAGTCAATGCCCAAGCCTTCATACCCCACTTAGAGGGTTTCTTAGGCATGTACTGCATAAGACTAGTCCTACTATTCATACTTTTAATCATTTGGTGACAGGAGTTACACCTCCATTATTTTTTATCTCTTTGATATTGCCTATACAAAATAGATTGTTTTCTCAGTTGAGAATGATGTGCTTCACCAAAAGAAATTCATTTTTGTTTAAGAAAACTGAAAAATTCCTATTTTACACATACTGGTGTCAAACACAATCCCTATCAATGTGACCATAATGATTAGTTGACAACTGTCAGCATCAATAATTGTAATAACAAAAATTGAAAAAAAGATTCTTGAAAAAAGGTCCTTAAAAAATAATAGATTCTTGAAAAAAAAGTGTCTAAAAAGCAATTTGTCAATTCAATATGTTAAAAGTATGTTCTTCTTTCCTTCCTCTTTTACCCTTTACGGGTGTCGGGGGAAATACAATGTTCTTGTTTTCGCTTTTCTGGCAGCTTCAGATAATGTTATTTGGTGTTCATGTAATGTCTCTTTGATATTGTCGATCCATCGTACTCTAGGTCTACCCTTGGCTCTTCTTTCTGCTCTCTTCGTATATGCTTTATAAACTAATGAATCACATGGCATTCTTTCCAGATGACCAAACCATTGTATCTGTTGGTTTTGTATGTATTGTAGAATTGATATGACACCCACTCTTTCTCTTATGACATTGTTTCTAATCCTGTGTCATCTGGTCACTCCTGTGGCTTTTCTCAGACATCGCATCTCTGTTGTAACCAGTTATCTCTTATGTTTTGTTGTTAAGGACCATGTTTGACATTGGTAGCACAGGGTTGGAATGAAGATACTTTAGTTAAGATGTTTTTTTTACATTGGTAGCACTTTGTGTTGCAATAAAGGGGATAATTGACCCAGTATTTGATTCGCTTTGCTACAACGAATGTCTATTTCAGTGTCCATCTTTCCATCTGAAGAGAATGTTACGCCTAAGTATTTGAAGGTGTTAGTTTGTTTAATGACTTGATTTTCCACTGATATATTTAGATTGTGTGTAAATATATGTTCCTGATTTTAAAAAAGTATGTTCCTGATTACTAAACATAAAAAATCTTCTGACTTCAAAAGGCATCAATAATTGTAATAACAAAATACTTGTGGAAATGTGAACTGAGTTGCATGTATCTCGTAAGCACTGGCGAAGATCTAAATGAGTAGACCCTCTCACTCAACAAACTAGCACAATTTCCTAGATGACATTAAGAAATAAATATATCTTTAAAGTGAAGTTTCCAACTTAACATTATGTTATCCAACTTAGTCTGAATTGCATAAAATCTGAAGTAATGGTAGTATAAAAGAATAAATGTCCTCCAGAAAGCAATATCAAAGTAGTAGTTGGGATCAGTCTGAAGCAAGTCAACATATTCAAATACAGCGGAATCCACTATAGCACAGATCAATATAACACAATTCCCTATTTAACAACACATTATGTATAATTGTATAGCGAAGTTCAGTTATTACAAACATATTTCATATGTACGGACCAATTTGTTAAAATGGAATTCACTATATTTAGATAGATTAATAACATCAGATGGAAGATATGTCAAATGTAGAATTGCCTTGGCAAAGGCAACATTCAAAAGATTAAGACCATCTTATGTAATCTTTGTCAATTGAGGTGAGAAAGAGATTATATAGAACCAATTCTGATGTATGGAAGTGAATCTTAGACACTCAGAAGAACAGTTCAAAAATTATATTGATGCAGCAGAGATGTGGTTTTATAGAAGAATATGAAGAACACAATAGACAAATAACAAGGATATTGAAGATATCTTGAAAGCAGTTAATTGAAAAAGAGAGCTACTTACCCGCATCAGAAAGAGACAGTACACATTTTTTTGAAACATGAAAGATGGAACACATTGTAACAACAGGCAAGTTGAAGCGCAAGAGGGGTAGTACAACAAATAAGATGGGTGGCATGAGAGAACATTGGAAATTATTGACAGTATATGAAATAGAAGGCTGTGGAAAGATGTGATAACCAACGCCACACTGTATGGACCATAAGAAGAAGATCCAACTACATGCAGTGAGAGTTCAGAACATTGAGCATCCCTTTGTGCTGGTTAACTCTAATTACTTCCATCGCTTGATTTTCTATCACATGTGATTGATGGCAATCATCCCTTTTTTAAAACATCTGCCAAGAGTTTCATTTTTGTCCATCAGACTTTACCTTTTAAAGTTAGTAACCATAGTTAACTTTATGATTCTAACTTTAATATGTTCATATTTGAGCAATTTGAACATTCAACACACAGTATTCCAAGCAAGAGATTTTTCTTTTGTTTACTTTCGCAATCTTGAATGGACTGTACTGTAGAAGACGGATTGTCTAATCATTGGTGCAAATAAAAAGGCGACAAAATATTTACATTCTCTGGACTATATCCCTGCTGGGAATCTAGGCAGACCATTGTCCTCCTAAAAGAGAGATCCATTGGGAATTTGAGAATGAACGCTGAAGAAAAAGAATGGACTTGTGGCCTGAGATTACACAGATCTCAGATAGTAAAACAAATTATTACACCTTGGTAAAGCAGACTTAAGAGTTCTAAATCTGGATGGGTTATCAAGTGTTCAACATACTTATTGAACATGTTCAGAGATCATGTGAAGAACACGTGGAACAATAATTGTACACAGAAATGCATTTCTACAGAATATCAAAGACAATCAGAAATCATGGAATAAGGAAATGAGAGGGCATAGTAGATGGCAAAGAGATGGGGATGAGAACATCAGTTCCTAGTTAGTGTTTTTAACGTAACAGAAATGGTAATTTACAAGATTCAGGAAAATGAGAATATTTTTTTTCTATTTTAAATTGATAGCATATCCTATTTAGGGTGTAGCCATAAAACCAACAATTTTTGGCTGTAGTGATTTTATAGGCAATATAAATATGTTCAGTAGTTTTCCATTGCTATCTGAACAGTCCGGGATCATAATTATTTTACCATTATGCCAATACAGGTGTTGATTATTTAAAAAATATTTATGTACAGATTGTATGGCTTTTGAAAAATGAAACTTATGTGAGAGAAAATAAAATAATGTAGTCTTTTCCTTTATGTTTGAGAATTATGTATTTTTGCAGTTGTTTTTGTGAAAGGTTTACATTAATTAGTGTCATATTAAATGAGAAAGGGAAACAACACAAACGTAAAGCCAAGTCTTTCCAGTATGACAGCACATGATCTAATATTGTTAGAAAATTGAGATAAGAAAACAGCAACTAGAATACCAATTTGAAAACAAAAATGGGAGTAGTCACTTTTGTGGAATTGATGAGGTGCAAGCAGTTGCAAACTGGCAGAAAGGACTCAAGCATGGATTAATACACGGCAAGCAGTTGCAAACTGGCAGAAAGCAAGAATACAGAATCTGTGCAACCTGGCCTTATCGTTTAACTGAAGCTCATGAGAGATGAACAAATTAATATATTCAAAGAGACTTCTACAGCTGTAAAATAAACACAATGAGAGAACATTTGTCAAAAGATTGTAACTGAGAAGTCCCCAAAACTGCTCTGGCACTTGCATGAATATAGGAGTGGTCCTGCAAAGCATCAGAGTATTCCTAAATTTCAGAGCACATACCTCAATTGGCGCAAGGGAGCAATTTTGTTTGCACATTAGGCTATACATCGCAAAGTGACCAGAGAAACATGAAAGTAAGAGCAAGGCCACATAACTGTATGGAACAGAACATGAATGAATGAACAATAATTACTGCTGAAGATGTCAGAATCACACTTAAAAATACAGCACATGGAATAGATGTCATTAGGTAAGATCTTAAGCAGAACAGATAGGAAATTTGAGGAGTTGACAATCATATTTAACAACACACTGTGCAGTAGGCCTATTTTGAAATGCAAAATCGAAGCAGAATGGTTGCACTGCTATTTGATTCATTTACCAGGCGTTGTACGTTGATCTTTACCTGATCATACCAAGGTGCAGGGTCACCAGATGATAGCCATGCAGGATATAGTTGGCCATATGTCATAGATTATGACCTCTGCCTACTAATACTGCCACAGACATAAGTCGATAGATTGGAAATACTTCAAATTGAGGCAATGAGAGCTGTACTGGGGTGTATAGAGATACACCCATCTTTTCCATGAGAGTTCTGCTTGATTAGAGTGCGACATCAGGTAGCACAGGTTAGGTCGTACCTTAGAATGACAGAATACAACCACCACCCATTACACCAACGTCTAGATGAGTCAAAGGGAAAAAGAATTAAGCGTGGCAGGTCATAAATGGCAGAGGTTGAAGACACTGTGCGAAGAGTATGTGAAATTGAAGAAATATGAAAGTGCAGTGAATGGGTGGAGGTAGACGCTGAGAAGGAATCACTGACTAAAGTAATAGTACAACTAGATAAAGCGTGTCGAAAATGGACGCTGAATACGGATGTGTCGGGCCATTGGCGCAAATAAACGGCGACACAACGCATTTCCATTCTCTGGACTAGATCCCTCTGGAAATCTAATAGGATCATGGCCCTGATACAAGAAATATCAAGTGGGAGCTTGAGAATGAACGGTGAAGAAGAAGAATCTACTCTAGGAGCTTGATTATCAAATATATAATGTAATTGATTATCGGTATTTATCCTCTATTAACGGGAATTCACGAAACATTTTGGGATTTCCTATAAATAATCAAACCGTCAGGGAATGTCCGATAAAATGGTGAGTACAGCAGTAAACAAATAAGCGATACAGATTATATTAAATTAATAATGTTACTGTAATACTACCAAAAATATGCAATGAAAAACTGAATAGCAATAAATACAACAGTAAGTATTTCCATGTTGTGGTCCAAAGTGGATCTTTCTCAAGAAACGAAAACACACGGAAATAACACGAACTTGATATTGGGATTTCCTTTAGACTTGCCAGATGGTTTGAGCTATTTATGTTAAATTCATTGGTAAAAAATGGGCCAAATTTCATAAATGAAATTATGAGCTGAAGAGTTTTCTGGAGATGGCCCTCGTTTGCTGAGTATATTGAGGAATTTGTTGCTTCTTCTCGGTGGTTCATCGTTTTCGTTGCCGGCCTCTAGCTCTGCCTTCCTTGTATCTGTGTAGCATAGCTTGCTGTGGTACACTATCTGATGGTAGGCTGCTGATGTGTGCCAACTATTTGATATGTTGTCTCTTAATATGTTCAAAGATTGGGGTATTGCCTGTTCTTTGTCTAATATCTTCATTCTATCTCTTAGTGATATCCGTAGGATTCTGCACCAACATGCCATTTCAGGTGTCACAATTTGCGTTTGTCTTTGCATGTTTGGCATTGGTAGCACAGCGTTGGCATAATAATAGTTTTAATAGTGTTATTTTGGTGTTTAGTCCACATTTTTGTTTCTGAAGATTGGTGTCATTTGCCTTAGGGCTTGATATGCTTTACTACACTTATTGTGTATTTTGTTACTGCTCTTGTGGTCTGTTGTTATATTGCTTCCTAGGTATGTGAATTATGTTTCTTTATGTTCTTCCTATCTTCATTACCTCGGCCTTTTCTATATTTATCTTCATGTTAAAGGTATGGCATGTTTGATGTATTCTGTCTATTTGTCTTTGTAGTTGCTCTTCTGATGATGATACTAGTGCTTGATTGTCTACATATATCAATTCGTTTACGTTATCCTTCCGATTGTTTTCTTCCGTTGTCTTTGCTACTTTACAGATGTGATCTATGTATGTTATAAACATTCCTGCCTCACTCCCGAGTGATTTTGGAAATTGTCTGATGTATTTGTAATTGTTCTCACTGTGTATTGACTTTTCGCGTATATGCCCGGACAAAGGTTTATCAAATGTCGAGGAATTCCATATGTCTGTAGTGTATTATCCATAGTTTTACTCTATTCACTTTGTCTAAAGCTTTTTCTTGGTCCACGAAAGTTAAATATATGTCTTGGTTATGTTCTGTTGCTCTTTCTGATAGTTGTTTGAGGGTGAAGATTGCATCTGTAGAGCTTTTATTTTTCCAAATACCCAATTGTGTGTTGTTGAGCTGGGGTTCAATATATGCACGCATCCTTCTCTCTGGTATTTTGTTGAAGATATTTCCTATTTGACGTAAGAGTCGTCTTCTTCTGCGTTCGTTCTCAAACTCCTCCAAATCAGCGTCAGCAGGATGTAGTCCGGAGAACGGAATGCGTTGTGTCATGATTTACAACATTGCTGTGATATCTGCGCCTTTCGGCCTGATACATCAGACTTCAACATGGCTTTGGGTCACTGACCCTATATGGGATGGGACAGCCTCAATCCCACAACCTCCTTAGTTGCCTCTTACGACATGCGTGGAAGGTAAACAATGTTGCTATTCTTTGCTTCCCTTTCGGGCCCTGGCAACACACGGGCGAGACTCAAGAGTGATATACCTCTATACTTAATGCAGTCTCTCTTACTGTCTTTTTCCCTTCCAGATGGGTACTTCTTCTTTCGTTCACTTGAAACATGTCTATATCTGTAATTCTGTTTCCTGAATAACTCACTGTCTTTTGTAGTTCATACAGTGTCCCATAGAGCTTTGATTCCAGTGTTGTTTCCTCTGGCTAATGTGTCCGCCTCAGCGTTTCATACTCAGAACACTCTTTAAGTATATGTTTGTCACTCTGTGCTGCATGTACACATGGCTGTGTTGCCAATCTTGAATTTTGTGTAAATGTTACTGCGGAGTCGGTATTCCACTCATGTGGTGTCTTCCATATTACATTGAACAGTCTGTGTAACCACTTTATACCTGCACAGTTAGCATTTTTTTTATTAGTTCTATAAGTATTCCGTCTATTCCTCGTGCTTTGTTATTTGGTGCATGTTTAATTGCGTCTTCAGTTTTGTATGTCAGAATGTATGGTTCCAGGTCTTCTTCTATTGTATTTATTACTGTTAATACTTCTCCTTCATTTTTAATTTAACAGCTGATTGAAGTAATTTTTCCATCTTTCCATGGATTCTTGGAGCCCATTTAGTATGTTGTCGTGTTCCTCGTTGATTATTTCTATTGGTTCATACATATCTTTTTCACTTCTCATGTTTTGTAGTTTATTGTAGAACATCTTCGGTGCGTTTTGTCTATCCTTGTTAATCATTTAATTATTCTTGCTACGCCTTCATTTTTGCATATTTTATGATTTTCTTGATGTTATTCTTTGCTGTCTTGTATCACATCGCTTTCGTTTGTGCATATTCCATCTAAAAATGAAATAATCATGTGTGCAGGTGTCCAGGAGCCATTGCTTTCAATAGTGAAACGACGAAAACTAGCATGGTTCGGACATGTATGCAGGCACGATTCCTTGTCAAAAACAATACTGCAGGGAACTGTCGAGGGTGGAAGAAGCAGAGGAGGACAAATAAAGACATGGACAGACAACATCAAGGAATGGACAGGGCTAGATATTTCCACACTCATCCGCATCGCTGAGGATAGAATTCGCTGGAGGACTCTGTGTGCTGAAGCTTCCAATGTGGTACCCCTACGACCCTGAAGGATTATGGGTTTTATTGATTGATTCCATCTAAATGGCTGCCGTGTCAATGTTAGATTTGCCTAAAACTGAAGATGTAATACACTTACTGCAGTTTCAAGGAGTTCTTCCTATAGAGAAGATGTGCACACAGAGACATTCTATCACATTGATCTACTACGATAACAGTAGGATTAGTGGCACGTCATTTTGTGAACGTAACCAGGGAAATAAAAAAAAGAGAATATGAATAACAGTTGAAACATGAACCGAAACCGTTTTGCTGACGTCAACTTTTGTCAATAACTGTCAAAATTTTCTCGACTTTCTTCCCCTTATTATTGACGTAATGTATGGACTGTCCCTAACCTCTCTTCAGTTATAAACATTCATTAATTTCACAATGATGTATGTGTTATTGCTAACATACTTTAATGTTATTTTAGTTATTTTGAGAGTCTGAGCTTTCTATAGACATGAAAGCAATAAGGATACTTCAGAGTTGTGTAATAATATATAAAGAAACGTAGTGTAATGCTTTTAGCATGCTATACTTTCATATAACGTTTTTTAAGGGTTCCATGCTGGTCTGGAGACATGTGCTGCGGTGATCTTGATGATGCATATAATATGATCCAATATGAATAGCTCATGAACTTGCGAATGAACCTATAGGTGGATCCCTTTATCGGTAAATGGATATCATCAACTCTCTACGAAAGGACAGTGCTGTATTTCGTTTTCCGAATCAACTACAATTTATCCAGGACTGCCACAGTGTTCTCCTCTTTCCCAAGTATTATTCAATCAATACGCAGTAATCATAACCAGAAAACAATTTGCTAGTAATGGCAGAACATTATATTTTGTTGACGGTATTCTGGTGTACAGGTAGGGCTAGAAGCGGCATGTAATTACAAAAGAAATACAAAATTAACTAAACAGTTTGAAATCCTGGGGTGTTCCGAGTCTGACGCGATGATCGACCAGAAGAAATCTGCTCTCACTTGGTTCTCGCTAAATAATCGCATCACAAGCACAGAAACCCCCAACAGTGAAATTTAATAATATCTACAGTTCTCGAATACCTGCATTGTATTATATGAGAGAGACATTTGATCGCAGTATTTGCTTCAAAGAACATGTTGACCGTGTCATAACTAACGCCCGGAAATGTCTATATAAACGTTAACTGTAATGACAGCTTGTGGCATTCTACAACTTGTACTGTTATATCGGGTTCTTATTGTTTTTAGTATAGAATACGCCTGTGCCATAATCAGAGTTAGTGGTATACAGATTGCCAGGCTTGACAAGATTCAGAACGAGGTGGATGCATACGTCAGGGCGATAAAACAGCAGAAAATGATTAAATAATCTACACTGATGGGTCAGGCATTGGTCATCAACGTTCTGCTTGGACTTCTTTTGCACGGCCCGATGGAAAAACTGTCATGGTCTTCGGATGTTAAGGGTAATGAGCGAGCCGATACAGTCACTGCTAAGATTGTGTGAGATTAATGTAAAGATCAGAGCAGCCAGTAAAGAGAAACATAATAGATATTCGAAGAGACTGATACATTAGCATCGAACTGTAACTTTCGGTTCATATACTCTACTAAATTTATTGACGGGAATCGGATTACATATGGACTTGTCTAGTGTGCGCTAATGATAACTTGCATTAAGTTTTGTGCGCAGTTAATTATATAGGCCTATCTTACTTTTCATTAAGTAGTAAGTTAGTTATTGTCCCAACTATTATCTAGTGCTTTTTGCCACGACGAAAATACTATAGAAATAAATTCGAATATTATGAAAGTTATTCACATACGCAATGGCAAAGTACTTATGTATTTATATTGCCTATAAAATCACTACAGCAAAAAAAAAATGCTAATTATGATATGCCTGTTTGTAATATGTATTCTTCACGCCAAATTTATTCATCAGTAGAAAAAGATGATGTGTTCAAAAAATCAAAAAAAAAAATCAGCAAAAGAACCTGTCACAAAGTCTGTAGACAATCTTAAACACGAAAATAAAGGAAAGACGACATTGTTAGGCTAAAAAAGGCCAAATAAATTTCATGACAAGTAGTTCTAAAAATGGCCAATATGGCAACTCAAATTTCCTCGAATTTCCTTGAATTATCAGAAAACTGAAACCAAAAACGCTTTATTAACATTTTAGGAAGATACTTGCATGTGAATAAGCTAATAAGTAAGTTTACAGTTAAATTGCAATAACACTTCCAACTATAAGTATAAAGCGACATTTACTTTAAAAAAGGCTATATTTTGTAAATAAGTGTAAAAAGTAAAGTTTATATCAGGTAGGCCCTAATTACATTTCATCAATTATTTACTGTTTTAACTAACTATTAGTTAGGTACACATCACACAGGTAGGCATAGATTAATTAACTAAGATAGAGTCTAGGTATAGATGTAGCCTAGGCTAGACTATTTGCTTTGGCAAATTTTCCTAGATTTGCCTTTTCCGCAAAAGCTGAAACTGGCCATATTTATGAAAGTAGTCTAGTAATTTAAATATACCCCATATAATTCCTAATCCAGGAACTACCCTACGCAGACGACGACACAGTGCTTCTTTCAAATGATATAAAGGGATTGGAACAACTAATCAAGAACACAAAGAAATATAGGGAAGCACAAAATTTGTGTTTAAACACGCAGAAAACAAAAATCATGTCAACAGATATAACAACACAACAACCAAAAATCAGAATAGACAATACAGAGATAGAATGTGTGGATAAATTTGAATACTTAGGAGCAAACATCAACGGTGCAGGAGACTGCATGGCAGAAATAAGGAAGATATTGGCAATGGCATATTGCAAAATAACACGGCTGAAAAGCATATGGAAAAACAACAAAATAGAAATGAAAGTGCTAATGTTACGAACTTTTATTTTCCGGTTGCAACATACCGTACGTCTGTGAAACATGGACTCTAAGTAAAACAGTGGCAAATAGGATCAACGCCTTCGAGCTGAAATGCTACAGGAAGATACTTAGAATATCATGGAAGGATAAAATCAGAAACTCAGATATTATAAACACACTGAATATTCCAGAGTGTTGGTTACTAAACACAATAACAAAAAGAAAACTACGCCTGTTTGGTCATATAAAGAGACATAACTGTTTAGAAAGACAAATAATGGAGGGAAGAATACCTGGGAAGAGGAGAAAGGGCAGACCAAGAAGGCGATGGACTGACGACATTAAAGATAACATGAATACATCACTAGAAAATGCAAGCCACATCGCCCAAGACAGAGAGAGGTTTAGAGAGTTCATTGGGAAGACAACGTTCTGGAAGGAATACATCACATGACACACCCCATATATCTACATCTTATTTTGGAGTAGTAGGCCCCTGGGCTATATATTATTATTAGGCATATGTGACTTAGCACGTAGCTGAATAATATTTGTTTAAAAGTAAATAACTGTTTTTGGGTAAAACTACAGTTTATGTCTTCACTGTGCTATAAATAGCACACTGTTTACATTTTTAACTATCCGACGTCACGGTTTTCCGTGTAACACCAATGAAATTAATTGCATGCCGTGACACATCCTGACAATCGTTGAGTTCAAATCTAGACGCAGAGGAACTTATGCATAATCTGTTTCTTTTAAAATTTACACATATTTAAAAAAATTGTCCACTGATTTGTACTGAATGCTCAGTATTTCTGTGCGCTACACATGGAGCGAAGTGTGCGCACACATCAGAAATATTATTTATAATTCTAACCGTAATCTAAGTACTTAACCTTAAGCTTGTCAAATCACACAACAAAGGTTAGGTAATACCTCGAAACTAGAGCAAAGGTCACAGTGAAGACTTAAACTGTAGTTGCGCCTTTTTTGTTTTCTTTTAATTATAAAAGGAAAGGGTACAATACAAGAATCAGTGGACAGGTTTCTATGTAACAAATAGCTGACATAATTAAACGGAATGAAATTCCGATAGAGACACATATACCGATGCGTCCAATATTCTACACGGTGCGCAATGAGAGCCCCTGACCACTTGACATGCGTGCTGCACACTGAGGGAGAGGCGGATGGCCAGTTCATTGTGCGCAAATTGCTAGATCGGTATTTTAAGTTATGACTTTTTAAGTTTCTGAGATAGTGTAATAGCATATAAAATTAAAAAATTGGTATGTTGTCACGTGATTTGTCCACTGATTCTTGTATTGAACCAAGGAAGGTAATTAAACTACCTAATTAATTTAATAAATTATCTGCCTCTATATATTATATCGTCGACATCAGATGTGTCGTGCCATTGACACAAATAGAACAACTACACGGTAAAAGTTTCCTTTGATTCTTCATCATCATCATCAAGTGCGGTTTCCGCAACGAAGGTTGGCTGCAACGGATCTCCAACATTCCTTGTCTCTTGACATGGTGGTGCACTGTGCTAGACGATAACCTGTCTATCGTGTGATGTTACTCTCCCACTTGTATCTCTGCCTACCTCTTGCTCGCTTCCCTTTGACTTTACCTTCAAGTAGCATCTTCAATAAGGTGTCATGTCTTTTAATGTGTCCAAAATATTTTATTTGCCTGATCTTTATTTCTATTAGTAGTTCATATTAAGTGTTTTTAGCACCTCTTTATTTGGTTTCTTCTCTTTCCAAGATGTTCTCCCTATTTTCCTATATACCCACATCTCAAAGGCATCAATTCTGTCTTCTAATTATTTATTTAGTGTCCATGTTTCTGAGCCATACATTAATATTCAATTCTTCACTGTGCTATAAATAGCACACTGTTTACATTTTTAACTAGCTGACGTCACAGATTTCTGTGTAACACCAATGAAATTAATGGAGGCCATGACGTCACATCCTGACAATCACTGAGTTCAACTCTAGACACAGACAAACTTATGCATAATCTGTTTCTTTTCCAAGTTACATATTTAAAAAAATGTCCTATGATTTGTACTGAGCGATCATTATTTCTGTGCACTACATAGATAGCGAGGTGCTCGCACACAATAGAAATATTATTTCTAATCCTAACCGTAATCTAAGTACTTAACCTTAAGCTTGCCAAATCACATAACAAAGATTAGGTAATACCTCGAAACTAGAGCAAAGGTCACAACGAAGAATTAAAAGCAACTTGCTCCCAACTACAAAATGCATTTCTGTTCTCTGTACTACATTCTGCTGAGAATTCTAGTAGGTCCATTGTGACTTATTGTCATGAGAGATCTGTTGGGAGTTTGAAAATGATCCTCACAAAATATTTTTAATTTAAAAATATAATGTATGGTCTAGGCCTATATTGCTGCGGCGTGGTTCAGTGAACGTCTGTGACGGCCAAGGTACCGAGTTCAAAACATGCCTCAGCCAATTGTGTATCTGGACCATTCAGAAAGCAATGGCAAACTACTGAACATAACACTGTCAAGAAAATCATTACAGCCAAAATATACTGGGTTGATGGCTAAATTCTGTATTATGATATGCAACCAATTGCTGATGCACATCACCAATACTTTTATGTTCTATAATCGCAATGCATACCCCCTATATTTCGTTATTATAGCGGGATGTGAATGATACAAGATTCAATACAGATGTTCATTGGTAGTGTATGATGGTTTGTGCATTGTTTTCATTTTATTATACGGTATAAGAAATTATGTCACAGAACGCTAGTACAACTGCAGGATACTGCTAGATTTTAGGACCCTGGGAGGGTGAAAATTACCTTTGTATTTTGTCCAATATCATTAATTCTAAAGTCTTTCCTCGTGATTATATGTCAGTAATTATTGAAATGCTGCATCAGTTCTGGCATAAATAATATTTTGAAGCATTGTACATGACATGTACATTAGTTGTCGGATCATCATCACTGCAAACTGGACACATCCATAGTTGCTCTGATCTCTTCCTGAGTGTATCCACCGTTACACTTCTGCTGACAGTACCAGTCCTCTGCTGGTTGACCATCATTCTTATGCGCCCTCCAATATGTTCACTTCTAGCAACACAGCATTTCAAACCCTGATCTTTAATCCTGTCCATTGAAAAGGAATCATCATCCACACTAATCTCACTCTCGTGTGTAATATCTCTTAAGGAGTTCAAAATGTCAACTTGATCCATTTCCCTGTGCCATAATTGCGCATGATGCCAGTTGCTCTGATCTTTCATTGCCTCGAACACCCACATGTCCTGGTACATGACTGTAGGTTTACAAATACATAAATTATTGCACTAAAACTGTAATCACACTCTTAATTTTGTTGATTAGGAAAAGTGCATTAAATGTGAATTTGGTTTACGTATACAATGAGTAAACAAAAGAGCTGAAGATAAGCTGGAGGCAACAGAGATATGGTTTTTGATAAGAATTATGAAAATTCTATGGACAACCAAGAAAACTAATGTAGGTCTCAGAGATGCTGGAGTAAGGAGAGAAATTATACCAAAAATTAGTAGACAATCAAAATTTCTACGGCATGTGATGAGAAAAGTACAACTTGAACATTTAGTAACCACCAGAAAGATCATGGGGAGAAAAGACAGAGGAAGACAAAGAAAAATTTCTAGATGGGTTGTCACTGTGGCAAAAAAATATGTCACCAACTGAACTTATTAACAAGACAAGAGACAGAGTTGTGGAGAAACATGATTGCCTACGCCACTTGATTGATTGATGCAAATAGCAAATGTGTATACTGGATAATCAGACAAACAGATGAAAGATGGACTTGGATATCATGATGTTATGCTGTGTAAGATAGACCTGTTTTGCAGCTTTTCATTTGAACATTTATCAGCAAACATTTTGACACTAGTAAATGAAGCTTACAAGAAACTTGTGCTCATTTTGCTTCCTCTCACTTGTTACATGACAAGTAAATCTGTCTTACATGACATTCACAAAGGCATGTTCACAGATCACTCTTCCATTTATGTGCAAATTGAACTTTGAATTATAAAATTATATCACATATTGTATTTTTTATTCATTTTCTTACACACTTTTTTGTTGAGTTATTTCCCTTGCCCTGAAATTAATTTAAGAGAATTTAAGCCCTGAGTTTTTCCTGATCAACTGGGACTAAAAGGGTTAAGGTAGTCCTTTATGCATTTTGAACAGCAACTGAAATATGTAGTCAGGACATCAAATCTTAATGTTTTTTTGCACAAGTTAGAACTCTTAACAAGTTTAGACTCAGACTCTTAGGTTCAAAGGAAACTCATGTATGATTCTAATAAAACTAACTTCTGTCTAGTTTTGGACAGCCAAGCTGCAGGTTTTACAGAACTATCTGGCAACCTGGCAAAAAGAAACCTAGTGAAATGTGGAGATGAACTGCTGATAGGAAGAAAAAAAAAGGATAGGAGTGGCCTGGAATTAATGAAACAGACTTGTTAAAGATGAATATGATGAAGTTTGTGAATGCTGTAGCCCTATACTTCAAAGTTTTCATAGAGAACAAACATAATAGCGTAAGCTATTATATACAATAGTGATTATTTCAGTTGTTACGACTTTTCCCCACAGAACTAACTTAGATCTACATATCTGATCTACATATATAGTAGTCTAAACTTAGTCTTTAGATTTATAAAGTTTTGAATGTTGTGAAACTATTTTGAAGGATGTATTTTAATGCCTATATGACCACAACAAATGGAGAATCAAAACCCCTGTTCCATGTGGCACCTGCGGCATGAAAGAACAAACAAACTAACTAATTTTGCCTATGATCATAATTGAGGTAAAGTGAGCTTTGAACTGAAATTAATGGTCTGTTTGTGTTTAATGACAGAGGAGAACAAATGGCTGTGAACAAGTGTTCAATAAATTATGAAGATGATGGAAAAGTTTTTGTGTTACGGGTAAGTGCACAATTAGTAACAATTAAATAAATTCATCTCATACAGCATAATTTGTTCATAAGGTATAATTATCAGTCATTAGTTCATGTCTACAACACCAAAGTCTGATGTGTCAGGCCATTGATATAAATAAAATTGTGATGCAGCTGATTTAATTTCTCTGGACTAACCCTGCTGGAAATCTTGTGGGATGGTCATCCTGCTATAACAGAGATCTTGTGGAAGTTTGAGAAGGAACAAAAAAAAAGTTCATGTCTACCAAACTATAGCAACATTCCAGGAAATGATGTACTCAGTGCACACAAAAAGTAAAGTTGTCCTCTTTTCACATCATTGAACCACCAAAGGATGGTCTTCTACATTCGTTCTTAAACTTCTGCAGATTAACAGGATGTTGTTTTGAGAATAGAATGCGTTGTGTTGGTTTACAGTTCTGCTGGGATATCTGCACCTTTCAGCCTGGCATATTTGACCAGCATGGTTTCTGGGTATCTTTGACCCTATATGAGATGGAACAGCCTCCTAAGCTCATAACTTCCCTAGTCACTTCTTGTAACATGCATTGAAGGTAAATAGTGTTGCTATTCTTTGCTCCCCTTTTGGTCTGGCAATACACAGGTGAATGGATTATATCAGGTATATCTCCTCCAAAGATATCAACAGACCACAATATTTCACCTTAGAACAGGCCACTGCAGACTGTTGGGTCACCTTTACCGATTGAGGATCTCATACACAGATGAATGTCCATCCAAAACCCAGACTCCAGAACACATACTTCAGGACTGCCCAACATACAAAGAGCAGAGACAGCAAACATGGCCAGAGGATACTGACTTGAAGCAAACGCTATGGGGCAGCCGCTCTGACCTGGAGAAGATGGTGGACTTCGTCTTGATGACGAGTCTGACAATATAGCATGACCACAGTTGCTGAATGCAGAAGAAGAAGAAGAAGAATCAAAGTATATGAGGTTTTAAGGCAATAGCACTGCACTTCAGGTAAAACCATAAATGCTAAGTCTCTCCAAGCAAAAATTGAAGTGAATGTGCTCTGATATTTCCCATAGCTAGTTGGTGGAACACAGTATTCATTCTGGCACTCAGGTGTCCAGTCCTACTTGTGCCATGCTGTATAACAAATTTATTGCTATACAGATACAAAGTCAGGGCCAGACCATGCAAATGATAGGTGGCAAAAAAAAGTCAATGAAAACAAACATATATGAAGCACACAAAAAAGGCTATCTCCAGAACTTTTCTACCTCTGCTGCAGGTATAAAGGTGTATAAAGTAAAAAAAAAAGAAGAGCCCATTTCCAACAAACTCTACAATTGTTTCTTATTTTTAGTTGTTAAATTTCTTCTAGTTTTTTTGTCTTAAATGGTACTTCATTGTGTAACACAATACATATAACACAACAACTATTGACAAGGATGTTGCCTTGCACATTGCTTGTGGCAGTGTGACCTTTGGGAAATATTTTTGCGAATGCATGAATCTTAAGGTCTTTCATCTTTGGCGGTCAATTTCAGTCATGTTTGACCTCTGTTTTCTGTGATATAGTCTGCTGTCTCATGCCAAAATTAGAAGTGTTGGGCCAGAAGGTACAAATAATGCAGCTTCATTGTAAACCAGCAGTACAATGTACTTCACTCTCCAGCACAAAATTCACAAACAATTTTGTGTTGGTTATCAGAGAGCGAATGCAGAAGTCAGCTGTTTCTTTCAGGGTTTACGCTTTGCCATACAGCTTCTCTTTGAAGCAGTATACTAGCATAGTGCTAGTGCTGTATTTGAAACAAATATCTGAAAATTTAATTATATCTATGGATTGCTGTGAACATTGTCACACTTTTAGTGACACCTATTGTCATAGAGAACAGTTTGCAGGCCTTTGCCATGTTCTTAGTTTGGGACTACGAGGTGGACTAATCATGTGCTACTAGTGCAGCATCATCGGCGAAGAGAACTTCTCTGATGAGTATTTCTGATGTTTTCATCTTCGTTCTGAGACGTGCTAAGTTGAAGAGTGATCCACTGAAACATGTGTGGATGAAAATGTCACCTGCTGCATCTGCAAGAGTGTGTTTCAGAAGCACTGCGGAAATTTTTTTGAAGAGAAAGGGTGCTAGAACGCACCCTGTTTTACTCCAGTCTTTACTGCAAAACTATTATATGTATTGTCCTCAAACAATATGTTTGCGAGCATGTCTTCATGAAAGGAAGTAACTAAGTCTAGTAGTTTCAGTGGACAACCAGTACATTTTAGAATCTTATATAGAGCTGGTCTGCTAACAGTCAAAAACCTTAGTTAGATCCAAAAAAACCATGAGTGGTTTCCCCTGTTCACAACATTTCTCCTGTAGTTGACGAAGGGTAAAGATCATGTCGGTAGTGGATCTTTTAGCTCTGAAACCACACTGTGACTCTGACTGACAGGACACATCTGGCAAGCAGCTAGATTCATTTTATAAGAATATGTGTGAAAACTTTCCTGGTGATGCTGAGAAGGGAGATGCCTCTGTAGTTGTTGCAGTCACTCTTGTTCTTGTAGGTTACTATCTTTGCTTCCCGCATATCCTGGGGGATTTTGCCTTCCCTGCAGCACATTATAAGGAGTTGATACTCTGTTTTCCTTTAGGATTTTGGTGGGAAAGTTGTCTGCTCCTGTTGCCTTGCCGCTTGCGTATATTTATAACCTCAAGGAGGTCAGACTCTGTGGGTTCATCATCAAGATCTGTCATTTCAGATTTATTCTCAAGTATTTGTTCTAGTTGTGGGTCTGCAAGATCCAAGTCTGTCTTTGGATTACATAGTTGAGTAGTGTCACTGATTACTAATATAGCTAATAAATAGCAATCAAAATACCAAATGTAAAATACTGTCAATGAAAAATAACAAAAAACCAAAAGGAACAAGTACTTTTTCCATGTTAAAGTCCAATACAGACTTTTATCAAGAAACAACCACATAATGGAAATAAACACAAACAGTACAATAGATAAAGTGTGATGTAATAATATAATAATAAATCTATACTAAGCAAAAATGGGGAAATAATAAAAATTAATAATTAAAAAAAGTTAGGTAGCGGCTAAAAAACAAGTATAAAATAACCAAGATATCCGACAAAGTGGAGAGTGCCACAACACAGCTTTTCCTTATCACAAGACATTTTTAATTTCTGTTCACCACTGTAACATGTTTTTCACGCCTATGTGTTGCCGGGCCCGAAAGGGGAGCAAAGAATAGCAACACTGTTTACCTTCCATGCAAGTCGTAAAAGGCGACTAAGGGGGTTATGGGATGGAGTTGGCTGTCCCATCCCATATAGGGTCAGTGACCCAAAGCCATGCTGAAGTTGGATGTGTCAGGCCGAAAGGCGCAGATATTGCAGCAATGCTGTAAACCATGACACAACGCATTCCGTTCTCCAGACTACATCCTGCTAATCTGCAGGAGTTTGAGAACGAACGCAGAAGAAGAAGAAGACATGTTTTTCAGAACCTTAATTTGACTTCACAGTAATTCACAGACTCGCAAAGATCAAACCTAATTGACTTTTTTCTATGCCATGTTCATCTTCACTGATAAAGGAGGAACCCCATAATTATTGTCAATATAATCATTTGAATAATAATTTGAATAATCATTTGAATAATCATTTTAATAATCATTTGAATAATCATTTGAATAATTTTGAAAGTATTAATAGTAATGTAGTTAGTGAAATGTTCTCACAATTTCCCCATTTATATTGTTGCAGAATGTACCTGGAGATTTGAATGCAGAATTGATCATTGACTATGTAGAGAGTAAACTTGATGTGGATGTTAAAGATGTCAAGCTCCATCCTTTTTATCCAGGAAGGGCTCTTATTTATTTGGAGCAAAAGCTGGAAGGTGGGTACACCTTTAATACATTACTGTTTGATGGTGATAGCTAAATATAGGTCAACAGTGATAACTGGAGGTAATGATCTACTAAAGCTATAAATTTCATAATTTATTGAAATGGCCAGTGTTTTATGTTAGGTAGGTCCCAGGTCCTAGCAACCTACCGCTGAGAATGAAGATAACTCATCATGTACTAAGCCCAGCTACTATTAGTTGGGGTGGCCAGTTCCTTTCCTTGTTTAGATTTTAGTATAAATGCTAGGAATACCAGATCTGTCAAAGGCAGTGGTATCCAGAATCTTGTCTTGTCATCTTATGTTCATAACCTTTGTGAGACAAGTTGTGTGAAAGTGAAAGCTGAATGTATTAGTTACCCCACCAATGCTAATAGTGCCAGACCATTGATGTAAGTAAAATGGGGACAAAGCAGGCCTGTTCCTTGGGCTACATCCTGTTAGAAATCTAGTAGGACCATTATCCTGCTACAAGAGAGATCTAGTGGGAGTTTGAGAATGAAAAAAAAATAATGAAAAAAAATTAATAGGACACATGAAAGAATTTGGGGAGGGGGGGGGAATTTTGGAATCATGCTCATGGATGAGAAAGGTTTAGTATCCTATGGGCACAGGCACAGTAGACCTAATTACACGAGACAAGCTTATTGACAGTGGAACACCTCATGCGAGATAGACGTAGTTGACCCAAGCTTAAATCCCAAATTACTGCCTCCTCGAAGACCACTACCCAGGAACATGTTTTGACCTGTAAAGTCCAAGGGCACAGTGGGCGATGGACTGTCACAGCATACAGTCAATACACATCTGTCACCTGGCGACAGATAGAAAGGTTGTTACAGGCTTGCAAAGCCCACCCGAATTAAAGGCATGCTGAAATCAGATGTGTAATACAGCTGTGCAGTAAATTGTCAGCACAACATACTTCACGTTCCCTGGCGGAAATCATGCGAACCTTTGTGTTTGTTATTAGAGAATGAATGCAGAAGAAGAAAATTTAATACAATATGATCTGACTTCTTTGATGCTTAACTCTTTCAGGACTTGATTATGTTTAGGTTTGGACCAAATTAATTTTATAAAATTTCCTTATATGTTTTTTTTATTGTATCACTTGACATGCTAATATTGATAAATAGTGTATGTGTAATATATCATTGGAAAGGGGAATGGATACAGAATATGAATATATAAGTACATTGATGGTATGTGATTACTACACAAGGTTAGAGTTAGCCTTGTGAAGTAATAAAATATCAAATCAAAGCCATTATACTGGTGATTGGTCCTGTAGACCCATAGTATAAAGCCAGTATACTGGCGATTGGTCTGGAAAGAATTAACTCAATCACTTGGTCATACATGTGTATTACCTTTAAATTTCTTATTATCATAATCTTTATTTGCATTTATTCTCATATTCTTGCATATTAGCAGGATGTAGTTTTGAAGTTCAGTGTTTCAGTGCTTTCTAAATGGAATATGTGATTTCTTTTCTGAATGTGATAGATTACAACATAGTTTAACGATTCAGAGACTCTGAAATGACATTGTGTAGAACTAAAACGCTCGTAGGAAACATGGAGAGTTCTCAGAAGATGACAATCAATAACATCAAAATTGCACTATATAAAATGATCATCATACCATTACTATGCTACCAATGTCAAATGTGGACACTAACAACAAAAGCCAAAAGAGAACTTGTCACAAAAAAATGACTTGTCTTCGTAGAATTCTCGGAGTAGCAATAAGAGATAGAATCAGAAATGAAAACATCAGAAGACTAACAAACACAATGCTAATCCTGGATTACATAAGAAGACAACAGATTAAATGGCTTTCATATGCTTCTAGCCTACCATTAGACAGTGCTCCTCAAAAGGCAATATAAAAACGTGATGGATACAAAGTCAAAGGCAGACCATGCAAATGATGGATTAACCAAATAAAAGAGTCAATGAAAACAAACATATATGAAGCAAACAAAAAAGCCATATCCAGAGAACTTCTCTACTCCTGACGTTGCAAGACATAAAGGGGTATAAAGTGAAAAGTAAAAACAAGGGTTCATTACAGGAATCAGTGGCCACATTTTAACAAACCAAACCATAAATTATTTAAAGAAACAAAATTTTGATAAAGACTTATAAACTTCTGCATCCAACAATCTGTGTGCTATACACTGAGAGCCCTCCATTGCCTTTGACCTGGTGCCTCTCAGTGCATTGCATGCAGAGCAATTAATTGACAGCAGAACATGGGACTTTTTTTCTCTAAGTAACAAAAGCTGTATGAAATAACGCAGAATATAAATAAATTGGAATTAATCACTTGATGTTGCGACTAATTCCTGCAATGAACCAAAAAAAGTATTGAGAACAGAATATGTTGTACCCAGTTTGGATGTCTTGTGGGTCACTTTGATCTGTAGGGTGGGACATCCAACACATCCCAAAACATCCTTAGTCATTTCTTTTGGCATGTATTACTAGTCACAGTTAGTTGCTATTCTTTGCTCCCCTTTCAGTTCCTAATAATACATGGGCAATCATCATAGTCAAATCTGTTGCATTTGATCATTTGATCAGACTGTTGCATTTGATCAGGCTCTGTGGTGAAGTGGTACAGAGTGCATCTGTAATGGCCAAGGTACCGAGTTCAATCTCTGCCACAGGCATTTGAACACCTGGACTGTTCAGGAAGCAATGGCAAACTACTGAAATATTTATATTCCTAGAAAATCACTACAGCCAAAATATGCTGGGTATGGCTGTGTCCTGAATAGGATATGCTACCAATTTTTTTTATCGATGTATTAATTCCTCGTCCTTCTTGTTCTTAGGAAGGACCGTATCTGGATGAAACTAGAACTCATAATTTTCATTAGTGATATCTGCTCAAATCTCAGATCCTGAATTATCTTTCAGTGAGTTAGATAAGTCATCTGTGCCTTCTTATTTATTACCATACATGACTGTACAATCTTAGCACAGTTTATTTGTGCTGCCTGTAGAGGTAGTATTCTCAACTCTCTACTGAAGGAAGGCCCATGATGATTGCAATAATTTTTAGCGTAGAAATTAGCTACTGTTGCTAAAGCAAATACAGGTTGCTAGACTTTCATATTTATTTGTACATTTTTCTTGATTCTTGTTCTTTGTTTCCTTGCTACAGTTGCTGTCATTTGTGTTTTTTTCCGTGAATGATGCTGGTTGTTTAGTTTAAGTTGCTGTGTGTTGCTGGGCCTGAAAGGGGGGGCAAAGATTAGCAACACTGTTTACCTTCCATGCATGTCGTAAGAGGTGACTAAGGAGGTTATGAGATGGAGTTGACTGTCCCATCCCATATAGGACCAGTGACCCAAAGCTATACTGAAGCCAGATGTGTCAGGCCGAAAGGCGCAGACATCGCAGAATTGCTGTAAACCATGACACAACGCATTCCGTTCTCCGAACTACATCCTGCTAATCTGCAGGAGTGTGAGAACAAATGCAGAAGAAGAAGAAGCTGTTGTTATACAAGTTATCAGGTCAAGAGGCATACACTTATTAGTGTTTATTTATGTAGCCCTGCCAGTGCAAATATAGAAGTGAATGGGACCTCTTGTAATTCTGATTTTACCATTGTAGTCTGATGGCACATATATTCTGTAGCTAAGATGGACATTGGTCAGTCTACTATGTTATTGTCTTCATAAAATTACTGATTGTGACAGCTTGTCCATAACCTTGCTCTCTTTGATCAATGTTAGTTTTATTAACTCGAATTTGCATATCTTTATTTTTCCTGCAATAGATTTTCACTTGATGAAGAATAACTCCGTTGCTGAGATATGATCCTTTGTTGACTGCCTAATCATGTGCAGGTTTTGAACCAGATATAGGGTATTAAATGTGTTAATCAATGAATCTGTAGCATAGAAAAATCTGGCTATGAGTTTAATAGTTAGTGCTAGTCTCTGAGTATAGTGGATCATAAGAACAAGTACATTCTGTATGAGACAGTAGTGGCTATTGCTGCAGCTTTCAAGTCACACTGTGATTCCATTTACCGGTACTATGGAAAGCAATTGTTTCAGACTGTCAGTCCATGCTTCAAATGGTATAAAATTATGGATATGAGTGAATCATGTCTATAACTACATCAAGCCTCTGGAATATTATATAGTTCTACTTTTCAGAAAGATATCCAATAACAAGATATAAAAAATACTTTTAAAACATTGTTGGGTCACTTTGGCATATCTATAAAAAAGGAACAGAAAATATTTTTGTTTTTGTTGCGTTCATTCTCAAACTCCCAACAGATCCCTCTTGTAGCAGGACAATGATCCTACTGGATTTCCAACAAGATGTAATCCAGAGAACGAAAATGTGATGTCACTGTTTTATATGCACCAATGGCTCCCACACATCCAACTTATGCTGTCACAAAAAAGATAAGTTCCCATCTCATATTAGACAAGAAATGGATGCACTATTTGTAAAGGTGAAGAGAGGAGCAGATGGAGGATTAATTTATCATCATCATCAAGTGCTGTCTCTGTGACGGACCTCCATCATCCTCTTTCTATTGTTTTGATTGTGCATACTGCTAGACTGTAACCTATCCATTTCATTAATTGATAATATTTTTTAAAGGACTATACAAATATAATTTAAGGTTGTCAAGGAGAAAATATCAAGAAAAAAAAATAGATACAACACAGACTCAAAAAGAGACACACACAGAGCTGTAGATATGTTTTCAGTGAGAAGGGAGTTTTACCTTTGTTCCTTTTGCATGAAAGATGACACATAGGACAGTAGTATTTTTGTTCATGTTGAGCACCTCTTTGCAAGTTGTTTTAGTTCTTCTGTATTGTTAATGTTAAATATTCCGCTTCCCCTGTTGATTGTTCTGCGTAGTTTCTTTTGGTCATCTACTTTTCTTTTGCCCTTTGCCTTTCGCATGATAGTTGTTTAGGAAGTATATTTTCATCCTTTATAAGTACATCACTAATGTAATTCCAACATCTTCTTATAAAACTGACACAAATTCTTGGTTTTTTTCTTCTCTCAGTGAATTGTTTGTTTAAAATTTGCCTATATTTTGTGTTCAATATTCATAGGTATTAATTTCCATATGATAATTATATTTATTTTTGTTAGATTTCTCAAAGGCAAAAAAGAAAATTGGAAATTTGCAGCTATTAATGGCATCCAGAGACCCAACAGTTGTTGTTGTAAATGATCTTGACATTGAAAAGCTGTCAGAGGAATTTCTTTGTCTGTACTTTGAAAGTGAATATGCAGATGGTTATGAAGCTATTGAGTCATCCAAAGTCTGGCCAGAGCTGAACATGGGTATTGTGCACTTCCATCAGAATGCAAGTAAGTTGTATAAATAATTGAGATATTCATTCATCCCTGAACATAACGATCTAGCCCATAACCCATTCCACAAAGATTTCTTCGACCAGAAGAGATTTGAATTTATTTGGGGGATTTCCAACTCAGCATACATCAGCAACTCACAGAATCTGTAAAATTCTTCTGGCGTAAGATCCTACCAGCCTGAGTAAACAGTCGGGTGGTTTGGTCCATGCTTAAACATTTGTGTATTTACAAATGTATGTGACAATGTCTAGAGTGAAAAGTAACTTGAAAAACTACAATGGTCTGGTATTCTCCCTTGTTAGAACATCATTTAGCTGTACTCCAGGCACTGTCTCAGGAAGAAAAGGCGTGTCTTGGATGGTGACTTGGATGTTTACAGCTTGAATGCAATATCTGTACCTTTTGACCTGATACATCCACCTTCAGTATGTCTTCTGGATCACTTTCACACTATATAGGATGGGATAAATAACCCCATCCAAAAATATCTTTTTGTGTGTTTCCTCTTGTGATATGCATGGCAATGTTGATATTCTTTGCCTCCTTTTAAGGCACCAACAACAAACAGGCAAATTGTCATTGCTAGTTTTGACATAGGTTTGTGCTTGGTACAGCTGTGTTCTATACTCTGCAGTCAGACAGCTGAGTAAGAATTACATAGACCATATTTATATGTTTCTTGTCAAAAATTCTAAGCAGTCTCATGGATTTTCTTCAATCTTTCTGCCTGCATTTGGCTGAGTTTCAGAATTGCCATTGCATACTCTATCACAGAAACAATTAAACTTTGGTACAGAAAAAATAGCAGCCAGTGTCCATACTGATTAGCAACCATAAATGTCCTTGCTGCAAGACCTATTCTTGCCCATAAAATGATGTGGTAAACATGAATTTGGAAACTCAGAGTTTTGTCAAACATACTTTGTTTTTGCAACATCATGCTGTCTAAGAAAATTTGTACAGTTAGACAAAATGTTATTTATCTGTTCCTATCTGTTTACATGTACTATTTGTTTATACTTATTTTCCATTGTATCAACTACCATTTGTTTAAATTTTAGTACTTTTAGGTTGTCTGTTTTCCATTTAATCTTATGAACATTAATTTTTCTACTTGATGAATATTAGTTCTGTAAATCACGTTATTATAAGACATTACAGTTTTATCACAATATTTGTTAAGTGCAATTAACCTTATGTCTTTTGCAGTTGTGGAACAAATCTTGAAAAACAGTGACCATGTGCCCTTACCATCTGAAGATTACCACATTTCAGTTCAGCCATTTTATATCAGCTTCCATGAGGACATTGTACATCAGAAAATGCAAAGTGATGTAGATCAAACAGAAAAGGAAGAAGTTTGTCATGATTCTGATGACAGTGGGGAAGAAAAAAATGAAATGAAAAATAATGAGAAAAAAATACAAGTAGAAGAAATTGAAAACCAAGAGGAAGAAGACGAAATGGACACAGAAACTAGCGAAGAGGAAGAAGAAGACAGTGAGGATGGAGAAGAAAGTGACGATGAAGGAGAAAGTGAAGAAAATGAACAAGAAAGAGGAAAGAAAAAAGACAGTGAGGATGAAGAAAATGAAGTAGGAAAAGAAGACAGTGAGGAAGAAGAAAGTGAGGATGAAGGAGAAAGTGATGAAAATGAACAAGAAAGAGGAAAGAAAAAAGAAACTGATGAAGGAGAAAGTGATGAAAATGAACAAGAAAGAGGAAAGAAAGAAGACAGTGAGGATGAAGAAAATGAAGTAGGAAAAGAAGACAGTGAGGAAGAAGAAAGTGAGGATGAAGGAGAAAGTGATGAAAATGAACAAAAAAGAGGAAAGAAAAAAGAAACTGATGAAGGAGAAAGTGATGAAAATGAACAAGAAAGAGGAAAGAAAGAAGACAGTGAGGATGAAGAAAATGAAGTAGGAAAAGAAGACAGTGAGGAAGAAGAAAGTGAGGATGAAGGAGAAAGTGATGAAAATGAACAAAAAAGAGGAAAGAAAAAAGAAACTGATGAAGGAGAAAGCGAAGAAAATGAACAAGAAAGAGGAAAGGAAGAAGAAAGTGAGGATGAAGAAAATGAAGTAGGAAAAGAAGACAGTGAGGAAAAAGAAAGTGATAATGAAGAAGAGGATGAAAGTGAAGAGGAAGAAAACATAGAAGATGATGTTGGTAATGAAGACAAATATGAAAGTAGACATAGCAATATCGGAGATAGTGGTGAAGAAGACAATGTTGAAGGAGAAAGCACTAAAGCAAAATCTATATACCGAGGAGCTAGAAAAGAAAGAAAAACTGATTCGCCATTGCTATCTCATAAAGCGCCAGTTTCATCCAGAGGTGGATTTAGAGGGAGAGGTATAAGAGGAAAGACCCGAGGCAACACAGAACCATTAAGAAACAAAATGCATACCCAAAGAAGTGAAATGAATACATTTAATAATAATATCAATAGGGATGATAAAAGAAATTGCTCAAGTGACAATTTGGGAAGGAGAGTAAAAGAAAAAGATGAGCCAAAGCACAATTACAATTTAACACATTCTTCTTATGTTCCAAACAGTAATATTACAAGTATGCCTGAAGATTATCAAACAAAAAAGAGCTTTAAGCATTTTCGTGGACGAGGTGGCGATGCATTTATTTCACATGGTAGACAATCACAGAGTGACAAATGTGAAAACTCACAAAGTCAAATTCACAGGAAACCATATCAGGCATCAAATCTAGAGTCACAACATCATAGCTATAACTTAAGAATTGTTGGTGAGATTAGCCAGAGTTTACCTGAACAAGACCCTGAATTCAAGAAAACTCAGCATGAAAATAAAATGAAGTTTGATAAAGAACTTGCAATTAAGACAGCAGAAATAGAAAGACTTAAAGAAGAACTAGCCAAGAAACATAAACAACAACAAAATTCTACTATTAAAGTTAATGTCACTGCATGGCAAAAGGATTTTTTACCACACTGTTTTGGAGATTTTGAAGATTGCCGTATTCAGTTCAATTCATCTGAAAATGTTGCAGTGCTGGAGGGTAAGGATGATTGTGTTAAAAAACATAATCTGAAATTATTGCAAGAGTTAAAAAAGCTAAGGGAGGAACTCTTGGCCTTGACTCCAGAGATGTGTCGCATTCTGTCCAGAGAATTAGGTAAGGAGTACCTGCAGAGCTTGAATA
This sequence comes from Meghimatium bilineatum, assembly GCA_034231615.1. Taxonomy (NCBI): domain Eukaryota; kingdom Metazoa; phylum Mollusca; class Gastropoda; order Stylommatophora; family Philomycidae; genus Meghimatium; species Meghimatium bilineatum. The sequence goes on from CM067312.1 coordinate 27,262,917, forward strand.
AATCTCAACTTCGTGGAGCACAAACATTCATCCAGAATGAGTCTTTATTGGTTGCTGCTAAAGATGATGAGACCTTAAATTTTGCCACGGACTTTCTTAAAACAAGAATAAATTATAAGGAAACTATACCTATACAGCCTGAAGCCCATATTCCAATAGACAAACTAACTCCTCTGAAGTATACACTTGAAAGCCAATACCTCGTCAAAACAAGTTGGTCAGATGGTAACCCAGTAATCTGTGTTGAAGGCATCAAAGATGATGTCTTTGAGTCAAGTAGACAAATTAAAGCATTTTTAAATGACTTTGGTGTCCATGAAAAATTATTCATGGTCACTGGATTAAATGCCAAGTTTTTAAATCAGAAATCAGGAGAGCAGATCAATCAATGCCTTCTTGATGTTGAGAAAGTTGAGTGTACATTATCTGATGATCTGGTATCTATAAAGTTTAAAGGTGACAGAAAGAAAGTACACCAAACCTACAGACATTTAAAAGATTTGGTGATACAAATTACAACAAAGTCCTGGGATCTAAGATCAGCATTTAACATGCCAGAGGAATTAATGCTAATAACAAAAGGTTTCCACTCAGAAAAGATGAAACAGAAAGTTGTCAGTTTTGAGACTAACCACAAATGCTTAGTCATCACAAAATTGCCTGATGTAAAAGTTTTCTCTTTTAGAGCATCAAAAAAACCAAAACCAAATCACACAACTCATGCTTCACCATCCAAAAATAGAGTAAACCCTAAAACAGCATTCTCAATACACAAGGAATCAAAGTTAAGCTTTAGTGTGTCAAACACATGTCAGCTGGTAATTAAACCTTATGGTGATGTCACCAAAGAATCTTCTGATGTGTTAGTGTGTGTTCTAACCAACAAAATAGACTTGAGGAAAACTAGAGTTGGAATGACATTTAACAAAGTGTGTCCTACATTGTGGAAAATCTTACAAGCAGAGTATCAAGCTCATCCTAATGATACAGTTCTCACAACACAAGGTAATCTTAGTCCTCTCAAGTGTCAGGCAATTTGTCATATAATTCTCACTCCATGGAATCCAAGCTCATCACCAGCAGAACTGTCTAATGCCATCCGTTTAGTTATTAACCAGGCAATTGCTTTAGGTGCCAAGTCAGTGTCGTTTCCAGTGTTAGGATGTGGAAGAGCATTTGGGTTTCCAACAGCAGATGCTGCTCAGATTACATTGACAAGTTTAAAGTCAACAATTTCTGGAAATTCCATAACAAAAGTGGTACTATTGGCTCCAGATGCAGACATTTTCAAAGAATTCAAAAATGAAGCTTCCAAACATTTTCAAGCCATAAATGTTGATGTTCAAGGTGCAGTTGGTGGAGTACCTCCTGATGAAACGATTACGAATAAGACTGTTGCTGCCACTGAGGATAGTGATAGTAATGATGATGATGATGATGATGATGATGATGATGATGATGAACCTAGTGTAGAAATATTGAAGGAGTCAACCGATGCAGAAATTAGCATTATTGCTTTCCAGAACACTGGCTTGGAGAAATTATGGGGCAATTTGACAAAGCACATTGCAAAGATTTGTTTATACACAGATTACTTTAATCAGGAAATTGTCAATTTTTTTCCTAAAGAATTCAGGAACAATATTCATCATGAAGCTAAGAAATTGTGTGTTTGGGTGAAATTGTCTCCCAACCCCAAGACAAAAAAGCCAGGATATATTATCAAAGGACAGAAAAAAGAGGTAGGAATAATGCTTAGTCATATTCAGAAAGAATTCTTTAAGTACACATCCCATATGCCAAAGCACAGAATAAAATCAGATAATGCACCAAGAAGAGGCACTCTTGAGTTTATAAAACATGCAGCCATGAGTGATGAACTGTTTCCTTCCTACTGGAAATTGAATAGTTCTAAAAATGCTAACACAGGCACAATTACCAAAATTATAAACACAATCCGAGGTTCTAGTCAGGAGTCCAAACTTTTGAGAAAAGTCAACTCAAAGACCTTTGATGCTATAAAGAAACTAGTTGCTAAATCATTGGAGCCATCCCTTATTGGTCGTGGTAATGATGCAGCTGGAATATCATACAAAGACATCAAAGTCATAGATGTGAAAAGGATAGAAAATAGAGAATTATTTGAGCAATATTCAGCATATAGGAAGCTTTTATTTAAAAGGAATACCATGTGTCCAGATGTTGGAAAAATTCATGGTTCCAAGGGAAGGGTTGCAACTACAGAACATCTTGAAGATTTTATGAAAGAGGAGCTTTATTATGAAATAAATGAACATTTTCTATTTCATGGCACTCAAAATCCTGATGCCATTATTTCAAATGGCATTGATCCTAAAATTTCAAAAGAAGGTGGTATGTTTGGCAGAGGCATCTACACAGCAGAGAAATTTACAAAGTCTGACCAGTATGCAGGTACAGTGAAATGTCATCAAAATCAATGTGCTATTTATTTAAAAATTGTAAAATTACATTTCATTGTGTATATTTATGGCTTGAAGTTCTTCTCTAATATGTATACCAGTATGTTCATATTTTTTAGCAATTTTATTTTAAAATCTTTCTAGTAAAATGAGTTTTCATCTGATAACTTTTACAGAATTATTACCAGAAAACTTGTCCAGAAATGTTTCAAGTATGTGAATAAAATAGTTCTTACACTATTTCAGAAAACATTGACAGAAAATATGGTAAATAAATATAAATGGAAAAAAAAATTGGCAGGTTGAATTGCAGTTTTATGGTGATCAAATACAGTGCATTGACGTTTCGACCAAAAGGTCTTTATTAAAACAACAAACAAAAGAGATAAGCAAAATAGTCAGAATATTACATAGAATAATGTAATGGCATCAAATATTAGTTAACATATATTTATTTATTTACAATATAGCACACAGTATTACTGAAGTTTTACTAAATTTAAGAAAAATAAGAAAAGTGTGTACATCTTTAGTATTTATTGAAATATTTTCAGATTCACGTCAGAACCGTAAGCCTTTAGGATCCCAACTGGCTATGATTCTAGCAAGGGTTCTGCTGGGAAATGTATTCTTAATCGATGAAAATCACAAGAGTGTAGCTAGCAAACGTAAGTATTTCATAATAGAGAACACTTATTTTCCAGAAACATTTTAAACAAACCTTCTTTTGCAGTAATCTTAATGTTTATTATTTCTGTATGCAAACATTAAGTAGGAGTAGTATCATCTTCAAAACACCATATCTGTATCATTAACCTTTAGCAAGCCAGATTAAAAAATACGAAATGACTCCCTGCCACCGGATTCTTTTTTGAAAATTTGCGTTATTGATGGTGACTGTTTTGAAAATGGGATAATTTTTTGGTTGTTAGAGATATTTAAATAATATTTGCACATAT